>CM064426.1:21900844-22363344 GCA_032690845.1 Eleusine coracana subsp. coracana | reverse complement strand
TACCTATTACATCGATGTATAGGTCATTCATTGCTTCAGACATGCCTGGTGATGGTATGAACACCATCTCTCACAGCTGGGAACGGATGGGAGATTGCCAACATTCCAAGTAAACTATAATCATTACTAGCACATAGACTTGCTTGTATGTATAATAGAAAAGATGAGTTGATTGATATATCAGTATAGTACTTAGATCGAAAGGTTGGTCCTCACATCCATATAGATTCCCCTCACAGCCATTCCTAGAACTAGGAGTACTTTGGCTCTCTTCTTCGACCTAGGTCTTGTGCTCCCCATTCGGCAGGTAGCACGATACTTCCCCAAGCGCTCTCCGCTCAACGCAAGAATCCTTCTTTTCTTTTTCTTATGCTCTCAAACCATAGTTGTTACTATAAGTCTGCTAGGCTAGCAGGGATTCTTCTAGCTGGGATTTATAATAGGCAATACACAACATATGCGCACTCAAACTACAGATACGACTCGTCTGCTTATTGGTATTCTGGTAGCTTTGATTACGAGCTAAGCGAGCCTACTACTTTCTAACCGACAGCTACTGATACAACTACACTTCCTCTTAAGCAGCTAACTGGCTAGCAAGAATTGTAGCTTACTTTCTAACTTAACTCCTTCTCATAGCTGGGATGCAAACAACTGAATAAGAGTTTCGATACTATCTTTGTGGTTCGTAACATGCCTACTAGTCGGCTTACAGGAGTGGAATTCTTATCTCGTACTTTGACTCCTCTTGCTGGTCTAGCTGACTGAGAATCTGATGTCCGGCTTGAAAGCTTCTAAACGGCATACAAACTTCTAAGTAGAAGGAAAAGCCTATAGCTCCGAAACAGCAATAGCCGATACGTAAACTACTAGGCAAGCCAGCTATTCTTATTTCAGAGTGGAATTTTTCTAGGTGACAGAGATAATTAACAGCTACTACAGAATCGAATACCCGTTCGCTATTCTTATTTTGTACTTGAAATCTTATTTGTGAGCAGGTAAAACAGTAGATATGACAGCTCCATACTCTCGAGACGAAACCTACTCGAAACCGGAACCGGAGAGCTGATACCGAGAACTAAAATCACTTGGGTACGACAGCTGCTCTTGAAAGCTTATCACCGAGTTTGAATCTTCCTACTTCACTTCAATTTGCTAATTCACTTACAGCTTGGTAAAAGACTCTAGCCTAGAGGGATAATTAACAAGGCGATACGCCAACGACAACCTAAATCACAGCTTTTATTTATTCTTATTTCAGGCTCAAGCTGATAATTAATTTACAAAGAAAGGTGGTGGCCCATACGAGATTTCATAAGGCAAGCCCGGTAACAGACAGCTACGGAAGAGATAGTAGAAGCATCTACTGAAAGCGATGCACTCACATCAAGCAAAGGCAAAAGATAATATGTGCTGAGCACAGCTAAGGAAAGGGCTGGAAAGCCTAAGGAAGAAGCCATTTGTAGCACTAAGAGGAAGATGTCTCACAACCAGCCTACGGATAATACATGCCGATATACGAATGAAGCATACATAAACTCGTAAGTCAATAGTTAATTTGGTTGCATCGAAGGCGGAGAAATTAAATAATGAGGGCCGCCTGCAGATGATAGCAATTCGTCTTCACTAAGAGCTAGCGACTAGAAATCTAGCAAATAGGACGCTTTGTCAATTGAATTAGTAAGTTATCCTGGTCTAGAGGGTGTTCTTCCTCCCCACTCTAGAGGCTAAACCTGTTAGAAAAGCGTCCCCCGGGAGTTTCGCAGTAGATGACATTCCTGGTACTAGTAGTCCATAGAACTAAGATTTGCATGCATGGTGGGTAACAGCATTGTATCTATCTTTTGCAGAGAGTATATCAGTGTGGGCTGAATCACATTATTTAACACCTCATTATGCTTCTGTTTCTACAGCTATCACGATAGCCAGCTTTATTGCTTCCAATATGATAATTCATGGAACAAGAGCAATGATGCAACAATGATCTAAATGGAAATCAGCCGTGCTGAGTAGGGATGGGATAGCTGTTTTTCAAGGAGGGATGCCATTGGTCAGGTTTTAGTAACAAGCACGGCCCTCTTTTAACCCATGGAAAAGATGAGTTCCTATAGAAAACAAGTTGTCATGTCTTCTATACTGAACTAGACCTCTCATACCCGGCTACTGGAGAGGTAACTGCCTATGATTTCTTTTATTCGTCATAAACGATATCCGCTGACTCAAGCAGAGCATCTTCCCCCAACCCAAGCACTTGCCATTAAGCTAATATCTCCCATGCCAATAATTCAACAAGGCTTCCTCTCAAGGTATGTTACGAACCTAAGTACGCCTCTCCTCCTATTAACTTTATGAATTCTGAGCTTTGGACGTTCGGAATGAGTGGAATGAATAGACGACGTACTCTCTATAATCGGTGCAGCCTGCTGAGTGCCCTTACTCTTGGTCATAGGCTTCGGAGAGTCAGACTGGAACTACGGCTATGGGAAAGTTAGCTATGGAAGGAAAGCATTTCAGTGATCAGACCTGGACGACTAAACAAAGCTGGTTTAATAGAGCACTAACAGGGCGGTAGACCTATTTATAGAAAAAGATATAGTTTCTATTTGCCCAGGGAGCAACAAGAAAGGTCACGGGTAAAGCACTCTAAGGTTCCAATTTGGATTGTCTTTGCTTGTGCAATAATGTCTACACACTACAATTTCCTGCTTACGCATTGGTTGACTGGATAGATGCTCTGTGAAGCTGACCTGCTTTGTGTGAATTCAATTCAGTGCTGATTGCCAAATTTTACGAAGCTTATGGTCTCCCTTATTATGTGAATTCACTGCTAATAATAGTCCTGTGCCAAATATCTTCCATGAAATTAAAATGGCACGATTCTTTAAACGAATTTTAAATTTCAAAATCTTCTGCCGGCACATCCAGGGATCGAATTGAATTGGTTGCTTAGCTTCTTTGGACTGCGTGCATTTTGGTATTCTGTCAGCATAATGAAACCTGGTTCTGTACAGGAGCAAGAGGTGAAAGTGTCCAGTGTGGTCTGCTCCGGCGCCGAGCTGGTGCTGCGCGTGACCTGCAAGTGCGGCATCCACAAGGAGTTTAGCTTCGACCACCATGTCTGATCAAATAGCTCCCGTCCATCCTCATCGTCAGTTTCGGGCTTTGCCTTGCAATTCACTGGACTCTTAGGACAAGGTTAACTGCACTGAATTTTGAACCATACAGGCTCACGTAGAAACAAGTTTAATCCTTGAAGAGCTGTAATAATGTAGAAATTAAATGAGTTTTGCTTTGGCTTCTTGTAAATTCAGCTGTGCAGAAAATACAAGAATTAATAACTTCCAGGCACTAACTGAACCACCCATCACCATTTCAAGACATTCTGTTGCATTTTCAACAGCTGCATTGAGTTTGCGCTGCATCGCATTTTCCCAAGCAAGGCTATACATTATTTCAGGATTAGACTTTGCCATTGCTGCTGCATCCTGCAGCAGCCTCAGTGCATCATCTTGTAATCTCGATTTATCCAAGTGTGAAGTGGACGACCTAGAAAAAGGTCCATAACACACACCAAGAAAGTGGTTTACAATGCTGATGAAATGCATATCGTGACTTCTGAAAGACTTCATGGCTTTATTTGCAAATTTGATCCCTTCGGAAGCATGCTTTGGATTCTAACAGCATAGTTTTGCTCCTAAAAGAAGAGATGGAATATGAGGTTTTCCCTTTCTCTCTAATACACAAAAACCATTCCTTATGATGTTTAATGCACTATCATCCATACCAGCTGCACTGTTGCAAAGTGCAAGGATAGACCATCTCTCCGATCTGGTATAGGTTCCTGGCAACAACATTTCTAGATGGCTGGCCAAAACTTCATGATGCCCAGATAACGAGAGTGCATACATCAAATGGTTCACAAGGTCAGGATCCCATTTTTTTTATTGGAGGGATAGCTTTCTTGTTAGTACGAGCCAAAAAATAATTGCTTCCTCTATGTTGTTCCCAGGGGTTAACAGGTCCCCTTTCTGACCAAATTCTTCAGGAAACTTCACTTCAACACCACAATACAGCTGAGTCACTGCCAAGTCTTTTTGTAAGTTGGCGGACCTTTCAGAATCCAAATTCCATGGCTTTGCAAGAGCTCTCCGATATGCAATGATGGCTTCTTCGACACAACAGCTTCTCATCCACAGTTTGGGAAGATATTCTAGAGCTGAATGGAATATGTCCATTAGCTTACCCGTCAGGAACACCATATGGCCATGCAGACTCAACTATGTCTATGATGGTTTTGCATTCTTCCGCAGCATCAGCCATGTCAAGATAGCATGAAGTGAAACTCTGACGGATGCAACAAAGCTCTTTCAGATGCAAAAGTTATCAATATGAAGCATAACAGCCTTTTACTCCGTTTTGTCAAAAACATATTTATCACTAAAACAAAATAGCTAGGACCGCATATATGGGACAATAGGAGATTTGCAACGCTTCTGGAACTACTATACCCATTTCAGTTGGCAATGCTAAAGTACAATACAAGAAAGCACATTGAAAAGCAAAATCTAGTTTATAGAGGACAGACCCAGCGCTCGAGGATACGGATTCGATTGACCTGATAAATCAACCGTTCGAGAGATCAACCGTTCTATGCGGTAGGTACCAAGGAGAAGACGAGTCAGGGCCGATTGACAAGACTAGCTAGGCTGACCTTCCAGCCATACTCCATCCAAAGGCCCACGAACGGAAGTGCTAAAGATTTCATGTGATGCTGACCTCAATAAACCAGACCTCGAGAATTCGTTCATCCCTTCGCTCCGAGGATTAGTCGAGTACTTGGCCACATGCATGAGTAGGCCTGTTGCCGGGATGTCCCATTAAAAAGGCGGGTCCCATATTTGAAATAAGAAAATCAGATCAGATAGCGCTCAAGAGGAGAGTCTCCATACGATAAATCCTTCACTCGCAGGGAATTCAAATAGATGTGTTGAAGATCATCAAAGAAAGGAAAAAGAATGAATTCGATCCTCCCTTTTCTTTTTTTATGTAATTTCAATACGTTTGTGTTCATGTTTTAAATTTCTAACCCCGCGGAAGTGAATAGAAAAAAAAATACCCCTGTGATATGCCTTCCTTTACCTATTTTTAGATTTGTTTATGTTCATCTTGCATTGAATTCACAAATTGATAGCGATTCCTAGCCAAAGGAATGAAATAGCAATTGTTCTTCGAATCCTCTTCGGGTGGCTGTGGTCAAAGTGAATATGCGCATGTTTCGGCTAAAACCAATACTTTCTTTTGATAATAAAATAGCCGAGGACAGGCTGTCTCGGAAGTAAGTGCTTTCATGACATTCCAACTGGTTAACACTATCTTCTTCTTTTTCAGGAATTGGTATATCGATCAAGTGGAATATGAATGTGCAAATATGTCAACATCACAGGAATCAGCATAAGATTTGGATTCCATCAACTTGAACCTCTCTATCTTTTTCTTCTGTTCTTGTAAGCTTCAATAGCTGGAATCTTTCCATTCGTAGTAGTTATGAGCTCCTGCTTAAGGTTCTGGGCTACGAATTCCTTCCTTGGTCCCTTCCTTCGCTAGCCCTATTCCTAAACCTATTCCTTGCATACGAGCGAGGCCCACGCAAATACTACGTACGATTCGTAGTCCTACGTACGATATTAAATAAAAACTACGATTGATTCCCACGAGCTAAAGGTCAATACGAGCGTTGCACTAGCGAAATCTAAAGGATTTGTATCCCCACACATCCTGCTTCTAGTATTGTATTGTCATCCGAGAAATTATCTAGTTGCAGGCGGAGACAAACATCGGCTTCCGTTAAAAGAAAAGGTGGGTACGGTTTTCCTATCTCGGCAAAGCAAAGCAAAGAAATAAAAGTAATTTAACCCCCATTAGTACGAGTGCACTTACCCCCGCTGCTTCCGAGAAATATTTATCTTTAACCAGAGGATACGCTAGAGCTATTCCTAGAGGTACGAGCGGAAAAGGAACAAGACGATCTGTTTATCTGCTCGGGAATCGAATCCGTATCCTAGGTTTCCTATTGGGGGTTCCCAGCGACATGTGCCATATTTAGAGCTAACACTTCGAAGTAGAGGCTCCTGATTGAGAAACAATCATTAATGCGGTGCGTGAGCTGGGTTCATCGTGAGACAGTTCGGTCCATATCCGGTGTGGGCGTAGAGTAGTAGTAGCACCAATTTCCTGAGTCCCGTTCTATTGAGTTGAGCTCGTAACGAACAAAGGCGCCTCTTCTTTTCCATACATGACTTTAGCCATTTGGCTTGGTTTTCTGCTTCGTGCTTATGCATTATCATCCTAGGAGATGGTTTGTGCTAGTATTGTGCAAGTGCCTTTCTCTTTTGTAGATGGAGTGGAACTACACAACTCTCCTATATCCTCTTTTCTGCAATAAAGAAGTTGACGGTATGTAGGCTCATCTACCCAATGGTTGTTAACCGTTTACTCCAGTAGTTGTTCGGTTCTTAGTCGATAAGTCTGTCTTCTGTCTATTCTTCTTAGAATCTTCTCTAAAGCAAGCAAGATTTTGATGTCCTGTATGGAAGTTGATTTGGAAAACAAATGCTAGGAAAAGGTCTTCTTTATCAGTCTTTCTTCTTATTACTGTACTGATAGAACTTTCTTGCCATCTTACTTATGAAATAGTACTCTCTTCTCTGGCTAATCCATTCCCTTCAGCTGCCGAGTTCAGTCCAACAGTAGTCAAGAAGCTCCATCAGTCTCATTTTTCCCTGATTGTTTGAGAAAGAATGTCACATACCTCAACTATGAAGTGGTACTGTCTACTAGCTCTATAATGACTTTCCGGTAGCATAGACCCTAAAGTAGTTACCGTTCACTTGATTTTATTCTTCTACTTGTGGAGTCCAAGATTATCTATTACCTACTGTTTTCATATTCTACTTAGTTAGTTCTAATGATCTGGTCTTCTCACCGGACAGAGTCACATGCTTAGTATGAAAGTCTTACGGTACAAGGAAGAAGTCAAGTCAACCACATATCAAGTCCAGTCGATTTCAATGAACAAATGGAGTTGGTGATGCCTAAGCCTTGCTTATAAGAAGCATTGTAGTCTAATAACTTGGCTCTGTCTATCATCCCTCTTCGAACTTTCTGTCAAATCAAGCAATTCAAAAGCAAGTGTCTTACAAATAGAGTAGTGAATCGGGTACATCTGCGCTAGGGTCAATCTTCTTGAGCCTTGAGTCATTCTACTACTATCGTATCGGTAAGGAGAAGGGTAAATAAGTTTTGGAGCTTGGCGCTTGGGAATTCATTGTAGAAGAAAGTCAATGACAAAGTACTCTACGAAACTCCGTGAACCTAACTCAATTCTGAATAATGAAGAAGAACCACTTTATTGACTCCATCCGACTGAGACAGTCAAAGCGTAAACTCATGGGGATGTAAACTTCTACTACTAGAGAAAAGAGGATAGCCATCTGAAACACTCTTCTTTGTTCAGTGCTTGACTTGAAACTACTGCTCTTGGGAAGATATTCAACTATTGGTTGGTTGTTCTACACTGCTTGACCAGAGAAGGTGAGTCCTTCAGGCAGAATTGTCCCCGTCAAACTCTTATCAATATTGGCTGTCAACTAGACTATATAGCAATAGCAGGATTTTATTGTTCTTACTCATTGTCTACAGAACTGATCTTTCTCATCATAGGACATCTAGAGCATCAGAACCAAGTCATACCAACTTGAAAAGGAGGGATTCTTTTTACTGCACATAGGCGACGTAGCCCTAAGCATTTCTTCTCCTATATGTCTACAAAATAGACAACTTCTACTTGATCAGATAGAAAGCACCCGCTTCCACAACCAGCTTGCACCAGATCATCCTATCAACTAGACAGACACAAGGAAGATTCTGACTAGGAAGTTTCATTCTACTTCTCACATGTGCACCGGACGATTGTCATTCCTCTCTATCAATCTAGTAGAAAACTTTACTTCTTGCCTATTAGGACAGAAATAGCTGAATCAGTGAAATCAGTATTTCTAAGCCCTAGTTCAAACTGAATACAGAGAAGAAGATGAACAGAATCAGTCTTACAGTTCAGACTAGTAGAGTAGGTAACACCAAAAAGGTGGAACGTAGAGTTTGAGTAGCTAGCAAGGAGTTGAGTGAACAAAGCCTGTAGTAGAGTAGTGAAGGAGAACAGTGTCCTATGAGTTACAACCAGTAGTAGATAGAATAGGACAGTGCCATAGTAGAGTGAGTTTCCAAATGGAGTTAGTAGGACTTTCGTTTGTTGATAAATAAGGATCGACTCAAGCGACAGGTGGACAGTTTCTTTCCTTGCTTTCCATCCAATAGTACGAAGTGAGTTCTGAGTGATAAGCATAGAGTTGACACCTTGCTTTGAACTACTTTCAATTAGTAGTTCAAAGCAAAGGTTTTGTTATTGAAAGCACTACTTTTACATATATATGAAGATGAGTTTTATCAAATCCTGTGGTGACTTCCCAAGGTAAAAATGTGAAGTAAGGATTTCCCATATATATGAAACTAAAATGAACCCTCCTCGGCTAAGGTTGAATCAGATATAGAAGAAGCGGAAGCAGGAAGCTGAAGGATATCCGTAGCGAATGAGGAATAGGACATGCATGTGAGCTAGCGAAAAGGGAATAGCACATTCTCTAGGGTTCGTATCAAGCGCTAGCAAATGGAGATTTATCGGGTCAATCGAATCCGTATCCTCGAGCGCTGGGTCTGTCCTCTAATGAGGAGCTCCTTGCTTTTTTGATCCGTGAATCCAAAGCTTTGGGAGAAGAGTGGATCTGTACCTTCATCTGAAAACTATTCGCCGGTTGTCCGCATTCCTCTCCTCGAGCGAAAGGTGTTCCAACGCAATCGCTATCGCTGTTCCTACGACGTAGTCAATACGCATTGGAATAATGGCATCCCCTCCACCATAGTAAGAAGTAACGGGTCCACGCCCTGCTTCCTTGTTCGGTTCTAGTTACGGGAACGGTTGACTTTCGAAATAAAATACCCTTCTTCCCTGTTTTGCAAATTCACCTAGAGCTAGCGAAGCGAGTCCGTTTCCTAAGGACGAGCGATGAAGAGCTTTTTTTTAATGAAATATTGGTCTATGCCCTCCTTTGATGCCCAGAGGAAGAAAAGCGAAGGCAAAGCAATGGCATGGGCATGAAAGGCTACGTAAATAAGTACTTCCCCAAAAGAAAGGGGCAGTCTAAGGCGGGACCTATCCACTACTTGTGAAGTAATAGAAGAGAGGATTTCTCGTATATAGCGGAAGTACCACTACCAATGCTAGGCTCCGTAGAAAGGACATCGGCTCCTACGCATCCTACGCATTAGCGAACCTACGATAAATGAAATACGAATTATTAGCGCTATCAGGGACGAGCTCCTGCTTCCTCGGTTTCCTATCCGATCAGAAATCCTATCCTTGCTAAAACCAATCCAATCCACGAAAAGCATCGTATTGTAACACTTGTTACAGGCTAGTGTTGGGAATTCGATTGAGTTCGAAAGCCCCTTGCTATTCCTTTTATTCATCCCGGATTGTGTGAATGCGTTCACACCTATCCCGAGTGGGTATAGTTACGTGGTTAAGTAATCCTTTCCTATGCGAGGTTCATTGTATGAGGGAACATAAGGAAAGGCTTGATACATCCATGTCTAGCTCATGTCGATCTTCGTGTCATTTTTCTTTCATTAGCTCAGTAGGATAGTCCACGTTGCTAGGATGTGTGGGTCTAGTCAGGTCGTGACCCTCGATCAAACCATCCTATCCTAGCAATGCCCTCTTCTCAAAACAGGAGTTCGATGTACGGTTCATCGCCGCTTGGGGGTGGGATTTTGAATTCTAAATTCTAATTGGAAGGTTTGACAGCCAAGGAGCGGCAAATAAGTAAATCTCTTCGACATAGAAGAAGCTCTAGGATAATAATCTCTTTCTTTAAAATAAAATAGAAGTAAAATGCAAAGCATGAAACTAATTAAAAACTTGGGATCGGAAAAGCGTGAAACAATGTCAAGTCTCGGGTTTGATCGAGTGATGACGAGAGATAGAATGAGACAAAGCCTAAAGGGTAGAGCACTTAGCCGAGCATTTAGTAGTTGTTCGGCTGGGGAAGATTTTTTGTTTAAATGTCTGTTTAAATCTCTAGCGAAAGCTCAAAAAGATAGAAAAAGATGGATAAGTAGCGAACTTATGAAATATATGGGTTTACTGCCCGCAGATTTAAGTTTCCATTATGTGATAAATTTCGTGAATTCTGATAATGATTGCATTGGATTAGGCTCCGGTGAATCAAGTGGCAGCAGTTCCCTGCCTACAACCTGGTGGGAGGTTTGGGAGCAGTTTTCACAGACAAAATGTCCAAAGGCTCCACCATTGTTTGATTCTGCATGTCCGAATCCAACGCAAATCCTATTGAACTACATAAAATTCCTCCAGCGTCCGAGGATATATTGTGATATATTTGCGGAAGGATTTGAACATCGAGTCTGAATTATCATGAAATTTACGGAAGGTGTCGGATGTCAATTTTGGTGGGCGATGCGGCCTCTAAAGGATGACACTCTAGAAACGACTTTTCATGTGATTTCGAACTATCAACTTTTTTGTCAGCGCGGGTGTCTGGTAGATGCAGATTTCACATTCTCACAATTTGATCATAGTGAGATCCTTTCAAGTCTCAATCAAATTATTATTAAGGATCCTCTATTAACAAAAGCACTGAACATAGAGTCATTGGTGACAGATCAACCATGGACTGACTCAATGTTGGACATTGCAAAATTTGCAATTTGTTTTGCTAATATTCTGTTGACCGGGGCCGCCAAGCCTCAAGGACTTCTCAATTTTTCCGAGGGGGAATCCTAAATTAAATGATTTTTTATGAATAAAATTAAATAAGAAATAAATGTGAAAATGTAGTTACAGATGTGAAAAAAGTAAATATCTCTCTGTCTGTGTAGGTTCGGTTTGTTCTTATTGATCCATTTCATCGAGCGTGGGTGTCCTACGCAACTTCCATTCATGTTTACGTTCTCAGGCTTTCGTTGGAAAAACCAACGCCAACGTCAAGATCAGTCTCCTTTCTCTTTTCGGTTCGGGAGCAGAGCTGATAAAGATGGGAAATTCCAATGATTCTTCGTTCTTTAGAATGTCAATTCCTCACAATTGCTCTTTGTGATGCTGCGGAACCATGGCAATTAGGATCTCAAGACGCAGCAACACCTATGATGCAAGGAATCATTGACTTACATCACGATATCTTTTTCTTCCTCATTCTTATTTTGGTTTTCGTATCACGGATGTTGGTTCACGCTTTATGGCATTTCAACGAGCAAACGAATCCAATCCCGCAAAGGATTGTTCATGGAACTACTATCGAAATTATTCGGACCATTTTTCCTAGTGTCATTCTATTGTTCATTGCTATACCATCGTTTGCTCTATTATACTCAATGGACGGGGTATTAGTAGATCCAGCCATTACTATCAAAGCTATTGGACATCAATGGTATCGGGGAGTGTGCCTCTTAACGAGGGTGATTTAAGTGCAACGAAATGTACTGGTGGTTCACGAAGCATTTGGCTTATCGGTCATCTCCCATTCCCGTCGTCGAGAGACTAAAAGAACTATAGCATGCCAGAAACTGGGAGTTGAGGTGGTTAGACCTATACCCCGAAATGCTCCCAGCATAGGAGCCTATGGTTCCATTCTTGTTATTGCTGGAGGTACACATACCTCTTCTCGGTGTGGTGGAGCGATATACGAAAAATAGATGCTAAGCCTGCAATGTCCGATAACGGGGCTTCAGTAGTGAATCTATCGGCACCACAGCAGTGGCATACAACTTTGGACCTAAGGGCCGGCTCCGTTACCTTTCGGAATGGGGGATCCCCGTTGGCAACCAACCACGGTAGTAGTTGCGGAACTACTGGGCCAAGAGAGGACAACCTGTTGTTCCTGCTCCTCCTTCTTCGCTTCGGGGACGGAGGTCATACGGTAGGTAAGAGCACGCACAAGCACTTGACCGAAGGGGACCAGTGCTTCTACTCCTCCACCGAGGAGCCATTCTTGCGAGAAGCAAGGGATGCCGTGAATGGTGGGAGGTCAAAGAAAGAGAATTGACCTCTGAATACAGTGATCCTATGATCTAGATAGACTCCGTGGCGGGAGCATGTTGTGCACAACTCCTTTACATGAGGCAAACTCTCTCGGACTATGGCCTCAACTATACTCAAATGCCACTATATTGTGATAGTGAGGCGGCAATCAAGATGGCCCTCAAGACGGGAGGTCATGGTCATGCAAAGCACATTCAAGTGAGGCATCACTTCATAAGGGATCATGTTGAGAAGAAGGACATCGAGTTGGTGAGTGTGCGAACTCATGAACAATTGGCGGACATCTTCACCAAGCCACTCAATGAGAAGACCTACAACAAGCTAAGGGGAGAACTCAATGTTCTCGACCTCTCCAACTTCACATGAGTAACCCTTGAGCTTGTCCTTTGTAAATATGTATAGTGTTGTGTTTGTTCTTATTTGTGTCTTTGTTTGTGCTTGTTTCTCTTCTTTTGTAGGTTGACTTTGGACCTTCTTGAGATAGCAATGGACATGGGTTAAGCTTGGGAAGGTGGTTCATGGTGTGCCCAACGCTTTGAAGAATGGTCCATTGTGAGCAAGCTTGAGAAGAGAACAACTCGTTGTTGACACTTTGGTTTGTAGCAGTTCTCTCTCTTTTCTTTAGCATCACATCATGCATTATATACTTGTTGCATTTGCATTTTTTGCATTTGTGCATCCTTGCATTATGATACCATGCATGCTCCCAAGCATGTATCTAGGGGGAGTTGCTCATCTACAATGTGAGTACATGACTCTCTAGACGATCGAATAGTGATATTTGTGCTTCATGCCCATTGAGCCATGTTCGACCGAGCTCTAAGGTTAAATCTACTCGCACGACTCATAGACAAGTGGCTCATACATTCCAACCTCCCTAATGACTAACTCTTGCACATTGGAGAAAATCTTTTGTTGAGTCATGAATGTAGGGAGAGCGACGATGAAACATCACTACAACCAAGTAGGAGCACCATGAAAGGGGGTGTTATCCTAACTCTTGCCATTTATTTTATGCCTCTTGGTTTCATTATGTTTTGTGTGGTTTTTGGTCATAGGTGACAAAGGGGAGAGAAAACATAAAGATCCAAAAGCCAAGTTGTCAAGGTCAAAGATGAAGAAGAAATATGAAGATAGGGAGATGGAATATGAAGATCACACCAAGATGAACATTTACACCAACATGAAGAAGAAGAACAACGATGCATGTCTACGACGACAATGAACACCTTCACCGACATGAGCATCTATGTCCTTGGTACGTGTCTACATCAACAAGATCAACTACCACGACACCAAGGCGGGCGCAAATTTGACTCAAGCTCAATATCTAGTGCGCTATATAATTGGGTAGTTCTCCCTCAACACCTAGCACATCTCGAGGGGGAGACTACTTCCAAGGTAAGGACCAAGGTATGTCCTTCAATCTCTTCTTTTCCATTGGTTCTTTCTTGCTCGTCCGTTTTTGAATCATCATAAGTAGTGGTTGTCATCCATCACCAAAAAGGGGGAGATTGTAAGGATCATGACTATTGAGGTCATCCCGAGGTATGGAGTTTTGGTGATGCATGACAAACATGAAATGTGACTAATATCTACACGAGTGTTGTTCGTGTAGGAAACCCTTTCTATCTTATGATGATTGTCTACGGCGTCCTTGGCAATGGATGACAATGACCGCAAGCATGGAGGCTTGTGAACTTGATGGAGTCCAAGGGTTGATGGAGATGGATCAAAGTGGAGAACAAGCTATGGTGCAAGTGTTTAGAACACTTGAGTAGTTGTTAGGGCTTTGATTCCATAGGAAAAACCAGACTATCAAGTGGGTCTAGGTCATTCTCTTAGGTCATGTCTAGTCGATGATGTGCAAGGTTCCTCAGTGAAATCAAAGGCACTAGGTGACAGTGGAGAAGCCAAGGAGCTGTTCGGAGAAGCCGGGAAACCAAGTCAAGCGAGGACGACAAGTTTCAGCTTCTGGACATAGAGACCGGACAGAGGGGTCAGTGGAGACTGGACTCTATAGTCACTAGAAGTTTTCCAGGACTTAGCGCGAGGAGCAGGACTCTGTCAATAGGAGGCTCCATACTGACCGGATGGTCCGGTCTGCTGACCGGACAGTCGGGCCAGTAGGAGTGCAGGGAGGCAGAAGAGGTGCATTTCACGGAGGCTCCTGGAATGGAGAGAGAAAGTGGACAGGATGGTCCGGTCCTGGACCGGACGGTCAGTTGGAGTTTCAGCAGGGGCAGAGCCAGTTGTGCATCGAGTTGCACTGACCGGACTGTTCGGTCAGGCAGTGACCGGACTGTCCGGTCAGTGTGCCCAGGAAGCTAATTTCATGGAGCAACTGCTAGTTTGAGATTGAGAGCCTATATAACTTCGTTGCTGGGGTCTTGGAGACCACTCTTGGCCAGTGGAATACCTGAGAGCATTTGGTAAGGTCCAAGAGGAAAAGAGGAGAGCACTAGGAGGAGATATTGCATATCTTGAGAGTGCTAGAGAAGAGTAGCTTGAGCATCTTGCACATCTAAGGCTAGGGTGTCCTTGAGGGTGTGATCTAGATTGTTACTCTTGGTCAATGGTGAGACCTAGACCGGTTAGGTGTCAGTGATCGAGCCTATCGTGATCGGTTGTGAAGGCCGTCACACGTTTGTACACGGTTTGAGCCCGCCGTTGGAAGGGGCATTGCTAGTGAGCGCCCGTGCCGGCTCAGGGAGTCTGGCAAGTTCTCGAGGGAGGCAAGCTTGTGCTTTGTGTGACGGCCTTGGTTTGTGAGAACTCCACTTGGTGGCGGGAGGGACCGGAACTCCAGCGGGAGTGGTCCAATGAGGATTAGGGGAAGGCGCCATCCTTCCGAGACCTCGAGAAAAAATCATGAGTCAACCCTTACTCTACTCCTTACTATGATGGTTTACTTTCCTCATTTACATACCACGCTATTCAGTCTTGTGTGCTTACCTTTTTTTAGTTGACTACCTTGTAGACTTGCATGGATAGGCTTCTTTATTTGCTAGTAGTGCTTAGCCTTCATACTTGATCACTAGCACGTATAGGAGTTGCTTTGGCTTGATTGATCATCCTAGTATGTATTGTGCTACTCATGCTTGTATGCTTTCTATATGCTTGTTGATCTAGTAGCTTTGATTGAGTAGAACTCCTTGCTAGCTAGTTGTTTGCTTCCGCGTATCTTTGGTAACTAGCTTGCATAGGAGTTGTAATGCGTTTGTGTGATCCACTAGTATGCTTAGGTTGTTGTTCCTTTCATAGGTTCATTATCTTGCTAGTGTGACACCACTAGGATTGTGTAGGATTTGTTTTGAGTGGTCGGTTTTAGGAATTAGTGAATTTGGTACATAGTGCGAGTTTCTGATCCCCCCCTCTCGATCACTCAGTCCTTTCAGCCGGCCACCGCATGTCGATGGCACGTCGACGCGGGCTGCCGTGCACCGAGCCATCGAGGCTTGCGCGCCACTTGTGAAGCCACACGCCGCCGGCCGCCATGGCCCACACATCGTCGAGCGCCACCATGATGCAGCCGCCATCATGCGCCAGGGAGCCACCGAAGCCTTCACCGCGTGCCGAGCCGGGCTCGGCCGCCGTGGATCTAGTAGGCCACACCGTCGAGCGTCGAGCCGTCGGAGCCACCGCCCCCTCCCCCCTGCCTGTGCCTTATTGCAATCGTTCCCTTAGCGGTGGCTACACTCCTCCATGTTGGAGGAGTGGACCTCATCACTGGTGATGGGGCCATCGGGGTGGAGCGCCTGCCTCGCCGTCGACAACCACGTGCCGGGCTCATTTCCCGGGCGCCATGGCGGCGTGTCGACAAGGTGGGCGTGGTGACGAAGGAGGGGACCCCCATTGGGGGGTATGAGGGGATGGTTCATCCGGCGTCGAGGAAGGTCCTGGTTCCCCTCCGGTGATGACGGCGAAGGATGGAGAGGAGGAGGACGACGACAGAACCGCCTCGGATCAAGAGGCTCCGATGTCCGAGAAGTGAAGGCGGGCCTCAGATCCAGATGAGGACGGTGGTGGTGACTTCGGGTCCGTGCTGGGAACCTCCATCGGTTCTTCCTCCTCCTCGTCCTCTGCTACTGTAGTAACGATGAGGGTGAGGAAAACCGGATCTATGTCTATGTGTGCCTCTACGGCCTCTGAGAACATAGATTCGGGCACTGCTCCGAGATCCACAAACAAATCTGAGGATGGGCTCCACCGACGGCGTGGGTGTTGGGAGCCATGGAGGAGCAGTTAGACAAGGCCCAAAACTGTGGATGGCATACCATCTGCGTGGTAGCATCTGCGGTGAGGTCGCCGTTGGATCGGCGACCATGACAGTTGCCGCTGCATTGGGTCCTACCCTAGGGTCGCCATAAGGATGATGGGAAAACCCTAGTCCTGCTAGCGGCAAGGACCGCGCTAGCGACGGCCTGGGCAACGGTTGCCATGGCGAACACCAAAGGGGCGTCGTCCATGACGGTCGTTGAGGCCATTCCGTGGGCGACGACCATGGCTCCGTGGGTGGAAGAAGGGGCGCCAGAAGGTGCCACGTCGGTACCTAATGATCCAGCGATGGCGGTGGCTCTAGCGGCCTCCTTGGAGGCTACGTAGGAGGGTGGCAAGACGAACTATGGTAGGAGCCGAGACTGGCATTTTCCTTATCCTTTCGGCTCTCCAGCGAGATGTGTTTCTCGCCAAGTTCCTTTTCTTCTCTGTTTTTCACTCAGTGGAGTTGCGTGCATGATAACATGTTTGAAATAAAATAGTGAAAAGTGAATGCAAATGAATAGTTATTCTTATTCCTCAGCAGTGTACATATTTATAGGAGTACATGTGTCGGTTCCTTGAACCGACGTGCCCTTTTGCATGGGCACGATCTGCCTGTTCAGCAAAGGGGTGGAGAGGGCAACCGCTTCGGAGCGGTTGCTCAACTTGAGCATTTCTTAACACTAATAAGCAATTTGTGCAGTTTTTATGCCCTGAACCAACAAACTCGTACCTCAAAACTCAAAGGGGAGGTAAGTTAATTCTTCGATAGAAAACTGCTAAATATCCCTTTTGTATGAGCATTTACATGTTGCAAAATCAAACTTCGCTTCAGGCCAAAAAAAAAAACTATTTGCAATGACATTTAGCCGTACTCCAATAATTACCAGGGTGGAAAGTCATATCATTAAATTATCGCCAATCCCACATTCTCAAGTCACGACTTACAGTGCAAATTAAAGTGCAGTTAACAAGTCTAACTATAACTACCCAGTGTATGTGTAACATCATCTCATCTGAACATGGTGTTTTGTGCTACTAGAAGTGAAAAAGCATAACTTACACAAAAGAAGATTGTCAGATTCGGAAGCATAACCACAGACAAACACATTTTGCATGTTCAAATTTTTTAATGAGTTACTAATCCACTATCAGGCTTTGGTCAACACTTCCTTTACCACAATATGTCACACCTTTTAGGCCACCACAAAATGATGCGTGGAGTGCAAGAAATCTGTCAGAGCCAACCTGGATCCGTGTCACAGCTCTGTACTTGTAGCCCACTCCATCACAGAAAAACAGCATAATAATCTCTGTATTCTTCAACTTTTATAAAACTTCAGTCCTACTGACTTCTCACCATTTATACAAGGCAATTCTGAATTTCTAATTGTGCTGAATTTTGCATATCTCCCTGGGTTAATTCTTTAAACCTTTACGATACATCTATGCAATTCTGAAGCTACATATAGCACCTCCTTGGGTTTTGACTTGAGTTGACAAGTCAACAGGTTGACTCATCCCTGAACTTTGGAAATCCTGACTACCTACCTAAACTTACTCTACAATAATGTGAACTCTCACCTAGATTTTATAACAAGATATCTTCAGAAAGCAGCCATTTCCCTGGTCTAAACAGTAAACACTAATTTGTTGAACGAACCAAATCAAGATTCGTTAAAGACCACACAGTATCTCAAGGAAACAGAAATTCAGGGAAAAAGAATCAATAAAGGGAACAGGGAAGCCATGTCATCGATGAAGCAGGATCACCATCATCTATAATCAATAAAAGCAGCATCACCACCATCTGCTGCCACGGCATTGAGGAAGCAACGGCCTTAGATACACATCTAGTCCTGCAACTGAATGCAGATTAAACTTAGAAACCACTACTGTACAAGCCATGCAAATATAGTTCACAGTTGCAAAAGTTTGATTACTAAGGGAAACTTTGAAGGGTGCCAGTACAATGTAACTCAATTCTTAAGTAATTCACCATATTCCAGTCTCCTTCTGATCACGAAATGAAAAAATAATACAAAAGAACAGTCAAAGATAATCTGTTATGAATACCCTTCTAGGCAGCTAGGCAACAGTATCTTAACTATGCTAAGCAGAAATGATCCTTAATAAGTGCACACTACATTATCTATTAGCCTTTACAAAAATTTCCAACCTAGCAACTATGGATGGTTGTCTGCAACAAGACTACCTCAGAAGCAGGCACAAAAGTAAGCCATTGACAACAGCTAGACTCAAAACAAGTCAAATTCAGGGATATGCATGAGCCGCAGTAGCGAAAGGCCTGTTCTCCAAGCACAAGCTATGCAAATTTTATATTGAACAAAAGATCAATGTGCTATTATTATGTCAGCTGAAGGTAATGTTTATTAATTAAAAAGGTAAACAGGAAAAACAACTCAGCTCACAAGCTCTTACGAATCAATGCAAAAAGAGGCCTTAAAGCCAAAATGACGATCTAGTCAATGTCAAGAAACTTTGCGAATGAGTTAATTGAAGCATGACCCTTAGCCAGTGTCACTTCTTCAACCAGATCAGTAAATAAAATTCAAAATATTGCTACAAGTCCAATACTACATAGCAGACTTCGAAGCCCATGAAAAGACAAAACATGCTAGTAGCATGATCCATTTAAGCGTAACCATAAGAACATGGCAATATCATATTTTCATCTGCTTGCACTTTTTCAAAAGCCAGGCTAGTTAGGGAAATGTGTGTAAACATATAAGTGAGAACTCAGCCGCTGGTCTGTGGCCAGTGAAACAGGGCATACACATGCATCCTGACATAAAAGGAATAAGAGTTAAAAAGAAGAAAATCTGTACTTATTTTCCAGGAGCTTCTGGAAATTTTATTCCTCTTACACATTTTTTTATTATGTCATGAATATGGTGCCGCGTTCACCGTTCCTTTGTTCACCGTTCCTTTTTACACACATTAATTATTGAACAACAAAATAAAACGATCATAAATCTCTTCTGGAGGGACTTGTTTCTAAGACAAAGAAAACTAGCCAATCATGTTAAGATGAACAAGTATAACTTAAAACTTTAACAATTAACAGACTGTCAACTGGCATACTCCCTCCATATTAGAAAAAGAGTTTGTTTTAGCTTTTTTGCAATTGTTATCAAATCACATTTGCGTAACTAGGAACCAAACCAATGACCTTCAGTCTTACCTCAAGCCCACTGCAGCTAACCAGTAGGAGAGGGAACTAATAGTGAATGAAGTGGACCTAAAACTCTATTTAATAAGGGAGTATAGGAAAAACTACCCCTAATTAATCATTCCTTGGTATCATAAATGCTGTTCTAAATGAATTCCTTTCTTAATATGGAGTACGTATTACATGGTGACAACAAGGGTCAAGGGCCGAGACTAAACTTTGATGCAACTACAGTCCATATGGTCCTCATGAAAACATGAAAAGGATTCGATGCTCATACAAACATAGTGCCAATGAGGATGCGAAATATAAAAAATGCAACGAACATAAACTTAAGCCTGCATCATATAACGCTAGTGTACATCACACAAAAATGTACAGGGCATTAATGACTATATATTACAGAAGATTACCATTTCACATCCTTTTGGCGACATGAATGGTGGAAACCCAAAGTAAGGGATGAGATAGTCAGGATCATCGTCATCTCTATGTAACACACAGACCCTCTCAACCTTCATTGTTTTAATCTGAACTGAGAAATATACTGATATGTAACGCACAGACCCTCTCAACCTTCATTGTTTTAATCTGAACTGAGAAATATACTGATCTTACGGTGCAGTCTATGTCATAACCTTTTAGGAAAATGTATCCGTTTGTTGCACCACGAATCTCATAAGGGGCATGTTCATTGGGTAATGTGATTGTAGTCTCCACAGGATGCTCATTGACATTCTCGGTCTCATTTTGCATAATGGAGTAGCGTAGCAGAGTATTAAAATAATCGGTAATGAGACCGAACATCCCGAGCCTTCCTTCCCCGGCCTCAACAACTTTAATTTCCCTACCTTTATAGTCCTCTGGAAGGTTAACAATGGAGAACTCCATGTCTTTGATGTTGAGCTTGATCAAGTTGTTGCGCAAGCAGCCATATGTGTTGTGGTTACAAGACCCAACACATATATAATGGGCTATGCCAACCTGAAGGGATGACAAAGCTAGAGGAAGGATACAACTAGCCAAGAAGAGAAAGAGCTGGCATGAATCAATCCCCCCCCCCCTCATGACCTCTAGGGTCTTGTATTTATAGAAAGGGGAGAAGAGGGAAATCCCTTTTCTACCCACGATGTTACAAATCACCATTTTACCCTTGATGGGGGGTACAAGTACATAAATGCCCTTAGGCTTATAATTGGACCAAAAGATTACATGGGCAAACATGATATAACTAAGCCCATGAGGAGAAATAATGGGTTCCTTGAACCCTAGTTCCAACAGTCCTCCCTCATCTGTAGACTCTCGGAGACACGAGGGGCTACTGATGAAATAATGCCCGTAGCTCCTCATGGCTCAGAGACCCAATCTATGACCTATCAAATAACATGTCTTATTACAAATTCCACTATAATATTACATGAAGAAAAAAGTACATAGCAATATTCATGAGATTCTTCTGCCTAGCCCTTGAGACTTCAAATTGGCCGAAGGTGAGAGGCTCTCTTCAGGAGTTAAAGTTAAGCCAAAGGCATCCTAGCTTTGGAACCCGGAGTCGTGCTTAAAGGCGAGAATCTTTCTTGGTAATGATAGCTAGGTGTTGGTCGTTACTACGCACCCACTTATATACCGCAAGAGGACGGTGTACAGTTGTAGCACTTTTTCCCTTAGAGTATTCCAAGATATTATCGAACCACTGAGACCTTAGGGATAATTAAACAAAGTTAACAGTAAAAGATTTAATCAAGGCTACTGTCAAGTTCAGGTTGTATGAAGGGGAGACTGGCCAGCGTAAAGGTGCGCCAGACAGCAATTCTGTCATTGCACCGATCGGCGCAGGGTTGAGCCGATCGGCACTGTTACGGATCTAAGTTGTTGAGCCGATCAGCGTAGGTGTTGAGCCGATCGATGCTGTTGCGGATCTAAGTTGTTGAGCCGATCGGCGCAGGTGTTGAGCCGATCGGTTCACCAGCGAAGTTGAACTAGAGTACAAGTCAATACCAAAGCTAATGCCAAAGCTAAAACTATTCGGTGAGTAGCCAGATATCTACTAGTGAGATCGTAACCAGATAGTCTAATTAAACAACATCATAATGGATAATTATATGGATCAATGAAAACCTATAATGAATAAGACCACCCTGCTTTCTGAGCGGCTCCCGATTTATCGCTGCCGAGAGAAAACCCTTAATCACGCGAGTATCTTACCCTACTCAACTATCCAATAGTGTTACGCAGGTTTAGTGCTGTCACCGCTAAACCACACTACCGGCATCATCAAGCAACCATAATCAATACAATGTCTGAATACTATCCTAATCATCACGATTAAGATAATATCAACTTACTTAGCCTAGAACTAAGCAATAAGAATAAGCACATGCATGATTATAGAATCAAGATAGACAAATCACCAAAACCATCATCAACATATTCAATCAACCTTGAGATACATGGAGTAAGATTCATCACCGTCGAGATGGCCTACCTTGACGGACCAACTCTTACACCAATGGTTCTTGAAACTCAACTAGAGATCTATTCTAATAGGGTAAGCCCCGGTGGAACTAACTCACAAATCTGTTGTCCCTCTGTTGCCTCCTCCTCTGGGTACTGATCACGGCTAGGGGTTACAAGTATATATAGGGGTTCTACTCATGAAGGACTCAGTTTCTAGCAAATAAGTCGGTTGCGCCGATCGGCGCAGGATTGCGCTGATCGGCGCAAGCCGTGTTCTCTCTGGTTTCTGCTCCGAGTCGGTTCCTCTGTCTTCCACAGCTGCCATGTGGGCCTTTTTCTTCGAGATAAAGTCTTGTATCGCACGTCGAGATCTTGAAGTTCCATAAATCTTGTAAGCAAATATCTTCAAGTGTCTTGCACAGATAAACTTCCGTAAACATCAGATAAACTTCCATCGGAATGGGCCTCGATCACTTTTGTGGGCCAAAATACCCTTGCGCTGATCGGCTCATGGGCTGGCGCCGATCGGCGCACTGGGCTTCTTCAGTGCTTTTCATCGGTTCTGGACTCTTGTATTGTCCAGCATCACTTTAATAGCCCATTTTACTTGTTTCTGCAATAAAGCTCCAAGACAACTCATATACAAATATATAGGTAATATCATAGGTAAATGGCCTAAATAAGTATCAATTATACTCTAATTGGGGTGATATTCATATATAAAAGGGGCACTTGGGAAGTGCCAATAGTTCCCCCACACTTAAACCTTTGCTCGTCCCGAGTAAAGTAAAAGAGAGAAAAATCAAAGAACATACTCTTCTTATCATGAAAGATATCTTAAATCAGCAAATATTGAGCATTATTCTATTGTAGTGTATTTCATATTGGTATTCAGCAAAATAATTCAAATATGGGCATAAAGTTCAAAGTTTCTCCCCAAAGCAAAAGTTCATGTCCAACTCACAAATTATAACTTTTCCACACATATAAATCACTTAAAAGATTGTTGTGAATCATAAAGAATCTATCTTCCAAATAATCCAAGGCAATAACTCATCTTTCAAATCACTCAACCTATATACTACATCATAATGATCAAATAATTAAATGTAAGGCTTATATGAGTAGCTAGGTGAGATAATTCAAGGATTGCAAACATAAATCAATAATATATTGTAAAGTTAGGAGATTATTCTTTATAAGAATTACAAAAACTTAACAAGATGGCCAAAGAAAATTTAAGAAAGGACTCACACTTCGGATATGTGGACAAGTGCATCAAAAATTTGATCTTGGAAGAAAAAGAAACTCCCATTATCAGATGCACATGGTTGGAATAATTCATGACTATATTAGAATGAATTTCGAGAATAAGCATGTCATATACCCCCCCCCCCCCCACACACACACACTTAAAATTTTGCTAGTCCCTTAGCAAACAACAGAGCTTTTCTCTTCTTTTTTTTCTTTTCTTTTCATCATTTTTCTTTTTTTTTATTTTGCTCTCTGCTGCGCCGATCAGCTCAGACTGCACCGATCGGCTCTCAACCTCAAATCACCAGCTTTTGTTGGTATTTGATTCATCTGGCTTCAAAATTTATTCAAAGTTCAAATATAGCCAGGAACATAGGATGTGGTCAAGGAATGATACTCCACAAGACTTAGTTTTTAAAATAGAATACTCAGTGGAATTGGAGATTTGCATGAGTAATTCAATGCTAAAAAGATACACAAGGATTTGGCCATCCTAGTAAAGTTCATACCAAAAAGAATTAAATCCTAACCGAACTCAACCATCAATTTAATGTTTATCTTCATATCAAAGGTTCATGAGTATTGCTCAAAATATAGCATTAGTAGGTGAGGATCTTGGAAATAATAATTCCAAAGTTCACAACATGAAAATTTATTTATAAAAAGATTGGTACTACGTTATCATCACGAGTTGGACAATGCAAATGAAGCACATGGGTATTCAGAATTGCTCCACATAAGAAATATTTGCTGAATAATAATTAAGTGTAAGTCGTCGCGAGCGCCGGAGCCCCCCCCCCCCCCCCCTAGCCGAGGAGTCACCGCTCGATTCGCTGCTGCCGCCGGAACTGCTTCCCCAATGCAGTCTCTTACCCAACTTGCCGACGGAGCAGCGGAGACGATCCATCTGCGAGGAATGCGGAACGTGTGCGAGATCGTGGGTAGTGGAGAAGGTGGAGAGATTACCTGTATGGTATGTCGAACTGGGGGCGCCTGGCCTCCCTTTTATAGTGTGGGAAACTTCCAGGAGAAGGACCCGCCAAAAATTTCCAAAATTTGGGGCTGCGCCGATCGGCACATTTCAAATTTTGAATCCTCTGACCGCTCTGGTTCCTGATTCTCCTCCCTTTCGTTGTTTCCATCCTTTTCGTCTTTTCCTGGTACACCATGTTGGCTGGCAGGGGAACATCACGAAATCCCGTTGTCTTGATTGACTGCGCCGATCGGCTCTGGCTAACGCCGATCGGCACGCCGTCTCTTTTTCAGCTTTTGTTCAATTCCATGTGTCCTCTGCACTAGAAACCTGCATAAAAATCATACTTGTTCCTAAGAATCAGTGCCGGCCGAATATGTCACCAATTTGGGCACAGCATGGGCACCAGCGCCGATCGACATAGGAGTGCGCCGAATGGCGCAAGTTCCTTGCACCTCGTCTTCTGGTCTAGCTCTGATCCTGATACCTCGTGTTCATTTCTTTCACCTAATATCCACTCTTCCCAATGTTCCTGTAGCATTGGCACATGAAGCGGGGCCCATATGATGACAGCGCCGATCGGTGCAACGTCTCGCACCGATCGGCGCGGTGTCCATTTTTGCTCCTGGCCCCTCACTTCTTTGCTAGATGTCATTCTTCATCTGAAAATTGATCTGCTGGTTGGCTTTCAGCTCCTCTTCCATTTTGGGCATCGTCAGCCTTCTGTCCTGACTTGTTATCAATGCGCCGATTGGCGCATGAGTGCGTCGAACGGCGCAAGCTCTGTTCCTTCCTGTTTTTGGTCTTTTTCTTTTATTCCTGCACCGTTAGTTTACAATATATATATATATATATATATACATAGTTTTGCACAAATAAACAGACAATGCAGGAGCACACAAGAATTAAGCACACACTTTTTCTAATTGTTTTATTCGGGAAATTGTTTTTGTTACAAGAAAGCAAATTAAAAACACCGGGTTGCCCTCCCGGCTAGCATTAATTAACTAAATGAGACGGGTTGCCCTCCCGCAAGCACTAAACAACTTCTAAATCTCCCGACAATTGGGTTGCCTCCCAAGAGCGCTCTAGTTATTTAGAGGTGAAAGAGCTTGACCTCCCCGCGAGCAATCAATCCTTAGTGTCGCAGTGCGGGGTGTAAGACCGCGACACTACAAGGTTCACTTATCTTAATAGCTCATATACCTCGGACGACCTATCCTTACATCCCCTCCAATTACTCTCGATGCCACGTTGCCTCGGTGTCTTGTACCTCTTCACTTCATCAATAGCACGACACTCTTCTCCCCTTTGGCAAAATTTGAAAGAGTAGGGAGTTCCACATATATTGATGCTTATCTCACCACTCCCAATATCAATACTTGCCTTTGCTGTCCTCAAGAAGGGTATACCTAAGATCAACGGGGTTCTCGTCCTCTTATCCATATCAAGCATAATAAAATCAACAGGGACGATGTGATTTCCAATTTGAATAGGCACATCCTTAGCAATTCCATCAGGGAAGCGTACAGACTGGTCGGCTAACTCCAAACACATACCGTAGGCTCCAATTCAGGTAAACTAAGACTTGTGAATATATGACGGGGCATAACACTTACACTTGCTCCAAGATCGCACAAGCACCTATCAAATATCCTTGTTCCGAATATGCATTTGATGCTTGGTGATCCAGGGTCAGGTTTCTTCTCAAGTGCAACATCATTGATCGCCGCCGTAAGTTCCCTAGTGACCTTCACAACCTCTTCAGAAGCTAGAGACTTCTTGTTTTGCATCATGTCCTTAAAGTACTTAGCATAGGTAGGTACTTGAATAGCATCAACAAAAGGGACATTGATGTAAAGCTTCTTCATAACATCGACGAACCTTGCAAATTGCTCGTCGTGTTGCCGCACTCTCTCTGTCTTTGTCAGCATTTGAGTATCCAAGAACGTGGTAGGGCCAAGCTCCTCTATTTCCATACCCATTTTCAGTCCAGAGAGGTCAATCTCTTCCTCATGCCGATCGGTGCAATGAGTGAGCCAATCGGTGCTAACAGTACCATCGCGCCGATCGGCACCAGTGGTGAGCCGATCGACGCGGGTCTTCCTTGCTCCCGCAGAGTGCTCTGGATCTTCTGTTTGCTTTCCTGGCCGTGTAGCTATTGCCTTTAACTGCTCTGCAGACATTGTATTACCAGGAATAACCCCTTTGTTGCCTTGAATGGCCTGTGATAACTGTCCTATCTGTTGCTCCATAATCTTGGTATGCTTCAAAATCTGCTCATTGGAGCTCCCAATTTCTATCACCTTATCATTAATCCCTTCAAGAACATGATCAACCTCCTTGAATTTAGCTTGATTGTCCTTGTTGATCTTTTCTTGAGCTTGAAGGAACTCATGAAATTGGAGACGAAGCGGGATAGAGTTTTGCATGGACGAACTAGGAGAGAAAGAACTCCTTTGTTGTTGATATTGGGGTTTCCATTCACTATTCTTTACATATTCTAGCATCTTCATCTCTTCAGGGCAATCCTTCTGCACATGGCCGAATTCTCCACACTTGTCACAAGTGGAGCGTGATTCTGCTAGCCTGAGTGACTCTTCCTTAGGGATATGAGAATTATTGTTCAACCTTCTTTGAATAGCATCAAGGCGATCCATAACCAAGTCTTCATGAGTCTTCTCAATCACGCTTTTTGCTACTCCTTTAGAAGGTTGTAGGTTCCTTGAACTTCTCTCACTATCCTATGATTGATTTTCAACTAGCAATTTGATCAATTCCTTAGCTTGAGTGGGAGTCTTTGACATGAATGAACCCGCAGCTGAAGCATCTAAGTGTTGACGGGAGGGGGTATTCAATCCCACGTAGAATCTCTCAACAGTTTCGCCAACTGTAAGACCATGATGAGGGCATGCATCCATATATTCATTGTATCTTTCCCAAGCTTCTCCAATGCTCTCATCAATATTCTGCGTAAATCCAAGAATCTTATTCTTCAAAGCTTGAGTCTTACCAGGAGGAAAGTATTTGGCTAAGAATGCAACTGCTAAGGTTTCCCATGTAGTCTTTACTGCGTTTTCCAAGCTATTGTACCATTGCTTAGGGTGTCCAACTAGAGAGAAGGGGAACAGCCGTACACGTGCTTAATCTCCGGTCAATCCTGCTACTTTGAATGTACTACAGACTTCAAGGAAGCGCTACAGATGCTGATTGGGATCTTCCGAACTTGTGAACAGTTGTTGTGTCACTAATCAACGTACCTCTCTAGTTGATATGGAGCCTGATCTTGAGCTTCTTGGAAATCTATCTTGACAACCTTATCCAATTGAGGCTTGAAACTATTAACCAAGGGCTGGTCTGCCATCGCTCTTGCTTCTGGATCTGCAACTGTGAATAATACTTGAGGGCTAGCACTGACTGGTTCTCCAGCTAAATCTCCAAGTGACTTGCTCCTCTTTTCAGCTATTCTCTTCTTGCGTAAGAGCTTTTCTGGGTCATCGGTGTAATTAGAGGGTTTGTTTGACTTAGGATCGTCCATACCTGTTAATTTCACTTAACAGCATATATGTACTAAAAAGATAAGTAAAGCACAATGACTAAACACTAATACATCAAACAATGTTTAAAAACCTGCTGTGGTCCCCGGCAATGGCGCTAGAAAAACGTGCTTGTTGGTCGTTACTATGCATCCACTTTTATACCACAAGAGGACGGTGTACAGTTGTAGCACTTTTTCCCTTAGAGTATTCCAAGGTATTGTCGAACCACTAAGGCCTTAGGGATAATTAAACAAAGTTAACAGTAAATGATCTAATCAAGGCTACCGTCAAGTTTGTTCCTCTGTCTTCCATAGCTGCCATATGGGTCTTTTCCTTTGAGCTAAAGTCTTGTATCGCACGTCGAGATCTTGAAGTTCCATAAATCTTCTAAGCAAATATCTTCAATTGTCTTATGCAGATAAACTTTCATAAACATCAGATAAACTTCCATTGAAATGGGCCTCAGTCACTTTTGTGGGCCAAAATACCCTTGCGCCGATCGGTGCACTGGGCTTCTTCCGTGCTTTTCGTCGGTTCTGGACTCCTATCTTGTCCAGCATTACTTTAATAGCTAATTTACCTGTTTCTGCAATAAAGCTCCAAAACAACACATATACAAATATATAGGTAATATCATAGGTAAATGGCCTAAATTAGTATCAATTATACTCTAATTGGGGTGATATTCACATATAAAAGGGGCACTTGGGAAGTGCCAACACTAGGCCGAAGATGTGGCTGATGTCTTTATTATTTCGGACCCAACCTGAAAGTTGAACTTTTGACAGAAATGGTTTCTGGAACATGCATATACTTGTGTTAGCTGCTATGAGTCCAAAAGAGAGGTAAGTAATTTCACTTTCTCATATATAACAGTCAAATATAATAGACAAATATTTATATGTACTCCTCCTCCCTTTTGACTGTTGTTGGGGGGAACTGAAAAAACCACTTAAGTTGTACCTCAAGACCGAGGGGTTAGCCCCCTCCCTGATGTGGATGGATTTACTGTTGCATCTCAAGGCCATGGGCTTACACCCCTCCCTAGCACGGGTGGACGAATTGTTACATCAAGGCCGAGGGCTTACACCCCTCCCTTTCATGGATGGACAAATTATTGGATCAAGGCCGAGGGCTCACACCCCTCCCTAGCATCGTATGTTGTCTACAAGCTTCAAGCGCCACCCTTCGAGATTTTGCCAAACAACAACATCAAATAGAAGAAATGCCATAAGAACTCATGCACTTGCCCTAACTCACAATTTTTTAGAAGTCGTGGCCTTTGGGCTACATGTAGAAGCTTATGCCTCCGGGCTGTCCGTATAAATGCCCTCGGACTCATCATGTAACTAATGCCTTCGGGTAACATGTACTCACTCTAATGCCCTCGGGCTTTCTATATAAGTTATAGCTTTGGGTATCATGTATCATATCATGTGCCCTTGAGCTCTTTAATAATTATGAAGGCAAAATAATTCATGCCATATAATACATACATGCAGAGCGCCTCGTCAGGCCTCGGCATGCTTTGAACCTTAGTTGTTCGGCATCGGGAGGTGTTGCCCCCGGCTTTCCGGGCATGTCCTTCCAGAGCATCAGGCCGTAGTTGCCCGGCATCGGGTAGTGTCACGGCCGGCATTCTGGGCATGTCCTTCTGGAGCATCAGGACATAGTTGCCCGGCATCAGACCGTAGTTGTCTGAACTCAGGCCGTAGTTGCCTTTGCAAGAAAAGTAAAGGACGCGTCCCTTTGGACCCTCAGGCCATAATAGCCCGGCATTCAAGCGAAAAGAAGATGATCAATATTTCTTTACCATGCATTTGTATGCATAATGCATGCTTGTGCGTTATGAATGATTGTACATGCTTATGATGCACATATATGAAGTGAGAATAAGAAAAAGATGAAGATTGTGAGGCACTCGGCCACTTTCCTTAGCTTCGGATCCCTGCATAATATTTGTTGTCAAGTACGTACACATACTATATAAGAGTTGATTCATAGCATAAAATTACACCAAAGATATAATAGTTTAGTTCGTGGTGCCTGTTCCAAGCGGAATCCTCGGATGAGATTCTCGAATACCTGCCTTCGGTTCCACCTACAAATAGACCACAAACTGCAACACGAAGTTTTGAATGTTCTTGTTGGAGATGCCGAAGGACGAGTCCAAAGGACCCTTAAAAGGCTTATGTCGAAGGGCGAGTCCGGAGGACCCCAGAAGGCTGATGCAGAAAGGGTGAGTCCAGAGGGCCTCCGGAAGGTTGATGCCGAAGGCTGAGTCCAGAGGGCCCCCGAAAGGGTCTTCTGAAGGCTCATGCCGAAGGACCGTTAGAAGGTTAACATCGAATGATGAGTCCTATCTTTTTTTTTGCATATCCCAAAGGAACAACAAGAAACGAACCTGAAGGAACATCCCGAATGATGACCAAGAAACCAGCCCGAAGGCACATCCCGAAGGACCAACAAGAAGCACGCCCGAAGGCATATCCCAAAGGATGACCAAGAAACCGCCCCGAAGGCACATCCTGAAGGACCGATAAGAAGCACGCCCAAAGGCACATCCCGAAGGATGACCAAGAAACCGCCTCAAAGGCACATCCCGAAGGATGAACAAGAAATAGACCCGAAGGCACATCCCGAAGGATGAACAAGAAATAGACCCGAAGGCACATTCCGAAGGACCAATAAGAAGCACGCCCGAAGGAATCTCCCGAAAAAACCAGTCCAAAGGCACATCCCGAAGGATGACCAAGAAACTAGCCCGAATGCACATCCCGAAGGATGACCAAGAAACCGCCCCAAAGGCACATCCCGAAGAACGACCAAGAAACCGCCCCGAAGGCACATTTCGAAGGATGAACAAGAAATAGACCCGAAGGCACATCCCGAAGGATGAACAAGAAATAGACCCGAAGGCACATCCCAAAGGACCAATAAGAAGCACGCCCGAAGGCATATCCCGAAAAAACCAGCCCGAAGGCACATCCCGAAGGATGACCAAGAAACCAGCCCGAAGGCACATCCTGAAGGATGACCAAGAAACCGCACCGAAGGCACATCTTGAAGGACTGACAAGAAGCAAGCCCGAAGGCACATCACAAAGGATGACCAAGAAACCAGCCCAAATGCACATCCCAAAGGACCAACAAGAAATAAGCCCGAGGGCATATCCCGAAGGATGAACTAAAAACAAACCTGAAGGCAGATCCCGAAGGAAAACATGGAAACAAGACCAAAGGCAGATTCCGAAGGAAGACTTATAAACGAGCCTGAAGGCTAATCCCGAAGAATCACTTAAGCCGAAGGACCCCTAGACGCTTGAGCCTGAAGGTAGATGCCGAAGGACAACTTTTAAATGTGCCCGAGGGCAAATTCCGAAGGAAGACTTATAAACGTGACCGAAGGAAAATTCCAAAAAAGACTTATAAACGAGCCCGAAGGCTGATCCCAAAGGAAGACTCATAAACGAGCCCGAAGGCAGATCCGAAGGGCCACCAGAAAAGGTGCCCGAAGGGCCTCCAAAAAAGGTGCCCAAATGCAAATACCAAAGGGCCATCAAAAAAATTGTCCGAATGCACATTTCAAAGGATCATTTATAAACGAGCCCGACAGACCACTTAAGCTGGAGGACTCCTGGACTTTTTCTCAAAAAATTCAACTTTTGCTCACGAGACTTTTTGTATCCATCCCCACGGACGGCGCCAGCTGTTGTGGTTACAAGACCCAACATACATATAACGGGCTATGCCAACCTGAAGGGATGGCAAAGCTAGAGGAAGGATACAACTAGCCAAGAAGAGAAGTAGCCGGCATGAATCAATCCCCCTCCCCCTCATGACCTCTAGGGTCTTGTATTTATAGAAATGGGAGAAGAGAGGAATCCCTCTTCTACCCTTGATGTGTTACAAATCACCATTATACCCTTGGTGGGGAGTACAAGTACACAAATACCCTTAGGCTTACAATTGGACCAAAAGACTACATGGGCCAAACATGATATAACTAAGCCCATGAGGAGAAATAATGGGTTCCTTGAACCACTAGCTCCAACAATATGCATAAGTGGACCACGCATCCAGAAGTTCATCAGCATCTTCTGTTATCGGGACCTCTAGGCCTATTGCATGCCAACCAATAGAAGCATCATGAGTCAAGTACCAGAGACCAAAGAGTAGACAAATATCACACCCATTGTTGGACCACACGTCTAGCACATCACCCTGAATTGATCTTCGTGGTAGCCTCCCGAAGGGTCAAAGAAGGCATCAAAATTATAGACATTTTCGCTCCGCACCTGGTTGAGGACGGAGGTGAGAAGGCCATCTGGTATTGGAGGCATGAGGGTGGACTTCTGGGTCGAAGGGTCAAACACTACAAATTCTAGGAGGACGAGACCGTCGTCACGGTCAGGGTACCCGAGGAGGATGCGGCTGCCGTGGGCGTCAAGGCCATACCAATTATCATGTCAATCATACTCTCGTGGTAGCCGCCTGAACCTAAATTGAGGGAGGCGGTCCAAGGTAAAGCCTGCGGCGCCGGTAAATGCGAGGGCAGCAGGCGCGTTGGGGTGGGGCGCCTGGGCAAGCAGGAACAAGTCATCGCTGAACCCGAGGGAGATGAATCCAAGGAGCAGAGGTGGGTGGCAGGATCGGTACCGGTGGAAGAAGGCGTGTCGGTGATGAGGCGGCGGAAGTTTTTGCACACAGAGCAGGCGCGAATAAGGTCGTCGGGGGCGTCAATCCGGATGAAGAACTCAATCAGGAGGTCATTAGCGAAGTCTGTCAGCGCTTACGCCACGGGGCAGCAGAAGATCGACTCCATCACCGGCAGCGCAAGGGTTTGAGGAGGTGGGGGCGGGTAGTGCTGTCCAAACGGGCCGCCCGGCCCGGCATGGCCCAAGCACAAAAAAGCCCGGCCCCTTTAGTTTCGGGTCATGCTGTGCCGGCCCACGTGCCTGGGTGACAGCCCGTGGCACGACACAGAAAAGGTCTGGCGTGCCGGGCTAGCCCGTTAGGCCCGCAAGCACGAACGGCCCAGTTGGCCTATTAGGCACGGACGGCCCAGACAATGGCGCCGGCGAGCATGGACGGACGGGAGAGTGGCGGCGCTGAGCGGCAACCGCGCGAAAGCGAGCGGCAGCACTGGCGAGCAACTGCGCGTGGGCGTGCGGTGGCGCTGAGCGGCAGCCACGCGCTGTCGAACAACGACGCTGAGCGGCAGCGCGCGGGCGACCGGCGGCATTGGCGATGGCAAGCGGCGGCACTGGCGAGCAGCTGTGCGCGGTCGAGCGGCAATGTTGGCGAGAAGCGGCGCGCGGGCAAGTGAGCGGTGGGGGCGTGTGCGCGCGGGCGAGCGAGCGGTTGCAGGGCCTGTGCATGAGGGTGCATGAGTGATAAAAGGAGCGTGCGTGACCTAGCCGGCTAACTAGTAGTGGGCTGCTGCTGTTTTTTAGGGAAATTTGGCCTGGTGCTGGTGCTTATGTGGGCTGGTTTGCTGAAGTTTTAGTTGGGCCGTGCCTTTATGGGCCAATTCCGTGCTTCACCAGGCCGTACCTAAATGGGTTGTGCCCGTGCTGCCCGTCGGGCTCGACCCTCGACCCAAGCATGGCACATGGCACTGGACCAGGCCGACCCAGCATGAAATAAAATGGGTTGTGCCATGCTTGGGCTGGGCCAAAACTTGCATGCTTCGGGCCAGCCCGCTTGGCACGGCCCGTTTGGCCAGCACTTGGTGCGGGCAACGGCCGCGCTACTTATTGGAATTCCATTATTAGGAAATGCAATGGGTAAGCCCATTTAGAGCTGTCCAAAAGGGCCGGGCCGAGTGGGCTGGTATGAAACCCTTAAAAAAAAGCACGGCACGAATTTGGTATGGCCTATTTTAATACCCTCAATTCTAATTGGGTCATCATTCTTAATCGACCCATCGTGCTTAGTGGGTCGGCCTGACACGTTTAGACAATTTTGTGCCGTACTATGGGCCGGAGGTCGAGCCCTAGGGCTATCATAGCATGGTACGAAAAGGCCCGTGGGCTGTGCTGGCCCTATATTAAACATGTCCGGGCTTTTAAGGTCTGTGCCGTGTCGAGCCAGGCTGCCCATTTGGACACCTCTAAGCCCATTCATTTTTGGCCCATCCGGGCAGTATTCCTGACCAAGTCAGCCCAACAATCAATCGGCATATTAAAGCGTTCAAAATTCTCTCTTTTTCTGTGAGTATATATTGTGCCTTCCAGAAACACAACAGACGCTCAAAATTTCCCTTTTTTTGTTGAGGTAAAACAGACGCTCAAACTGAGAATCACGGCCAGACGCCAAGAGGACTGCATCATAAATATAGTTTAACTAGCAATGTGTTTGTGTGTTGCTACGGGTATTTAAATTTTATCATAGAAGACATAATAACAGTTGTATTAATTGATTGAAAAATCCAAGAAAGTTTTAATACGAAAAATGATTCTACACCTTATTCAAAGATTACTTAAATCCATGCTATTACACTATCTCATCATTGGACTGAAGTATATTCATCTTTGATACAAATAATTCGTTCATAAATTTGAATTCACATCTTCAATTGAATTAACTAAGCATTAATTGCTACTACTGCACTTCACAAACATACATAGAAAAATCATTGATATTACCTTATTCTCATGATATGAATATACTTTGACTTTGCAATAGGAGCTATAAAGTTACGAAAATTATAATTTTATTAGATCATGATTTAATTATATATTTTTCTTTTCTTGATGGAAAAATATTTACTTTTGCATTTTTATTTTTCATATTCTCAGCCATGAAACTGGAGCCGTTGATGTGCTTCCTCTTGGACGTACTCACCTTGGAAACCTGCACCAATGATGTTGAGTCCCCCCCCCCCCCCCCCCCCCCCCCCCATCAGAACAATGACGAGCATTTGGACTCATGCATTCCTCCCTGATCATAACAATGAGGGAGGTAAAGCAGAATTACGTCGGGGCCTGCTATCTTTTTGTTTTTGTCCGTATATGGCCCAATAGCAGCCCATGTAGGTCCAAAACGAACCTTCTTCTTCCTTAGGACGGGCATTGGTGCCAGACGCCATTGCCGCTAGAGTGAGCTCGATAGAAAACATATTAGACCACACTGATGTCATTGGATGAGTAAAACGGGTTTGAAATGATCTTCTCCTTCTTAAACAAGAAATTTTGAGAACATGGAGTTTATTCCTTTTCTGAACTGTGTAATATGGCGAAGTTCTTTTCATATCAAGTTGATGGCACCAGCTTGCTTGGCCTTCCCTGCTAGCAATCCGGTTGGGATGAATGAATTAAGAAATAAAAAGTCAAAACGATTGTCAAGCGAGGACGTATGCAAGGTGGACTCAGTGGGAACCGAACCGACTATGCCTCAACCAAAAGGACCCGGTCGGTCTGAGATGGAAGCCACACAAAGAGGAATACGTTGATGCTACGTACTATTTACGAACACTACAGACACGAAAATTTGTGCTAGAGGACCACACCCCTCTTAATAAGGTGTATAGATTCAATGAATCAAACATCTCGGCATATGAATTCGACAGTCAATGTCACGCTCTATTGGTTATCCAAATCATCAACCGGACAAAGAACTTGTGGCACACAGACCCAATAAGGCAATAACAGTTTGATGCTCGATACAATAAAAGTCCAAAACCAAGTTTGATAACTGCATCAGGTCGAGTGGTGAACAGGGCCGCAGAAAATAGATAGACCGGCTAATTTTGATTACTACATCAGATGAAAGGACAGAGTTACAGACGACACCAATAAAGAGTACAGAATAGCCTGAACAAGCTAGTGCATGTATACAACGCAAAAGCAGCATCTACCGACACCATCTAGCTCCACATCAGCAGCAGGCCACCATGAGACAAAGATGCCAATAGCCTTGGACATTCATCTAGTCCTGCAATTGAATGTCAATAGAATTTAGAAACCACTATTGCAAATGTAAGCAGAGCTTAGAAACCACGATGTCATAGGCTATCTAAGCATATGTACAAAAGGCATAACTAAAAGAAGAAGAAAAAAAAATCACCCCCAAGGGTTAAAAATTCAGCTCACATGCTATCATGTAGTTGGATATATACATAAAGAAAGAAAGTGGTAAACATTGGCACAAACAGAAACACATAATAGAAAAAAATGTGAGTTTTTCATGCATGCCAAAAAGGCGAAATCAGCGGCTCCGGTGAAGGTGTGGGCGGCGCATGCGTTGGGGGTGGGGCTCCATGGTGCGGAGGAACCCGAGGGCCGGCATGGGCCCAATGAAGCCAAGAGTGGCAGCGGGTGAATGGATCCGTAGTGGCATAGGAAAGTTGGGTCGGTGACGAGGCGGTGGAGGCTTCGCCGCACTGCCATGCCGCCTCCCACCGCCGGTCCGGCGATCGGCCCGCCAAAATCCTTCCATGTCCGTCGGGGAAGAGTAGGCCCCGGCAACCCGGACACCATAACTCCGGTGACGCTCAACCCCGCCTCCGACACCAGCTCACTAGAACCGGCGCCACCGCCGACGATAAGCCACACCGCCCGCCCTCGCCTCGCGCTCCGCTGTCACGTCCGTCGAAACCGCCACGCTCCAATGCCCTCGTCGCCACCGCCCGCATGAAACCACCACCGGCAACGCAGTGGCACCCTCGCCGCCATATCGCGTCGCCCGCCCTTGCCCGCACTCCGCCGTCAGGGCTCATCGACGCCGCCACGCTCCTGCCTCGGCTCTCTTCCATCACGCGCACCTTCTTCAGGGCTCATCAACGCCGCCGCGCTCCTGCCTCGGCTCTCTTCCACCCCGTGCACCTTCTTCATGGGCCAGCCCATGGTCAGGGCAGGCCAGGAACACACCTTCTTTATGGGCCAGCCCATGGTCAGGGCAGGCCAGGCACGCACCTCCTTCATGGGCCGGCCCGTAGTCAGTGCAGGCCAGGCCGCGAGCGACGGAATTGTGCGCTCGGTCTTCTGCACGACCGTCGCAAGATAGACTTTCCCTTGTGCATTCGGCCCATCATAGGTGCCAGACTGTTGCAGCCCAAATCGGCCCAATAAACGTCCTTATACTGTTTCTACTGTGCTTGCAAAGTCCTCTTTATCGCCTGCCTGATATTTGTCCCTTCCAGTTTCCTCAGAAAAATCAAAGTAATGACAATCTTTTCGTTTCTACATGAGTACATCCACTCTTCTTATTACTACAAAAAATCTGTATCTCATACAAAGGTACAGTTGTCCAGCACACAATTTTTCTCTTTGTGCAAGAGAAAACTGCTCTTATTATCCATGGGCACAGGAAGAACCAGCAACATTTTTATTTTCCATATTACTACTTCAGGCATTCTACACCGAAATTACTGCACGCATCTCGGATACAGCTTCAAATTTCCGTGTCAGGACGGTGCGTCTGGCTGCTTTTCAGGAGCTGCCGTTTCAAACGCTGGGATTTCCATATAGGCCTTGTAGAATCTCTTCAAAAGAGGATATTTTGACTGCAAAGCAGTTGCCTCTTAGCATTCGTTTTTCAACATGGAATTAAGGAATCTGCAAAAAGAACTATTTTACGCCCAAGAGTACAGGTGAGAATTATGCTTACCATATCAATTTGGAAGCGCGTCACGCCTGCATGGATCTGGGGCGCAAGAAACACATCCGCCTATCCATGAGCATAAAGGGCACAACATTAGACTATTTAGTACTACCATGTAATATGCAGTGTCAAACTGATCATCAAGAAATACATGTATTATGTATTCATGTCTCAAAAAAAAATTGGATTGGCTGTGTACATCCTTTCAAGGGTATAAAGTCTGGGTTTCCACCCATTATCTAAAAATGTCTATAAAAATTAGATACAGTGGAGCTAATGTTGCAAGAACTTTTTAGAAACAAGAAAGATGAGTAGCCTAAAAGCATAGAAAACAATATGCAGTAAACGTTGGTTATCTTATTAAATTTGATTTCAATAAATCCTTCTGCTCCATGTAATAAGCAGTTGTTGTTGAAAGCCTTCTGGACCGAGAAGTGACTTGTGTGGACAGAACCAGTATCAAGCATCGGTGTTTCATAGGCAGTATGTACAAAGAACCAATCCTGAGTTCAAACACTAACCAGTTGGACTTCGTTGCCTGTAGCATATTTGCTGTCACACCCTTCCAGAAGTTTTTCAATTGCTGAGATGAATCCATCATATAGTAAGGGTGAGCCAACACAAAATACATAAACTAGGGAAAAATGAATATGGGGTGTGTTACAGTTGTCTCGTGAGATACTCAAGGTAACTCCTCAAGAAATGATCTCATCCATTAATTGAAGAAAGGGTTACTTAGGAACAACATATGTGGTAAACAAGGAATGGTACAGTTATTATTAGAATCTTCTTTCGTCACCTAGTAAGCTTTTAATCAACCTCCTTAAAACATTGAACTTAAAAAAGTTCCTCAAGTTCATCGTCCAGTTCTCGCTCACATTGACTCGTCATGTCTGGCCTGAAACACTTATCTCTACATCTTAATACCCTGATTGAGCTGTTGATGTGCAGTTTCAAGCTTGAACTGGTCGGATCATAAGCCACCGCCATGAAATAAAAATGCAATTTAGTATGTAACTAGCCAGTTTCAGAGATGTTCATGCTTTGTCCAACATAGATTGTTGTTTTATGCTTTTGCAGATTCATCGAGCTTGATCTAATCACAACATTCATGATTGATCTGAGGACCATAGATGGATTGTTTACTTGTATTTTGCTTTCTTACATAAATTTTTTTGCTGGTGCAACCTTGTCACCTCTAGAGCAAACCATTTTTTTTTCTCGAACATGCAGGACAGCTAGAACAAACCGTTATTGCCAAGAGATTTTCTCTCACCATCAAAGAAACATATAAATAGTTATTTATCTTTCCATGTTCTAGTTAAATTTCTTTATTTCTGATGGATATGTGTTACCTTCTAACCTTTAGCTTTACTTTACCTTGGTACCTATCCTAAAATTTTGAGTACCTTTTGACAAGTACTTTTATTGTCTACCCTGTTGGATCGCTGCTGCCAATAAAGATACCATAAGTACGTTATAAGGATTGTAATACACCTCATTAAATATAGTGACATAGGTCAAATTTGTTTTGTTTTATTATACGGAAACTCCATTTGTATTGGGTGTACCTGGCTAATCGTATGAAGTCAAATGAGGAAAAATAAATGAATAATGGAGTGCAGCAAAACACACCTCTAAATCCCTTGTCAATGTAATGACGAACAATCTGAAGGCTCTCATCAGAGCCCAACTTGCCATCAACCCGACCCTGCCACAGGATACAAAATAAGGTTGCCCGTAGATTTTTGCAAGGATACTGGAAAGGAAGGAGAATTAAGTTTTTGTGAACAATTGCTGGTTGTGAATGAACCCACAATTACAGCATAACACTGAAGTGGTTGAATGCTCGAACAAACTATATTTGCAATCTGCAGAAAAGGAAGAGACATCTGTTATCTAAATGAAGTTCACAGCTTATGATACTACTGATAGATGTGTAAAATGAAACAAATAAACAGCAAGCAGCAATCTTCAAATAAACTTAGGATTGAGTATCTCCTTTGTTCCTTTCCGTGTTGTGTAACAGTATGTGTTATGTGCAAAACAGAACACGAAAACAAATACTTGAACCACCTTCAGGCTAATTTGGAAACCTTTAGAAAACATTAGCATCATACTATAAATGATTGCAACTCCAGGATAAAATGTGTACCTGCAGATTAAGAGCTTTCTTTTTGAGATCTTGAGGCAAAAGAGGGTGCTGAGTATATTTGTCTTCAAGATACTACAACAGAAAGCAATTGTCAAGAGTGCCATTCCACCTATTCATCAATCAGGATCTTACAGAAGGAAGTTCATGCATTATTCACCAATATGATTGCGAGAGAGTCAGAGACAACAAAATCGCCATCTACCAATGCTGGGACATACTTGATTGGATTTATCTTTTCATAGTCTACAATATGGTCACAAGAAGGAAATTCAAACTACTGTGAGGTCAACCCATGGTTTGAACTAGCTGGAAAACAAAACAGTGTTATGGCTGTCTTAAGTTTAGATTGCATCAAAAGAATACAGGCCCAGACAAAATGCTCCCATTCATATTCAACTCTTTCTATTTTTTCACTTGTTTGGCACTTTTGTCTTCCCTCTAACATCAAGACTCAAATAGGCTAAAACAATGGACACAAGTATCTCTAGTACTTGAGAGGGACCTGTAACTAACAAAAATGGTTCCTTATCAATTTCAAATGCACAGACAGAACTTGGAATCATAGGCAATTTATATAGTTTTTTCATGCACTGAATTATTACATGAAAATTTGCCAAAATCTCTTTTTCTTTTTTGCGTGCGTATGTACATTTTACAAATGTCCAGTTCATATATTAGGAGAAAAAGAAATTGAACTTCGCTTCAGCCAAAAAACTCATTAGCCATGACACAGCAGTTTAAAACTACCAGATTGAAAAGGCAAAACAATTAAATGATCGTCAATCCCTCAATCTCAAGTCATGATTTGCAGCGCAAAATGCAGTTAAGAAGTCAGACTACCCGCTACCCAGTACAGTGTGTAACGTCACCTGTACATGGTGTTTGAAACCAATCACAATGTGAAAAGCATTACCTACACATAACTTAAGAAGATCATCAGATTCAGCAGAGGAACCGGAAACTGTATTTATATGTTAAATTTTTTGATAAGTTACCATTTCACTAACCAAACTCACAATTGTGACTTCGGACAATACTTAATTTTCCCACAATATGCCGCACCTTTTAGGTCATAAGATGATGCATGAAGGAAATTTGTCACAGCAAACGTGGGTCAAACTAACCTTGATCAGTCCTTGTCACAGATCTATACTCGTAGTCCACACCTTCATCACAATTAACAGTATAGTTAGGTCCCAGAAGGTTAAATATTGATAACATAAGCACTCTGCATTCGTCGATTTCAGTCCTACTGACTTCCAAGCGTTCGAACAATGTCATCTAATTGTGTTAAATATTCATATATTGCGGGTCATCCTTTAAACCGTTTCCATATATCCTATATGAACTTGAAGCTACATAGTATATAGTTGGGTAGACAAGAGAAGTGAAGTTTTCCACAAGTTAACATATTGATTAGAAACTGCTAGTAGTACAAACCTATAGTATCAAAGAAGCCATCCCTAAAGTTTGGAAATTCTGACAAGCTGCCCAAAATCAACCATGCTATATGATAATCATGTGAACTCTGAACCTGAATTTTCAATAAGAGATACGTAGGCATAGCTCCCATGCCCCTACTCCCTAGTCTAAACAGTAGCCACCAATTTGTTGAACGAACCAAATCAAGAGTCAAAGAAAGACCATGCTGTATCTCAAGGAAACCAAACAAGGGGAGAAATAATCGGCTACCTTTGAGGTTGAGGGCAATCCGGACTCGGAAGGAGCAGGAACTGATCCATGCGCTGTACAGAATGAGCTTCGTCGCTGCCATGGCCGCCTGCTCCTGCTAAGGCAGAGCAGTAGAACAAGCGGTTACTGTGCGAGCGAGGCCAGGAGGAGGACGACTAGGCGGCGAAGAATACTGAGTTGCTGACTTTGGATTTGGATGTTTCGGAAATCGCGGGCGGTGAATTCTGAGGAAAGAAAAATCCATGGATGAAGCCGTGAAGGGTGAAAACGACGGGGCAGAGCAAAGCCGGCTGGCCGGCCGTTTGGCTTCCTGATCAGAGATTTGCTATTTTGCCCATTGAAACATGGCAATGTATCCTATGAAAACTAATTTTGTGTGTAAATTATGCAAACTCCAATCATAATTGCTAGATTCTCATTTGATGGTCAGATTGAGAGGTGGTAAATTTTAACACTTAAACCCCCTACCATTAGCTTTGCTAATCCCAATTTTTCTAAAAATCCCCTTCAAACGTCACAGGAGAAACGGAGAGATCACACCGTCTCTGTTTTCAGGCGAGGCGCGCCCCTGGCCTGGACCCTGAGCACCTCGACATTGGGGTTGGCCAGCAGTCGCGCCATGGCCGCCTTGGCGTAGACGCGCTCTCGGATCACCTCGGCGTCACGGCCCACGTGCTCCTTCACCTAGAACGCCAGCAACGCGCACACCTTCTACATGATCGCCGGCGTAATACACTGTGCCCTGCAACGTAGTTTCTTCACAAGTTCAGACGACGACGCCAGGTCAATGCCTTTCTCTGTCGAGATGAGCTACGAACTGGACTTCCATCTTGCTAACTTTGAGCTTCCACTGACAAAGAAAATAAGATTAGAGCTTTATTGTGGCAGTTGGGCGTTTCTCTTCATCTGGCCTGTGCCATGGGCGATCACACACAATCACAGGCAAACAATTCCTACGCTCCTGTGCCATGGGTGCTAGCAGGCCGAACGAGTTCTTGCTGTTGTGTGTCTGGGTCACGCAGCCTAGCTAGCAAGTCGAACATGAGCAGTGCAGCGGCCTGCCGGCTTCCACTTAGATGGCAATGGACGTAGCGGCCCCGCACGTCCTCACCGCCAACGCAATAATCCGGCCGCTTCCTTTTCCCAATGTGATTCACTGGTCGATAGGAGACGTACCTATACCTGCATCGGCGGTTGAGTGTGAAGAGAGGAGGCGTCCATGGCGTGGTGGCTCGTAAGCAATCCTCGGCGGCCACTTCCTGGAGATCCATGATGGCGGCGGCGTGCGGCCTCACGAGAAAACAGAGTCGACGTGATCTCTTCGTTCCTACTGTGACGTTTGGAGGGGATTTTTAGGAAAATTGGGATTAGTAAAGCTAATAGTGGTGGTTTAAGTGATAAAATTTCTCACCTCTCAATCTGACCATCAGATGAGGATCTAGCAATTGTGATTGAAGTTTGCATAGTTTACACACAGAGTTAGTTTCCATAGAATAAGTTGTCTTGAAACATTGGGTTTTAATAAAACGCCCATAAAAACATGGTTTAAATGCAAAAACCACTCCTAAAACTAGCCTTGGTCTGATATTCCACCCCCATAAACTAATGGGAAAAGTCCATTTTACTCTCCCTAACAATTCATTTTGTACAAGAGCCTCAGTAGCACCTCAGATCTTAGGTTCGACTTCCCGAGGGAGCGAATTTCCTAGGTGTTAACGGCATTATGCTTTTAGTGGTAGGCGACGCTCCTGTCGACAGCGAGGCGCTAGTGGTGACTTCGTCAATTCATCTTAGAAGATGCTCATAGGGATAGGATTTGCGTACATAAGTTCATAGGGGTGAGTATGTGTGCGTTATGAGTGTCTGAGTTGTACTGTGTAATCTAAAAAAAATAATTCACTTTATCCAATTTACACCCTGAACAATATCTTGGCTCAATTTTCCTCAAACAATTTATATCGGTGTAATTTACTTCATAATATAATTTATCTTTTTTTGTTTTTATTTGTATAAAGTGAATTTAGTGCTGAATTTTTGCACAATGGTAGTTTTTTATAAAACTTTACGTTAAAAAAATATAAAGTATATTTTACGCATATGTTATATAGTTTAATAATATCTAATATTATCTTAACTATAAAGCTCTAAAATTATATATAAAATATTTATAAAAAAATAGAAAAATATACTTTTTATGTAGTGATTGTTATAACATTTCATAGTGCAAAATTTGAACATCAAATTCAAAGTGTACAAAGAGAAACAAAAAGAACAATTACAATAGGAAGTAAATTGGACCATTTTGAATTGTTTGAGGGAGTAAATTGAGCCAAGATTTTATTCGGGGAGTAAATTGGATAAAATGAATTATTCAGGGGAGTAAAATAGACTTTTTCCTAAACTAATCTGTTGCAAAAGTCCACCACCCAGGATTGCAGGTCGAAACTCCCCCCGCCCCCCTCCCCCCCAACCCGCACATGCTTAACTGATTCGGATTTTTCTCGCCACCGTGGTTGCCACATCAGATAAACTAGGTTGAATCTGAATTTTGGGCCGACTAAATCGGTTCGACTCGGCCCAAATATGAAACTGCCGTCTCTTAGGTCTCCCGCACGAATTCAGGGGCGTGTGTGTGTAAGGTTTATGACCATTGAGGTCACCCTAAGGTATGGTATTTTGGTGATGAATGACAAACATGAAATGAGACTAATATTTACACGAGTGTTGTCCGTGTAGTAAACCTTTTCTATGTTATGATGATTGTCAACGGTGGCCTTGGCGATTGATGATAATGACCACAAGCATGGAGGCTTGTAAACTTGATGGAGTCCAAGGGTTGATGGAGATGGATCAAAGCTGAGGATAAGCTATGGTGCAAGTGTTTGGAACACTTGACTAGTTGTTAGGGCTTTGAGTTCATAGAAAAAACTGGACTATCAAAGGGGTCTAGGTCATTCTCTTAGGTCATGTCTAGTCGGTGATGTGCAAGGTCACTCGGTGAAATCACAGGCACTAGCTGATAGTGGAGAAGCCAAGGAGTTGTTCAGAGAAGCCGGGAAACGATGTCATCAAGCGAGGATGACAAGTTTCAGCTTCTGGACATAGAGACAGGACAGAGGGGTCAGTGGAGACCGGACTGTCCGGTCACTATGAGGAGTTGTGTGGGACTTCCAGCGAGGAGCGAGGAATCTGTCTGTGCGAGGGACCATAGAGACCGGACGGTCCAGTCTATAGACCGGATGTCGTCCTCGGACTCCAGAACACTGGCTTCCTCTCTGCCCCGTGCTTCACCCATACAGACCGGACGGTCCGGTCTACTGACATGACGGTCCAGTCAGTACAAGGGAATCACCTATGCACGGAGGAGCCAACGGCTAGGAGAGCCATTACAGGAGTGACCGAACAGTCCAGTCAGGCAAAGACCGGATAGTCCGGTCAGTGCATCCAGAAAGGTGATTTCATGGAGCAACGACTAGTTTGAGGTTGGAAGCCTATATAAGTTTGTTGTTGGGGTCTTGGAGACCTCTCTTGACCAGTGGAATACCTGAGACTATTTGGTAAGGTCCAAGAGGAAAAGAGGAGAGCACTAGGAGGAGATATTGCAAATCTTGAGAGTGCTAGTGGAGAGTAACTTGAGCATCTTGCACATCTAAGGCTAGGGTTTCCTTGAGGGTGTGATCTAGATTGTTACTCTTGGTCTATGGTGAGACCTAAACCGGTTAGGTGTCGGTGATCGAGCCTATCGTGATTGATTGTGAAGGCCGTCACACGTTTGTACACGGTTTGAGCCCGCCGTTGAAAGGGGCATCGCTAGTGAGCACCCGTGTCGGCTCGGGGAGTCTGGCAAATTCTCAAGGAAGGCGAGCTTGTGCTTTGTGCAGTGGTGACGCACACCGTGTCTTCACTCGAGGAGTGATTGCGTGCTCGTGGGCGAGAACTCCACTTGGTGGCGGGAGGGACCGGAACTCCGGTGGGAGTGGTCCAATGAGAAGCAGGGGAAGGCGCCATCCTTCCGAGACCTCAGGAAAAAAATCATGAGCCATCTCTTACTCTACTCCTTACTATGATGCTTTACTTTCCGTATTTACATACCATGCTATTCATGCTTGTGTGCTTATCTTGCTCTAGTTAACTACCTTGTAGACTTGCATGAATAGGCTCCTTTACTTGCTAGTAGTGTTTAGCCTTCATACTTGATCACTAGCATGTATAGGAGTTGCTTTGGCTTGATTGATCACCCTAGTATGTATTGTGCTACTCATGCTTGTATGCTTTCTATATGCTTGTTGATCTAGTAGCTTTGCTTGAGTAAAACTCCTTGCTAGCTAGTTGTTTGCTTCCGTGTATCTTTGGTAACTAGCTTGCATAGGAGTTGTATTGCCTTTGTGTGATCCACTGGTATGCTTAGCTTGTTGTTCCTTTCATAAGGTCATTATCTTGCTAGTGTGATCACCACTAGGATTGTGTAGGAGTTGTTTTGAGTGATCGGTTTTAGGATTTGGCAAATTTGGTACGTAGTGCGAGTTTCCAATTCACCCCCCTCTCGGTCACTCAGTCCTTTCAGTGTGCGACGAGAAGGCTGAGGCAGTGGCCATGGGGAGTTGCACACGAAGGCGACTGATTGTCGGTGATTAGCTCTTCCTCGTTCAGCTAATCAACAATGACTCAACTGATTTCATCATTCCTCATGGTGAGTTCTTCCCTTCTCTTTTCCTTTTTCTTTCTCATTTTCTTCTACAATTAGGCCTCGACAATTGATTGTTGGCTACAATTTTGTTGCCACCGTAGCATATTACTCATCACACATTCAATCGTGTTGCGTGCATAGATTAAAGGAGAGAACTCCAGTGAACTCACTTCATGTATTGTTTGATATTTTTTTAATTATGTTAAGTTAGAGCATTTTTGTGAATTATAGTTCTTCGTGCATTGTAAATCTGAATTTCTAATGGTTACTCTATTATATGTGTCGAGAGATATTCTCGATAGTAGATCTAGGTATGCGTATGAGTATGAAAGATCGATGGACACGGGACACAGGGTTTATACAGGTTCGGGCCTCCCGAAGGATAATAACCCTATGTCCTGTTTGGTGCTTCTGTATTGCTAGGGTTCGCACTAGAATTAGGGTTCCAATGCGAGTCTGTCTCTTGCCGAAGGCCCCCTGCCCTCCTTATATATCCAAAGGGCAGGGATTTACATGGTAATCTTTTAGTCGGTTACAACAGATTCTATCTATCTAACATATCTGCTAACCTAACTTGTTGCTTACTCAAACAAGTATCTAAGTAAATATCTTCTGGGCCGAATACACCATACCCGAGTGATTTGTCACAGAATCTTGGAATGTGCAATTTCCAAGACTGAAACCGCATCAATCCGAGTGATTTATCACTTATCTTAAGATCCTTAACATCCAAGGTTAATGCGTAAAAAGAATCTTAGTAACATAATAAATGCACGTACCAATTTAACAAAACAGGACTTGACGGTGTATGACAAGTTTCGGCCCACTAGGTTATTGAACACTTATAAAGGCGCCGTTGAACAGTCACATCCCTTCGTCTTCACTTCTTTGCCGCCAATTCCACACACAAACCTTAGATCGCGGGCCTCCATTTCACCGCCGCTGCCATCTCACACGCATAAACCCTAGGTCCCGGGCCTCCATTTCCTCCCAGAAACTCCACACATCAGTTTCCTCTGTGCTAAAACAAGAGCGATGGCCCCGAAGCGTACCCACCAAAACACCAAGGCTCCATCCGAGAAGCAATCCTCACCTAGAAAGGGCGAAGACAAAGAAACAATCTTTGATATCCCTATCGCCATCAAGGAGTTCCCCGTGTCTGCCATGGATTCAGAGAAAATCAACAGATTGGTGATTGACGGCGTGCTACAGGATCAACAGACCGGAGGATGGATCGAGGCCATAGGTCAGAGATTTCCCCAACCTCCCGTCAACCAAATCACTGTTTTCTCCTCATTTTTCTATCGTGGATTTGGGATCCCTTGTTGTGACTTCTTTAGGGGTCTTCTTTTCTTCTATGGCATCAATCTTGTCAATCTAAATCCGAATTCCATTCTGCACATCTCCATATTTATTCACCTGTGTGAAGTGTTCTTAGGTATCTATCCCCATTTTGATACCTTTAAAGAACTTTTTGTTTTGAAGTCAAACAATAATAATGTCATGGGGGGGGGGGGGGGCTGGATTCCAATTAAGAAATAGGTCAAAATATATTGATGTGCCACTTCCATCAACCAACAAAGGGTGGCACGCGGACTGGTTTTACCATGGAAACCATGCTCCACCTTTGTCAGAGACTACAACTGAAGCCCCCAAGCCACAACCCGAGTGGTCAGCAAAGGCCAAACCAAACAAGAAATCTCAGGTTGATGACATATTGAAGCATATTGCCTTTCTCAAGTCCAAAGGATACACTGGAGTACTTGTTGCCGTGAGCTTTATTTATCGCCGTGTGCAGCCGATTAAGAAACACCATGTTCCAGGATGGAAATTTCAATTGGGATCAGACCCCACGATGGAAGTTCTAGAAGTTTTGTCAGACAGGGAATTGACTTTACATCTGGAGAACATTTTTTCCTCACTTCTTGGTTGGACTCCAGCAAGTGCGCTAAAGGGACATCATTCCGAGACTGGCAGGAGTTCAGTAAGTTATTTGCCTGAATAATCAATACTTTATTCATGATGTTCAGTATCGAATAATATGTCACATGTTGTGCAGAACCTTGATGTATTTGTATCCAATCCACCATTGCCGCCAACGCCACAAAAGAAGTCTCCCACGCAACCATCAGCCTCCAAGCGCCACAAGGCGCACATCGAAGACTCTGATGAAGAAGAGTCGCTAGCTGAAAAAGTAGCTAGACTTCAAGAAGAGGCAAAGAAAAAGACTTCAGAGAAAACCTCCACCACTCGGCGGACCATGGATGAAAACAAGAAAGAGCAAATTCGTCCGAGTGAATCAAGCAAGACCAACCCCGTTAGGGAGGCGTCAGACACAACAGACAGCCCAAAGGCAACGAGCCCCCCCCCCCCCCCCCCCGCTGAAGGTGTCAAGCTTAAAATATAAGCGCCGCGCTAGGTAAACAAAACCATGTAGCTTGATGTGCAGCTTTTCAATGAATATTTGTGTAACCTCTATTATTTTGGTAGGTCGACCGGGGGAACATCATTTGAGGAAGTCCCGACGCAGAGTTCAGTTTCTAAGAAAAATCAGGATATGCCATCTGTCAGGTCATCCAGAGATGATGTCCCAGGCCACTCGGCAGAGAAGCCGAGTGATTTAAAGAATGCACCCGAATCCACTCGACCAGAAGCTAGCCATGCTGAATCACCTGATATCCCAAATCTGAATATGCCTGAGACAGCAGCAACTGCCAATACTCCTGTCTCCACCGAACCTGAAGAACCATCGTTAATATTTGAAAAGGTGCCGAAGCCAACATATGAGTATCCAATTGGTCCGGAGGAAAATATCACGACTACTCCAATTCCCCGAGTGGTAAAAGAGGGTGCTCCGGAACAACCCGCGCCGACCAGGGTAGTATATCACAATGGCCCATTTGCCATTGCTGGATTTGATGAGTCGGCAGAACAAGCGGAGTTAAAAAATTTTGAGGAATATACTGAAAAAGCCTATCATTCCTTGCAGGTAACCCTCCCTTCTTGAAAAATAATCCCAATAATAGTCACCAAACTTGGTTGTGTAATTCCACCTGTATAACTCGCCCTCTTTGCAGGCTCTGAAAACCCAAATGGCTAACAAGAGTAAGCTTATGCAACTTGCTGAAAGGCATTGTGCAAAAGTCGTAGACATAGAAGATCAGCTTGCCAAAGAAAGATTGGAAGTTGGGCGCTTGTCAATCGATCTAAAGGCCCGTTCATCCCAAGTTGATGAACTTCAGTTTAAGCTGCAAGGTACGAGAACTACAAACACTATTCCTCACATGCTATCTCTGGTTGATGACAAATATCTGACCCCTTCCATATAGAGGTATCGCGGGTGCTGGAACTAAAGCAAAAACAAGATGCTCAGTCAGCCGCTCAACTTGCAAGTCTACAAGGCCATATAAAAGAACTGGAGTCGTCTGCCCAAGCTATTGAAACTTTGAAGTCCGAGAATCAAGGATTAAAGAAGCAGCTCCAGGACTCGGCAGAGATCACGAAATTTTTTTGAAAAGCTAAAAGACGACTTCAAGACAATGCAAGAATCTCAAAATTCGTGGAAGAAAAGGGCTGAGGGTAAAAATGAATGTACTTATGCATACAAAAATATATATGTGTACTAAAATGTACTAAAATGTTTGTAACTAACAGGCGCCGAAGAAACAATAAAAAGCCAATGGGAGAGAAACACAAAGCTAGAAACCGAATTATCCAAGGCTGAAAAGATCTTCAAAAAGGTTGTGTATGAGCTAAACCAATTCCAGAAAGCATTCAAAGAAGTTGAAAAGCTTAAAGAAAAGTATAAGGAAAAGGTTGCCATCCTTGAAGCTGAAAAGGTAGAAGCTGAGAAACGCCTAAGAGGTAAGTGTTTATTCATCTAATACCTTTATATCCAAGTTCATTGTACTGGACATATGTGATTATTGTACTCCTGTAGGATCAAAAAGGTCCTATGAGCTTTTGCACAAGAAATTTATAGAGGGTGATGAAAACCTTCGATGGTATCTTGCATCTCTTCAGAAGGATGCAGAGGTGGTCGCCCAATAGATATACCCTGAAGAAAAACCACCTCGATGTCGAGACCTGATGACTAGGCTACAAGGGCCATCCGGCCGACTAAAAGAACATGCTCGACATGTTGCAGAGCTGGTCGGCGCACAAGTCCTGGCAATAGCAAAGTCCCACATCCCCAGCATAGAGTTAGATGTGGTTGCCGAAGGTTTCCATGAAGATCTCTTGGACGAGCAATGTGAAGCCCTTGTGGCTAAGGCGCAAAAAACAGCGCATATATTAGCCGACCAAATAGAGCTAGATCCCTTACCCAAAGTGTAAGGAGTTGTAAAGCTTAAAATACTGTATTACAGCTCTGTTGCTGTAATATAACTAAGGTTCGATAGACCGCTAAGGTCTAGATTCATTACCAGTATTGTAATGAATTCTTGGGTCGCGCTGCTTTGTATATGTATTGTATGAACTCATGTTAAACACTCACAACCGATACACAACTCATGTCAGCCCTCTAAACAACGCTCCCAATAACCGATATGAACCATGGAGACTAAGAACTCACTCGGTCAAGCATATGCGAATTGGGAGAATTGCCTTGGTCCCTAACAGACGGCAAGAACCCTGGGGACTAAGTAACCCGCTTGGTCGACATGCGCGAGTTAGGGTGATACCAAGTATCAGAATTTGAGCCATGACTTAAACAATAACAACAATTATTCATAGAAATCAAAAATTGCAAAATCAGATATCATGACCATTATGTATATATATTCAATAATAGAGGTATAATAAACTATAAATACTAGGCATAAAAATGACGTAGCTCTGAAACGTTCCAGGAACTTTGAAGGTCCAACCCGTCCTCATTCATCAATTGATAGGCGCCTGGCCGAGTGATTTCCTTTACAATAAAATGTCCTTCCCATGGAGCCGACAGCTTGTGCTTATCGACCTTAGACTGAACTTGCTTCAAAACCAACTCGCCAACACAAAACCTCGTGTTCGAACGTTTTTGTCATGATAACATCACAAGCTTTGCTGGTACTTTGCCGACCGCAATAACGTGGCATCGCGTTGCTCCTCTAACAATAGCAAGTCATCACACCTGTGGTCATTGGAGGTTTTTTCTTCATACGCTGCCACACGGGGGGAGGCAAAAAGAATCTCGGTTGGTAACATGGCTTCCGAGCCATAAACCAGAGAAAAAGGGGAGTGCCCGGTGGCACGACTTATGTTGGTTCTAAGTCCCCACAATACAGATGGCAATTCTCGAACCCAATGTCGAGCATATTTTTCCAACCGGTCAAATATACGGGGCTTAATTCTAGAAAGCAAGAGGTCGTTTGCCCTCTCAACTTGGCCATTGCTCTGTGGATGGGAGGTCGAGGTATAGCCAATCTTAAAGCCGACTTGGCCCGCAAACTCTTTAAACTCCTCTGCTGTGAATTGAGTACTATCAGTGATGATCTTGTGTGGGGCACCGAACCCAGTGACTATTTCGGTCATGAACTCAATGGCCTTTTTTGCCGAAATCTTGCCGACTGGCTTTGCTTCAATCCATTTCGAGAACTTGTCCACTGCTACGAAAAGGTGAGTAAGACCCCCTTGAGCCTTCATGAAGGGTCCAACAATATCTAAGCCCCATACTAAAAACGGCCAAGTTATTGGGATATTTTGAAGTTTTGTGGCGGGTACGTGCATTTGGCGTGCAAAGAACTAACAATCTTCACACTTTCGGACAATTTCCTTGGCGTCAGCACCAGCGGTCGGCCAATAAAACCCTTGCCTCATTGCTTTGGCCGCAATTGTGGATGGGCCTACATGATTCCCACAAACGCCAGTGTGGATGTTTCCTAATATAGCTCTGCCTTCATCTCGAGATAAGCATTTCATCAGTACCCCATGTGGGCTTTGCTTGTATAGGTGATGGTCAACTATACAATATGAATGCGACTTGCAAATAATTCAGAGGGCTTCGTCTTTGTCAATCGGTAGTGTGTCACAATCCAAATACTCAATGAAGGGAGTGCGCCAATCTACCTCAATGACGGGTACATGTGGTGCTGCTCCCGCCTTTAGTGTCGACTGCTCCATAGTTTGCTGGGTTAGTATAGATGGCTTATGTAGATCATCGAGGAATACTCCGTCAGGTATTTTAGATCTACTAGACCCAAGTTTGGCCAGTTCATCTGCCTCTTCGTTATACTTGCGTAGGACATGTTTATACTCGATGCCATCAAACTTGTCTTCTCGCTTCCGAACTTCAGTGCAGTAGGCTGTCGTGCTCTCGTGAGAACAACAGCACTCCTTCGTTACCTGATTAATTACTAGCGCCGAGTCGTCGAAAACGCTTATTCTTTGGACGCCGAGTGAGATAGCTGTCCGAAGTCCATGCAACAGTGTCGGTGGAAAACTTTTCTGGATACCAGAAAACTGAGTAATTTTCCTGGATTAGCTTCAATCCCTCTATGTGATACCAGAAAACTGAGTAATTTTCCCGATGGGACCCCAAAGACACATTTTTCTAGATTTAGCTTCATATTGTATTTCCGAAGGTTGCCGAATGTTTCGTCTAGGTCGGATATCATGTCGGTGGAAAACCGAGTCTTGACTACCACGTCATCTATGTAAGCGTCAACATTCCTTCCTATCTGGTTGTCCAGACATCGCTGCATAGTCCGCTGGTAGGTGGCACCGGTGTTTTTCCGGCCAAAGGGCATTGTTGTGTAACAAAAGTCTCCGAACGGCGTGATGAACGAGGTTTTAAGCTGGCCGGATTGGTTTAAGGGAATCTGATGGTACCCTGAATAGGCATCTAAGAAGCACAACAAAGCGCATCCAGCCGTCGAATCAACCACTTGATCAATACGTGGGAGGGTGAATGGATCTTTCGGGTAGGCTTGGTTAAGGCCGGTGTAATCCACACACATCCGCCACTCCTTATTCTTCTTCTACACCAGAACTGGGTTGGCCAACCAGTCGGGGTGGAAAACTTCTTTAATAAAACCGGCTGTCAGCAGTCGGCCGATTTCTTTCCTAATTGCATCCTTTCGGTCTTGTGAGAATCGTCTAAGCTGTTGCCTTACCGGCCTGGCATTTTCGTGGACATGAAGTTTGTGCTCAGCCTTTTCCCTTGGAACACCTGGCATATCAGAAGGTTTTCATGCAAATATATCTTTATTATTTCTAAGAAAAAGGATGAGCACGCTTTCCTATTTGTCACCTAAATTGACCATGATATTGGTGGTCTTGGATACATCACTATCATCTAGGCTAATCTTCTTGGACTCCACGGCGTCCGCCTGTACCATAGTCTTCAGCGCCTTCCTGGGAGCAGGGTCAAGCATGACCTCCTCAGCCGTTGCGATCGCTTCCTTCAACTCGGCCAGCTTTGATGCCGCTACTATCTTCTCGGTCAACTCACAACTACCATTGTCGCAGTCGTATGATGTCCGCACATCCGAGTGGAGTGAGATGACTCCATTTGGTCCTGGCAGCTTCATCATCATATAAGGATAATGAGGTACCGCCATGAATTTAGCGATGGCTGGTCGCCCTATAATGGCGTGATAAGTAGAGTCGAGGTCGGCGACCTTGAAGGTGATGCGCTCCATCCTGTAGTTCTCCCGAGTGCCAAAAGTCACAGGCAGAGTGATTTGTCCCAGAGGGACTGTTTGCATGCCCGGGATCACACCATGAAATGGCGATCGACTTGGCTTGAGGTCAGTCAAGGGTTTGCCAAGCTCCTTGAAGGTTTTCACAAAGAGGATATACAAACTGCTACAACCATCTACTAGTACCCGATTTAGCCGAACTCGGTTAACAGTCGGCGTTAGCACTAAGGGATATTTCCCGAGCCTGGGGATGTGATCCGGATGGTCGGACCGATCAAAAGTAATTGGGACCTTTGACCATCGTAGATACTGAGGTACCGCTGGTGAGACCGAGTGGACCTCTCTGTAGAGGATCTTTTGCTGGCGCTTCGAGTCTGCCGTAGACCGGCCACAGATGTAATTGACCTCGTGTTCCGGGTCTTGGAAGTCCTCCTTATCCTCATCTTGGTTATCCTTATCCGAGTCCTTCCTTCCACCCTTGGGGATCCAGGGACGTTCTTTGCAGACCTTCAAGGTGTGATGGGCGAAGTTTTTTAGCTTGAAGCATTCCTTGGCTTTGTGGGCTCCAACATGTAGCAGGAAAGGGCCATCGAGCATCTTGTCGAAGTCATCCTGAGTGACTGGTTTCCTCCTGGTCGGGCGCTCGGTGTTGGCCACCGTTCAGTCTTGCTTGCGCTTCCTATCACCGTCCTTGCTGTAATCGGACGGACCCGACTAGTTCCTTGGGGTCGCCTCCTTGTACTGGCGAACTTGGAATAGAGCCGAATTGCCAGCAGCATATTTGTCGGTCATAGTGAACAATTCTTTTGCTGACAGTCTACTGGCAGCATCCAACCTCCCAATCTTATTTACCAGATCATCGTCGTGGAGTCCTCCTTGGAAAGCGGTGACAACTTGAGCATCCGAGATGTTAGGGATGGTATTTTTCACTCGGCAGAAGTGTTGGATGTACTCTCGAAGTGGCTCCCGGTCCCGCTGCTTGATCCAGCCGAGTTCCAAGTGATTCCCTAGCCTGACGAAGGTGGCTTGAAAGTTGGCCATGAACTGCCGACAAAGATCTGCCCAGGAGATGATAGAGTTGTTAGGCAGATTAGTGAGTCAGGTTCTTGCCGCTGGGGGCTAGGCAAACATGCAAGTAGTTGGCCATGACAAACCTATCGCCACTGAGAGCTCGTATGGCTGTCGAATAGACATGAAGCCAGTCGTGCGGATCTGTCTTGCCGTCATACTTCTCGATGCCGACTGGCTTGAAGCCGACCGGCCAGCTGACGGTTTGAAGCTCCCGAGTGAAGGCTCAGATGCCAGTCTCCTCGTCATAATCGTCGGTGGCCGAGGTCCGTTCTTGTTCACTGCCAGCTTCTCGGCGAGATCTACGTCGATCACGGTAATGATCGTCTCTATGTGGCTGCCGCCTGTTGTCATGTTCGTAGTCAACATAACCGCGCTGGCACCGTTCATCTTCGTACTCTCGGCGGGCCATGTCGTCGCGCTCTTGGTATCTGTTGTCCAGTCGGACCCGCGCATCACGTGGTGGTATGCCATTGTGTAGGTCGGCGCTCGGATGCTGATCATGGTACTCTGCAATGGGCCTGCGCCTGGGGACAGTAGGCGGGGTTGGCTCTCGGTTGGAGCGTTGTCGGTCTCTTCTATCCTCCCTGGGTACCGAACTGGTGGCCGCAGAAACTGACTTACTCGGCGTTGATCGTGCCGCATGCATCTTGAGTACAGCCGCGGCCCTGATGTGCACTTTTAATTGGTTGACCTGAGATGTCAGCTCTGGGGAGACTTGGAGCAGGGGCTCTATTGTTTGCAGGAGGGTCGCCGCGGCCGTGATGTTGTGCCTTAAAGACGTCTTCACCATCAAGTTTTAAGGTGAGGTCTCCCATATCTAGGTTTTGCACGACTCGGGGTCTCTACAGAGCATCCGGTCTACGAAGCGCAGGAATGGTGGCATCTGGATCACTGTCTTCGAGGTCTATTTCATGTCTGTCTACGCACGGCGCGGTACCACGCATGCAGCATCTGCCGATGTTTCATCGTTGGCTTGCCCCTGGGCAGTAGGTGCCACCATGAATACCTCGTGGAAGTCCGAGGAACAACTCTCTGAATCACTCGACCCTTCAATCAAGTCCAGGAGTGACTCACTTTCAAGGCCGATTGCTGCAATGAATCTTGATTCATCGAAAAACTTGGGATCTTCGTCCGACTGATCCATGTGATGAGCCGGGAGATCAACAATAGTGTAACCCGAGTCGACCAAGGTTGTCAATCGGGGCGTTGCGGGCAACGTTGAGTTGCCGCCTGAGAGGGTTTCTGCCTGGAAAGCTATCGCCGCGTTATCGAGGCCAAGCAGGAATCAGCCGGCCAGATTGCTCTGATCAGCCGTGGCAGCGACCGAGCGGGCCACGCGTTCTTGCTTGACAAGGTTCCCGTGCTGATCGGCGACGAGGCTGATGGCGCCAAAGCAGATCTTGTCTCCCAGGCGAAACTTGATGTCGATGAAAGCCATCGATTTTGACGAAGCTACACTCAACACGGCCCCTTCCTAGCGCGCCAACTATCGAGAGATATTCTTGATAGTAGATCTAGGTATGCGTATGAGTATGAAAGATCGATGGACACGGGACACAGGTTCGGGCCTCCCGAAGGATAATAACCCTACGTCCTGTTTGGTGCTTCTGTATTGCTAGGGTTCGCACTAGAATTAGGGTTCTAATGCGAGTCTGTCTCTTGCCGAAGGCCCCCTGCCCTCCTTATATATCCGAAGGGCAGGGATTTACATGGTAATCTTTTAGTCGGTTACAACAGATTCTATCTATCCAACATATCTACTAACCTAACTTGCTGCTTACTCAAACAAGTATCTAAGTAAATATCTTCTGGGCCAAATACACCATACCCGAGCCCCCGGCCCACTCGGCCAGTTAGCCGAGTGGTTAAGTATCCCGAGTATATATGTCCCACAATATGCAAACTATTGTAGATAGAGCATAAATGTTCATCACGCTAAAGGTGTACACAACGCCATTTTCAACGTTGATTCTATGGTTACATATACGTACATGCGAATAATCCCTGATTTTGAGAGAAATTACTTGAGCTTCTTTGACTTACATGTTCAGTTGAAGGATCTCAGACTGAATAATGATGACTGGTTGTATTATCTAAAGCCTGGGTATAGAGCACCATCAGGTCTTGTGCTCATAATGGATGATACCCAGTGCAATCGATTGTTGATTTGTCACACCCGGTTTTAAGAACAAAACCAAGTGCTTATCATATGTGTGCCCAGGAACAAGTTTCACACATATCGACAGTAAAAGTGAATAACAGTATAACCAATGTCATTATTACAATGTACCGTTATTACATAAATAATTGGCTTTAAAGACTAAAATGACTCTTAAACTAAATAGCAGCGGAAAACACCATAACTCCACAGGCAATCGACCGGGGGCACGCACGCCTAGTAGTAGTCATCATCAATGTAGTCCATATATCCATCTTCTGAGCAGCAATTTATAATACAACAACAAAGGGAAATAGCAAGGGTGAGCACATGCCATACTCAGCAAGTGGGGGAAAATATGACATGCAAGCTTAATAGAAGAAAGGCTAACACAATGGTTCATTTGCATAAATGAGCACCTACACCTAGTAGAAAAGTCATCCTATTTACTAGGTGAAAAGTTCCCACCAGTTATCTCATCTGTCCAACACTACAGGTTAAACCACCTGTAACCAACCATGGGTTAAACCGCCCATAGGAAACCACACTACAGGTTACACCGCCTGTAGCAAACCATGGGTTAAACCGCCCATATGAAACCACACTACAGGTTACACCGCCTGTAGCAAACCATGGTTAAACCGCCCATATGAATCCACTCTACAGGTTACACCGCCTGTAGCAAACCAAACTTGGCTACCCACCAAGTCCACCCATAAACCACCATCCTAAATGTGTGAGGATCCAGGCCGCTCATGACCGTGAGCACGGCCGTTATAACAGTTTGACACTCTGTAGAGGTTGCACAACTTTAGCCACAGGTTGGTGATTCCGTCACCCATCAGTGACTAAAGTCTCCCTGTTGCCCAAATCACACTACCGTAGGTGTGAGGCCAAGAGATCACCACAAGGTCGTTCAAAGCGCTTCCCAGCTTGCAAACAATCCACGCTAAGGTTTCACCGATATGGAATTAAATTGTTCCTACAGAAGCCCCCTCTGGCGCCGTGGCTAGGAGTAAACCGTCCATCGCCTGAGTCCGAGATTAAACCGTCCTGTCCTCCTTCCTCGACTGCACACAGAACTGGGAAGACATCTCGATACTAAACCAAGCCTACCCATATCAGCCTTGTGCTTTGCGCTGTTTTCCTGGGTGGCTGCTCCACAAACTACTCTTGTGATCCCAAGCAGGTACCACCATAATCCCACAGTACTATACCGAGTACACGTGCATACCCTGCTTGGATCACCTAGGTTCCATGTTGCTAAAAAGGATTAACCATCCCTCATGATCATTATGTTAAAATGAACCATTAGTCAAAATTAACATTAGACACTTCATTCCCGACATAGCAAACTAAGCATGACGTACCCTTACTAATAAGCTACACCAGAACTTAGGCGACAAGGAATAATATGGAATAGGATATGACACATGGGATTCAATATTAACAAGCATGCATAGAGATAGAGGGAATATAAAACATAGGTTCAAAATGCATCAAGGACACTTGCCTGGTTCCCTTTGCTGCTGCTCAAAGTCTTCAAGATGGAGATCTCAGAAGTTCTCTAACAGCGGTTCGTCTACTCAACATCACACCGAAAACACAAGCATACAAACACACTAAGAAACAACACACCATACAGTAACAAACAACAAGGGAAACAATACTATGAAAAAGTACGCGTTGCTACGATCGCGTGAGCGCAAGAATCGTCTCAATCCGAGTTACGAGTAAAAAGTTACAAAGGTTTAAAGTTCTAAGGTTAAAACAATAAATTAGTAAAATAATATAAAACAATATGAATAATTAATATTAAACACTACGATCGCTTTGGTGAAAGAATTTCTTATTTTTGAGCTACGGTGCAAAAGTTATGGCTATTTGAAGTTCCAGGGATTAAAATGTAAAAATAGGCAAGTTAAATGACCTAAAAGTAATTTTAGACAAATAAGGACTAAACTGTAAAACATACATATAAAATATAGTTTATGAAAATTTTAGGAACTAAAAAGTAATTTATAAAAAGTATAGGGACTAAATTGTAAAATATCAGGGTGAATATATATTTTGTATAAAATTTAGGGACCAAAAAGTAATTTTGGAAAAGTTCAGGGGCTTAACTATAAAATTATAGGGCCAAGAATATAATTATTTATAGGTTCAGGGGCCTAGGTGTAAAATGCCTAGCCTAATTATTACTTACAAAAATTTAGGGCTAAAATAAAATTACTAGAAGGTACAGGGTTGTTTTTGTAAAATTACAAGATTAAAATATATTTAAAAATATGTAAAGAGATGTTTTTACATAATTTAGGGCTAAAATATTCTTTAGGTAAAGGCTAGGGGCTTTTCTGTAAAAATAGAGGGCTAGAAAATAATTAAACAGGGACCTAAACAAAATTTTATAAAGGTTCACAGAAAAAAATCGGGAGCAAAATGCACTTAAGATAAAAGGTAGGGGCCTAAACATAAATACAGAAAGGTTTTGTATAAAACTTAGTCATAAAATCTAATTGTATTAATGTCCAGGGGCCTATGCGCAAAACTAGCGTTATTCAGGATTAACCAGATTTATTTTTAAACCTAAAACCCTAAAATCCATGTGGACCGGGTGCATGGCCTTTGTGGACCGGGACCCAGGCTCGGTTTATGGGTCCACGGTGAACCAGAAGATACCCCTTCGGGGGATCTAATCTGGACCGTGGAATCCAGATCCGACGGTCGAGAGAGCTCCGGCGAGGTGGCTGCTATCAGAGTTGGAGACGACGGTGGCGCCATGGCCGGTTTGCCGGAGTTGGTCTCTGGGCCACTCCGGGCGTCGGATCTCCGCCGCGAGAGGTCTAGGAGAGAGAGGGGACCGAGGGAGTCCTCACCAGGGGCTTGTGCGGGAGTGGGGAGGGCCGGTGCGTGCTGACGGCGATGGGAAGGCGGCGGTGTCCTTCGGCGACGTCAGGGCCGCGGCTCGAGCATCGCGGCTCGTCGCGGATGGGATGGCTGGGGCAGCGCACCTTCACGAGGCCCGGCGGGCGCCTGGGGGCGTTTGGCACGACGTCCTCGCGCGGGCGCGAAGCTCGCCGAGCTCGGAGAGGCGGCCATGGCGGGTGGCCTAGGAGACTGCGCGCGCACTGCGGGAGGCGGCACGCGTGGGAGCGAAAGGCGGCACGGGCATGCGGGTCCGCCTTTTATAGGGCGCGGGGCCCAAGGGTAGCGTGGCGCACACGCCAAGACGGGGAGGCGGAGGTGGCTGGCAGCGCGGGCTAGCGCTAGGTTTCGGGGCGCGGGGCGACGCGGGGCGGGGCGGGCTGGGCCGAGCGGGCGCGGGCGCGGGGTGGGCCGCGTGGCCTCGCGCTGGGCTGCGGGAGGGTGCTGGGCCAGGTCGACCTGGGCAGAGGGGAAGGGAGCTGGGTGTTCTGGCCCAAGGCGGGAGGAGGGGTGTGGAGGAAAAGCTGGGCCTCGGGGTGGGATCCGGCCCAGGTCAGGCAGGACGAGAGGATGAGCGGGGAAGAGGGGAGCTAGGCCGCGGGAGGGAGTCGGCCCAAGCCAGGAAAGAGAGGGATGAGGGAGAAAAGAGGAAAGAAAGAATGGGCCGGGGGGGGGGGGAGGGATTTTCGGCCCAAGGCCAGGGAAGGGGTTTTTCTTCCTTTTTTTCCTTTCCATTCTAATTCCTATTTTTATTACTAAAACAAATCAAAAATGATTTCTAATCGGATTTTCAAATACTTTTCCATATAATAAAAATTAATGCATCTGATAGGCATGAATACAACAACCAAACATAATAATAATAATAATAATAAATTAACCTAAATTAGTTTAATTATTTTTAGAAAATAGTTCTTTTGCCTAAAATAAATGTTGACACTCTTATTAATTTATGATAAATTTTAGTCTATTATAAAAAGTTTAAAAAATTAGTGAAATTTTAGTCACAAACCAAAATTTGAAAGAAATTTTGGGGTGTGACATGATTGATCATGAAAGAAAGGACATTTGTGTTTTGTATATTGTTCCAAGCCCTACAGTTGCAGTGAGGGAATATACTACGTTACTAAGAGAACAAGAAGCTGCTGTTGTAGGCATGAGAGAAGGTGTTAATAATTTATGCATGATAGGAGATGTTATTATGGAGGAGAGAAGGGAAGAAAATACTATTCTTGAGAAGCGCGTGACAAAAGATGGTGCTGCTATTGAAGACATGACAGAAACAACTAGTGATGAGTCTTCAGATATAGAGATTGTGAATGAGCATGAGATTGAAAACAGGTTGGTGGATGTAGCAGGAAATGTATTTGAAGGTGATGTTGGGGATGATGAGTTGTACTCTATATCTTAGCAGCTAACTCATCTTGAAGAAGCTACTACCTCCCATGAAAAGGAAAAAGAGAAGGCCAGTTCAAAGGCAAGCAAAAATGCAAAGAGCCAAGCAAAAGAGAATGCTCTAAGTAATCAACATGTTATGATGAATCGACCTAATGAAATAGAGGATAATAACAACATCGACGATGCATATGGAACTCCCATGTATGTGCATAGATCAAGGGGAATTGAGGACAATTGGTTTGATGAGACAACAATGGCACACCCAGTTTTGGAAGAGGGTATGTTGTTTGATAATGTCACCCAGTTCAGAAATGCATTGAAGTATTTGATTATTAGAGAATGTAGGAAGGTTCAAAGGAAAAAAGAATGACCCGAAAAAGGTTTCAGCAAAGTGCTTAGAAGGTGGATGTCCTTGGTACATACATGCAAGAGTGGTACCTGGTGAGAAGACTTTTAGGATAAGGAAGTATGTGAAAGATCATACTTGTGGAAGGTCCCATGATATCAAACAGCTTGATCCAAAGTGGATTGCGAAAGAATATGTTGAAGATTTCAGAAGTGATAGGGACTGGAAAGTGAAACATCTCAAAGATTCTATGCTTAGGGATACACATATTGGAATTTCTAAGTATAAAGCTTATAGAGCAAAGATGGAGGCAGTGAAAATAGTGCTTGGTGACCATATGGAACAGTTCACAAGGATCCAAGACTATGCACATACTCTTTTGCATACTAATCCAGGCAGCAAAGTTCTAGTCAAGTGTGATGTTTCAATGGATCCAGCAGTCAAGCCTGTGTTTGAGAGGATGTTTATCTCATTTAAATCTCTGATAGATGAATTTATTGCTGGTTGTAGACCTTTCATAGGTGTTGATGGAACTCATGTGAAGTTGCCAAATAGAGCACATATCTTAGCAGCTATAGGGAGAGATGGAAATAACAACATGTATCCAATAGCTTTTGCAATAGCTGAATCAGAAAATCATGCGTCATGGGAATGATTTTTGAAAAGGAATGTATTGGAGATGGACATCACCATGATGGGTGGGTTGTTATGAGTGACAGACAAAAGGGAATTTTAAGTGCTCTTCCTATTGTATTCCCTACAGCCGAGCATAGGTATTGTCTTAGGCATTTGCATGCTAACTTCATGGTTGCTGGATTTAGGGGGGGGGGGGGGGGTCAACTAAAAAAATTGATGGAGGCTACTGCATATGCTTATAGACAATATGATTATGAGGTCGCAATGAAAAATATAAAAAGAGTTAACCAAGAAGCATGGAAATGGTTGAAGCAAATATGATTATGAGGTCACAGTAGACTTAAATAGAAGGACTTGTGGGTGTAGAAAATGGGATGTCATTGGGATACCATGTTGTCATGCTGTTTGTGCCATTCAAACATTCAATCTTAGACCTGAAGATTATGTGGATGATCTTTTCAAGAAGGAAGCATATGTGCTCGCATATGATGGACAAATAATGCTTGTGCCATACAAGACACAGTGGTTAAGAACTACTTTTCCAGATATTGATCCTCCTAGATTTCGTGTGCGACCCGGAAGACCTAAAAAGGAGAGAAGAAAGGCTCCCGGTGAGGCACATGTACCTGAAAGGTCTTCTAAGAAGAAAGCAATTAGGTGCACCCATTGCATGACCTTTGGTCATAACTCATCTACATGCAAAAATAGAATAGTTCTAAAAATAGGGTAAGTAGTTATTGTTATCTTTATATTGTACTTCATTTGTATTGTACAAACCTATGTGTGTATATATCCAGCCTACCTATTATTTTGTAGGGAGCATCTGATGGCACTAGAAATCCAGAGCAACAAAGAAGAGGCCCAAAGCCAAAAAAATGTTGCTTCCAACTTGCAACAGCCAAGTCAAGAAAGAGATGGTTCTTTCACCTCTCAGCCATGTCAAGATAGTGCACCATATCAGTTTACCTCACAATCTCCCCCTACTGTAGAACAATTCTGCTCCCAACCTCAACCAGTTCCAATGAATAATTGGTATGGAATAGAAGTGTTCCATGATGTCGACAGAGGACTGACAGTCAATAACATTGCATCTTCAAGGGCTCGATTCTTGGAATAGAACTAAAATCAATCTCGTAGCTGCCTTAGTGCGACGCGACCCCGCCATCACAGCTGCTCTATGCCAAGCCATTGCTGCTGCTCCTTCCAAGCCATCACTCGCTAACGCCGCTGCTCCACGCCAAGCCGTTACCCGCTCCAAGCCGCCACTCGTCGTCGCCATTGCTCTGCTCCAAGCCGCATCCCTGCCGTTGTCGCGGCCACCTCGCCAATCCGTTGGGCCTCCGTCTCTCCATTGCCACGACGGAGGTGGCACGCCCATCCCTCTGATTATGCTACCTACAACATCAAGCAACTGGTACATAGATCAACAACAAAGGCATGCTTGATCGATTTGGCCCAAAAGTTGGATTTGGCCCAGCTTATCTGACGTGGCGGCCACGGTGGTGAAAAAAATCTGAATCAGCTGAGCATGTGTGGGTTGGGGGGAGCTTCGGCCTACAAGTCCGGGGTGGGTGGGCTTTTGCAACAGATTATTTTATGGGGGTGGAATATCAGACTCAGGCTAGTTTATGGGGTGATTTCTGCATTTAAGGCTAAAAACATTGACATATTGCTATTTTACCCACGTCTTTTTTTAACGAAATTACCCCTATCTTCCTTCTTCCTCATCACTCTGCTCCTTAACACTAGTGAGCCCTGCCCACCCACCGTCGGTCGTTGCGGCCTCCCACGCTCGCCCGCCCGCCCATGCTCGCCGCCGGTCATCGTGGCCTCCCGTGCTCGCTACCAGCCATCGCGCTCCCTTGCTCATGCTCGCTCCGGTCGCAGCGGCTTCCCGCGCTCGCTCGGCGCGCTCGCCGCTACGCTCACCTGCCCTCGTTCACCCGCCCGCTTCGACCACCGCGGCCTCCCGCGCTCGCCACTGCCTCGCCACACCGCCATGGCCTCCCGCCATAGGGACCACGACAGAGGAGGTATGGGCTAGCCGTGGCTCTGATGGGAGGTAGAAGAAGGGACAAGGGCATTGTTGTTACGCGAATATTTTACCGGTGAGTTCATATTTCAATGAGTATTTTATCAAAACCCAACGTTACATGGGTATTTAGACAAAACCCACTCTTGTCGTAGGCAAAATAGCAAATATCTCACTCGGACCGTTCTTGACCTCTTGAGAGTTGAGACAGAGACCCAAATTTACACTGAGGACCCTGAATCTGTATCTATTCTTGTTGTCCAGCCCAATGAATGAAAGAAGCTTCCGTGGGCTGAGTTGGGCTCCGTTTCTTAGCGCTGGGCCGTTAGGCCCGGGAATGATATACGCCCCGGACACACGGTCACCTGGCGCGAGAGCACAGGAGGCGGCGGCGGCGGCGACGGCGGCAAGCAAGCGGTCGGTCAGGCTGAACCCTAGCGTGCGTCAGCCGTCGGGAAGCAGGCAAGTAGCCGCGGACTGTGAGCTGGCACTTGGGAGAGGTCAAGCCTGTGGTTTGCCGCAGGCGGGCTTCCACTGCGGCGGTGCTTGGTAGAGAAGGCCGGACGCAGCGGAAGGGGGAGCAGCTGAGCTGGTCGAGCGTCACCAACAGAGCTAGCAGTAGCTAGCAGCCGAGCAGGTGAGGGTGAGCAGAGCGAGGTAACTGGACCCTGTTTATGTTCTATTATGGCTAGTAGTTTGATGATGTGGTGTGCTCGATTTATAAGGAATTTCATTTTGCGATTTTTAATCAACTATTGAGTCGTTGGTAACTCGTCTTTTCGGTATGTCAGCAAGGAAAACCGGAGAAACCAACAGTGTATACACATTTCTTCAAGCAGTCCAGCACTTGTCGCATTAGTGTGACCGCAACTCAGCCAGCGAAGACTTTAATCGTGAGGAATTAGTTGCTGATCCAAACTATGTCCTGGTTGTTGAATTCGAAAGTTAAATTAGAGTGCATGAGGTGCATCGTCTGTTTCATTGTGCATACTCAAGCAGCAGAGGATTGTAGTAAGTTGCAATTAAAAATGGTTAATGGTCCAACACTGAGTGAAAATCATCTTGAAGCCTTATGATGAAAAATGTCAAATTAGATCTTTATATGTTGAAAGTTATGTTAGAATGACAGTAATACAGTCATAATGCATGAGATGCATTTTTTGTGTTGAAAGTTATGGCTATATATTTATATCACAAATCTGTTGATTACTTTTTTTTTTGTGCACATTTTTACATAATTTGTGGTGTGTTATGAATTAGCTTCATCATCCTATATGCTTGTTACATATTGGCTTTCTCCCGAGGCCGAGGCCGGAGGGCACCCTCTTTTGGTAGTTTTACCCTATGTACAACTTATACCATTGTCTGTTGCAAATGGCGACTCATCTTATTCACATTAGGGCTAGAGTAGGGGTACTATAAGGATTTAGTTCCTTCTAGTATGAGGTCTTCTAATCCTACTGGAAGTTGGACCTTTAAGTGTTTTTGTTCTTGTGGTGTACTATGACATTAGGAATTAGAAGGATTGCAGCAAAGATTGTAACAGACATTCAGGAGTTGATAGATTGTTTTTTTTCTTTTTTTCTCGGAGCGCAGGAAAACTGTGTGTTTTTGTCTTGACTTGTATAAGGCATTTCTTTCTTTTTTATTGCAGGCAGGTTCCTTTTATTAATGATGAGTTGTTCAAATTGCTGAAAGATTCATATCTCCAATGCTACCATGGTGGCGGACCAGATGCCCTGCTGCACGGTTCTGGTGCAGGGCATTTCTTCCCTTGGAATTTTTGTCTCTCCCCTACTCCGTGCTTTCAGCTGCAGTTCAATCAGACTGCTCAAGCGGTGATGAGAAGCTTAGTTATGCCTCTGATAATGAACGAATCCGCAAACAACCTGGCTCTTTGACCTCTGATAGTATTGTGCAGACGCTCCGTTGCCTTAGGAGAAGGCCTACTATCGCATTTGCCTACTTTAAAGATACCAGGAACATTGGGTTTCACCATGACTTTTCAACATACTCAGAGATGATACATATTTTATTGCATTCTTGCCAGGGGAAGATGTTGCTATCCTTATTCTGTGAGATTGTTGCTCAAACTGGTAGTGGCGGTCCTAAAATGCTACCTCTCATTGATCACCTCAGGAAAACATGTACTGGTTCTTATGCACTCTCATTTGCAGTCAATTGCTTAATCAAGGCATACAGCACATGCCGCGATGCACGAGAAACAAGAGAGATGTTTATGCACCTTTGCAGTCATGGATTTATTCCTTCAGTTTGGGCCTGTAACTTTCTGCTCAAATTTGTGGCTCATAGTGGTGAGATGGGGATGGTTGTAGCAGCTTATGAACAAATGAAGTTTTTTCAGTTGACCCTGGATGCTCATTCACTAAACATAGTCACTAGGCCACTTTTTCAAGAAAGGAAGGCGATGGAAGCATACAAAGTGTGGCTTGATATTTGTGAAATGGGAGTGAAACCAGATGCAGATGGATACTTGTCATTTGTAATTGGTCTTTGTGATTGTGAAAAGTATAATCTTGCTTCTGTTTTTCTTGAAGAGATCACCAGGGAGAGGGTTCCCATTAAAGCTGTGGCTTATAACATCGTAATAGATAGGCTTTGCAAACAAATGAAACTGGAGGAGGCAGAAAAGGTCCTGGCGAACATTGCGAAATGGGGATCTATTCCTGATGCATATGGGTATGGTTGTCTAATTCGTAGTTATTGCAAAATGGGCAACCTTAGAAAGGCACTGGATCACTGTGAAGCTATGGAATATCATGGTATTAAGATAAATTGCCACATTGCGGGTTATCTTCTACAGTCCATGAGGAAGTTAGGTCTGATATCTGAAGTTACCGTGCACTTCAAAAAACTTAGAGATTCAGGGCTTCATCTTGATGGGGTGCTTTATAACATTGCGATCGATGCCCATTGCAAGCTTGGGAACATGAATGAGGCAGTTAAGCTTATGAATGAAATGATGGCTGAGGGTTTATCACCGGATAAAATTCACTATTCATGTCTGATCAATGGTTATTGCCTGAAGGGAGAAATACTAAATGCTGTACTGGCCTTTGATCGGATGCTGAAGGAAAATATAAAACCAGACACAGTTACATATAACATATTGGCCAGTGGATTTTGTAGGATTGGTGTTGTTAGTGAGGTGTTTGATGTTCTGGACCATATGATGGATCAAGGTTTGGAGCCTGATTCAGTGACCTGCGGTGTAATAATTGATGGTTTCTGTAGAGGAGGCTATTTGAGGGAAGCATTGGTGTTATTCAATAGAGTCGAAAAAAAAGGAATTGACAATATTGAAGTTCTATATAGTGCTATGGTTTGTGGCTATTTGCATTCGGGCTGCACTGACCATGCCTTCATGCTTTTTCACAGGATTACTCAACAAGGAAATCTTGTGGATCATTTATCATGCTCAAAATTGATAAATAACCTTTGCAGAGATGGAAATGTTAAAGGAGCATCATATGTATTTAGTATGATGTTAGATAAGAATGTTATTCCTGACAAAATTTCATATAGCAACCTGATATCAGCTTATTGTCAGATAGGAGATATGGATGGTGCTCGTATCTGGTTCCGTAATATGGTTGAGCAAGGGCTTGAAGTTGATGTCATTGTGTACACTGTGCTGATGAATGGTTACTGCAGGGCTAGTCGGCTGCAAGATGCACATACATTATTTGTTCAAATGACGAATGCAGGGATTAAGCCTGATGTAATTGCATACACAGTGCTATTGGATGGTGAACTTAAGGAGACCCTGGAGCAAGGATGGCAGGACATTGCTAAGGAGAGGAGTTGCAGTCTTCTTATAGCAAAGCATAAGAAGTTGCTGAGTTGTATGGAACGCAAGAAAATCAAACTTGATGTCCCCTGTTACACAGTGTTGATTGATGGACAGTGCAAAGCAAAATATCTGGAGGAAGCCCAGGCCCTATTTGATGAGATGTTGAAGAAAGGACTTACTCCTGACGTTTACACATACACAGCTCTCATCAATGGATATTGTAGTGAGGGAGAAATAGAAAAGGCTGAATATCTTTTACAGAGAATGAGAGAGATGGGAATGGAACCAGATGCACTGACCTTTTCTGTCTTAGAATACGGAAACTTAAGATCTCAGAAACAGAAAGATAATACTTTATTAGCAAATGCACTAAATTGAATTTAGGTTTCAGCTGTATCTCATCCAATAAGATGATGGTGTTCTCCAGCACAGCGCTGTGTTCTGAGAATCTTACTAACAAAACAGAGACCTTGAAGTCCCCGCAGAGCTGAAACCTCTCCTTGAAGAGTTCTGAGACATCGTTCCAGTGGTGCTGGTGATCACCAAGCTCATGTAAACCAAGGAGGTGATGTCTCCCTGGGCGATAGCTGCACCTGGAGCATGGGAAGGCCAGCTGCCGGACTCTTTTTGCATGCCAGTGGATGTTTAGGAAAACACTCATCAAAAGATCAACAACTACCAATGGAGCTGCATGCATGCCGTCCTGATGAAGCCTACTGTTGCAGCAGCAGCTATGCCACAGTTTCATTGGGCCATAATGACGTGCTTCCCAAGTTTGTTTGAACTATGCATATGGAAGGTGACTTTTAGTTCTTCTTTTTGTTTACCCAAAGTACTTTTCGAGGATATCTTGGCGATGTTCAACTTGTTGGTATTGCTAACTCAATTTCTCTTCCTTGTTAGCAGGAAGCCAAGCTGATTGATGGTGGTGGGGCTGAAGCCAGGCTTAACGTATTTAGTTCATGTCATTACCTGTAAGCTGTAACTAACAGCATCCAGCACAAACAGAGTGCACGACAGCAATGACAGTGGTTGAAGGTAGAACCATCTCTTGTGAAAACATGTTATTTGATGTTGTAAGTTATCTCCTGATAAATTGCCTGCGCTTTTCAGCAGATAGCTTACTGATATGTAATTTGCAGGGACTCTTATCCTTAACCCATCATCACGTAACAGACTAGCAAGTTGGGCAAATGAAGTATCCGCGGTCTGTTGCTGTGGGGTTGCTGTCTTTTGTTCGGATAAGTGTGATCTTAGTGTGGCTTGTTGCGGCAGAGTGGAAGCTGCTGTTGCACAGGGTGACTATGATATGCAGCGGGCTCTGATCTGGCACTTCGGTATGGCTGCCTATTATGGTGAAGTCAGAGCTGACACTCCACTGTTTTGTCTGGTGGTTGTACTCTATATAATTAAGCCTTATAATAGCTCTTGTCCTCGATTCTTTTCAACCAGCCAGATAATTCAAAGTAGGTCGGAATCTTCACCAGAAATTTGTCACTTTTATTTTTTGGCTTTTGCTAACCAATCCAAAAACTTATCGCTCCTTTTAACTTCTATCATTGTAGGTATAGTAAGAACATGTTTCTTTGATGAAACAGAACATGGTGGGGTTACTCTCGCCATAGAGGGTTTCATGATATTTCAAGATTTTCTGCACTGTTGTCACAATAAGAGCTTAGTTCGGTTGACCATTATTTGTTCTTGTGTACCTGCAATATAGTTTGGCAAAGAGCTGTACAAATGAAGTTCGTCGCTCATAGAAAGTTAGTTTCCCTTGAGCATGTCATAGTTTGACAATGGAAAAAGAAGATCAGATTTCCAGATACTGGAATGGATTTATTGTCATTAGATCCAAAAGCTGTTATTGACTAAGTTCATTTCTTTAGTGATGCTTCAAGAAAACTGTCAAAAAAGAAATATTGTGGCTTAATTGTCTCGAAAGAAATAAGATGCTCGGTCCAAATACAGTAACAGTGAGAATTCCATTGACAGTAAATCCATTCCAGGCTACGACGAGCAGGATACACAGATGGAGGCGAGCATAAATCGGTGGTTACAAACTCGAAACTTCCATATACAACACTTGTCAAAAACAAATTACATGGGTTACAGCACAAGAGCGACGAAACAGAGCAGCAAGCGATCATGTAACATGTGGCGCCGTTATATTAAGTCGTAGACAAGCCGACGATGAGCGATTACTACTTTTGCTTGAGCATGTCCAAGATATGTTCTTACTTGAGATTCAACTGTCAAGGCTCTATTCTTATTTAGTATAGAACAAAAGTTACATTTGTCGCAAAAAAAAAGAACAAAAGCTACATGTGTGATACAGCACAAGAGAGATGAAACAGAGGAGCAAGCGATCATGTAACCTGTCGCACGGACAGTCTTACGCTGAGATCCATATGTGCCGCCTTTGAGCATGTCCTGAACCTTACTTGAGGTTCGGCTGCAAGGCTCTATTTTTATAGGTTTGTCCCCGGTTTGCTTGAGAGAGAAAAACACACATCCATCACAGTTCTGACTGATAGATTATTTTGACATTAATATGGCTCATGTAAATAAAATAAAAATGATTTTTATAAAATATCTAGGTGTGATGGTTGGTAGATGAAAATGAAAGAATCATAGCTTGAAATATCCTCTCCTCAGATTTCATAGTCAAATTAAAGGTGATATATGTGTATAAAAGTCATGTGCATACATAATGAAAATAAATACTCATAAAAGTTTAAGAGTATTTATCCTAATGGTATAGATGAATTTTACCGTGTCACTTAAATATGCACATGTATGAAAGAATATATTTCATTGACTTGGACATTAAGGATTCATAAAGATAATTTTTGATGCAATACCAAATATAAACACATTAATTATGTGTGGGAAGGAAATAAATTCATGCATGAGTGAAATATCATTGAATTAATAAAAATAGGAAAATATCAATGAATTAATGAAAATAATATTTGGTGCATCGTTCAAATATTATTGCATGCATGAAGGTGGATTTCCTCATCCATATGAAAGAAAAACATTTGAGAAACAAAGTCAATGTGAAAGGATTTTACTGCTTGGATGAGGAAGGATAGGTTTCCTCCCGTTATGCGATACAAAATCCATTGCATCACTAATATTGATGCATTTTAATGTGTTCACACTGAGATGTGAAATGCATGCATTTTAATAGTAAAGATTGATCGAGGTTATTATTCTCATGATAATGTATGATGATCATGTCAAGTTTCCGAGTTAATGTGGGTAACTGCTTAAGTACACCGACGACCAGGCGGGCTCGTCCCGTACGTTTCGTACCCAGATTGGGTTTCGTCCATGATTAGATGAGCGTGCCAAAGACGATGCTGCAAAAACCAAGACGGTGACGGCGGCGGGCGGCTCTGACTTTTAGTATCGAAACAGAAAGGCTACGGCTCCTCCACTATCCTCGCTGTTCGCTTTCATTGTCCTGTCCGTGGCGGTGTTTGCCTTCCCCAAACACTGAAACTGAATTGCGTGATTGATTGAATGATGATATGGCCGCATTTCCAATCAGAAGTTATAGTGTAGACTGTTAGTAGCGTGTGTGTATCCCTTCCCTTGCGTAGTGCGTGCGGTTGGGCGACGCGCATGTCCCTCCGCGCCGATTGGGTATTTGGGTGGTTGCGCTTATTGCTTTGTCATCGTCAGTGGGTGGGTAATCTTGGGTTGATGGGCTTGACTGCTGGAAGAGAGTGAAATAAAAAGAGTGTGAGCAGATACAGTGTCCGCACCGGCCTGCCGTGGAGTAGTGGAAGGTGGAGGTGGAGGCGGATTCTCTGTTCCGTCTCCGCGCCGTCGACGTCACCCCGGCACCACCCATCCCGATACGATACGATACACTCCGTGTATTCCCATCCGCGTGCCGTGGCTTGGACGACACCCACCATACCATACGCGCGCCTGCCTCTATTTATCCCACCTGCTGTTGCTGTTGCCTCTCCTCGCGCTCGGCTCCTCCTCAAAGCTTCCCGTGCTGCCGCGCGGGGCACCACCACCACCACCAGCAGCAGAAGCAGAAGCAATGGCCGCCTCTGCTTCGCATGTCCTCCTACTCGTCGTGTTATTGGGTTGCCTTGCGTGGGAAGGTGTTGCGGCGCCTGCGGGTGCGGAGGTGACGCGTGTCCCCGGGTTCACCGGGGCAAGGCTGCCGTCGCGGCACTTCGCCGGGTACGTGACGGTGGACGAGCGCCACGGCCGGCGGCTCTTCTACTACCTCGTCCAGTCGGAGCGCGACCCGGCGAACGACCCCGTCGTGCTCTGGCTCAACGGCGGGCCGGGGTGCTCAAGCTTCGACGGCTTCGTCTACGAGCACGGTGAGTCATCTCCGTCACTGCACCTCTTCCCTCTTGGAACCTCTTCCTTCCTCCTTCGTTGCTTGCCTTTGGTCCTGCCCACCCTGCTGCTCTGATTCTTTGGCTGCCTGCCCGGCCGACCAATCATCATCACAGCAGAAGGGAGTGGAGCCCTGCTGCTGCTGACTGCGTCTGCTGCGCTGTTGCTTTCCACGCATGCCATCGCGCATCGCGTCGTATCCATCCTACCGTATCCGGTCCTTGTCTTCGATTTGCCGCCTCCATGTTCTTCTCCTAGCCTAGAGACAGACCGTTTGGTCCCGCCCCGCTCCAGCACTATTATTCCCTTCCAGCTTTATTAATACACTAGCAAAGAGTTGCTACGGACTTAAAAAACAAAACACTCTTTATAACTTAAATATAAATTATTTACACAATATAATTATTAGATATATACAATATTATTGATATTTTTTACATAAATGATCATATTTATATTACTATTAGTGTTTCTTAGTATACCATTTTATATATCAAAAGTAATAATTTTTCAATATTTTTTACCATATTATAGAAGTTTTATCCGAAAGGAAAAATTAATCTACACAGTCTATAAAATAACACTATATTGCAACGCAATTTTGAACTTGGAAATTTGCTCCAATGGAAAAAGTTAAAACATAAAAATTATAGATCTCGTCAAGACCTTTTCGAAACATATATGGATCATATTATTTGGACTTCGTATCTAGAAGATATGAATCCTGCACACAGACCTGCGCAGAGAAGTCTGAATCAGAACAAATATTTTTACATCGCATATTTGGAAACCAAAACGACGGGATCTGTACTTCCATTGAATACCAAAGTTGTAGAAATTTTTGAAAGCTACAATATAGAGTTCGAGTTTCTTTAATTTGAGCTCCGGGCGAGGGAGTTATGATTTTTGAAGTTCGGTACTTGATATAGAAGGTACGAAACCGATTTGGTTTCAATCTCTAACTTTTTATGGATACGAAGTGGACGACCGTACCTTAATTAATAGATTATAGAGATATGGTTATCCGAGAGAGAAACATATATAACGTCTGTACTATTGTAGCTTTCACATCATACACGTGCTACTAATAATTTGCTCACTTGTTAGCATACAGTTTATTACTAGGAAATGCACCGTCATAGGTCGCTAATCTCACGTCTTAGTGTCTATCGTCTCCACTTTCATTGTCAGGACATGAAAACGAATACAGGTGTGTACACAATTCGTTTGTCCAACAAAAGATGAAGGGAAGATTGAGTGCTCTTTACCGAGGGCTTAGCTTTTTCTTTGCAATTTGCAAGGCGCAGCTGATGATTCTGCTTACTCCTTTCGCGTTACATTCAGTTGATCATGTTCCTATGGGTGCAACAAAATACAGCCTATCTTTTTCTTAATGGCAAGCAAGAACTGAATCACTTGTTCTTTGCTTGCTCCAGTTGGAATTTGAATCCACACCTACGTAAATTTTCTGTGACGATAACGACACGACTCTGCAAGTTCCCATTAGTTAGGTGTTAGCTACGAACGCACTACAGATATGCGAGATAACAATGCATGTTCCTACTCTCTGCCACAAAATACAGTTTATCTTTTTCTTAAGGAGCGTCATCTAATTTTGGGGTAGCTTTCAATCACCGCTTTTGGCTCTTAGATTTAGATACAATAAATAAAAAAAGACAAAATTTTTCTATACTCTATACATAATACTAATTAATAAAAATAATTCAATAAATAAATAACAAAAGAAAACAAAAACAGGACCGATCAAACCAATCGTAGAGCGCTCGACTCTACGAAGCCATTAATTTCAGTCGACTGAAATTTAGCATTCCCGTTTTTTTAATGTCAAGCAAAACCTAAATCACTTGTTACTTTGCGCAACTTTGCTCGCTCCAGTTGGAATTTGGATCCATCTGCGTAAATATTCTCTGACGATAACGAAACGAGTCTGCGATTTTTCCATTAGTTAGTTGTTAGCTAGGAACGTACAGATGCCAACTAATAATGCTGTTTGTATCTTCAATGTTTTCCTCGCGCAGCGCGCGCATTCCGATTCGTCAGTCAACGATGGTCCTTTCATGCCAACTCATTCCTTGTCTTTCCATTTTCTCTTTTCAGGGCCGTTCAACTTTGAGTCAGGAGGGTCCCCTGGAAGCCTGCCAAAGCTTCACCTCAATCCCTACAGCTGGTCCAAGGTTGGATAGAAATTTCCTCTGGTCCTACCAAATCATAAACCAAAATTAAAAAAATATCCTGTGCTCTCTGTGTCTCTGAATGATGAGACTAGCGATGTCTTACCTGCAGGTGTCGAGTGTCATCTACTTGGACTCCCCTGCTGGTGTCGGGCTGTCCTACTCCAAGAACGAATCGGACTACCAAACGGGCGACCTCAAGACTGCTGCTGATTCACATACTTTTCTTCTCAAGGTAGAGATAGAGACGTTCCTCCTCATGTTAACTGGTGCAGTCAATTTATATTATCACTGCTTGCTTAATTGTGAACAAAAGGCTAAGGTTTCTTTTTATTACTTTTATTTACGCAGTGGTTTCAGCTGTACCCTGAGTTCCTCAAGAACCCATTCTACATAGCTGGAGAGTCGTACGCAGGGGTTTACGTTCCTACCCTGTCGCATGAAGTTGTCAAAGGTTTTGTCTTTTGGATGTTATCTAACCACCCTTAAATAAACCACTACTGATTGTGTTTTTGAGATCATATTAGTCGTGGAGTGCTGACGAATTATTAATTGTCACACAGGAATCCGTGAAGGTGTTAAGCCAAATATAAACTTTAAGGTTGATACTCTCGTCTTAGGGCTACATGGTCGGCAATGGTGTATGCGACACCGTTTTTGATGGTAATGCTCTTGTACCGTTTGCGCATGGAATGGCTCTAATTTCAGATGACATGTACAAGGTACTTTATTTGTACTCGGACTGAAATCCCTGCTCTGAAATTGTTTCCTTCCATTAAAATTTTCAGTGTTGGAACTAGAACACCTTTTTTTCATATCCAATGAATATATGCTTCAAAATATTTTTTTAAACTCCCTATTGCTTAGTCTTTGGCATATAGTAATTCACTAATTGTGATATATTTACGTGTGGCAATGGTTTTTCTTTTTCAAATAGAATTGACTACTGGCAAAAGTAAGGGTGCTGTATAAGTGCCCAGCTGAACTAATTAACCACCATTTCTTCTCACAATGCAGGAAGCCAATACTGCATGCCAAGGAAACTACTGGAATCCTAGTAGCGAAAAATGTGAAACAGCACTCTTAAACGTTGATACGGTAAATCAGTGGCACTATCTGGTAAAAAGGAAAAGTGATATTCAAGTACTATATAATTCTTTTCTGATGTAGGCAATCGATGGACTCAATATTTACGACATTCTTGAACCGTGCTACCACAGCACAAGTACCAAAGAAGTGATCCCAAAAGATAGCAAATTGCCTCAAAGTTTCAAAGATCTTGGTGTGACTGACAAGCCCTTTCCGGTAAGAACAAGAATGACTGGACGGGCCTGGCCTTTGAGAGCTCCTGTAAGAGAAGGGCGTGTTCCATCATGGCAAGAATTTGCCAGTGGAGTTCCCAGTGGTGTTCCGTGTATGGTGAGCATAACTCTATGTTCTCTCGTGATCCGTCAGAATGTTTTTCTTCTGATGAAGAGATTGTGCCTTTTTGCCTCCACAAAAAAAAAAGTGCTCTGTTATTTTTTACTCATTCATTTACGTAAGGACATCGATGGCTTCCACCTTACTAATTTGAGTACAAAATTTGACAAACACAATATGTAATTTCAAAATAAGCAATGCAAAGTGTTTCATTATCAATTTAGTGATGGTTTGTTCATGTGGCAAAGCGAGATATTTTCTGTGTTTACATATGCCAGTCTGCATAAAATTCTCTATATATATGGGTATGCTAGCGTTCTTGAGTCTTCACATTCTTGAGTCTGACTAGCTGGCTGCTGTCTCAAGTATCGAATTCTACTGCGTCTGGTAATAGTGCTGACCAAAATGGAAACTCACAATATAGAAATTAACTGGAATTTTCTCCTGGGATTACATAGAAGCTACTGTTATTAAGCATGATTCATTTCACGCTCTCTTACCGTGTTTTGTTTGCTTGATGTTCAGAGTGATGAAGTAGCAACAGCATGGCTGAACAACGATAGTGTCCGATCTGCAATTCATGCTGAACCAGTACGACAATCAGATACTACTCACTTTACATTCAGTGTGTATAAATTTTCATAACTTTAAATCTAACCATATTTTATCATTCATATATTAGGTCAGTTCAATCGGACCATGGCTCCTATGCACAAATGCAATACAGTTTCGGCATGATGCTGGGAGTATGATCGTCTACCACAAGAACCTTACAAGCCAGGGTTACCGTGCTTTGATATACAGGTACTTCAAGAATCATCTTCAGTCCTTGCATTTATTGGTCTTATCATGAGAACAAGCTTCTCTTTTCGTTGATAACTTGATATATTTGTTTGACATTTGTTTCAGTGGTGACCACGATATGTGTGTGCCTTACACTGGGACTGAAGCATGGACATCATCTTTAGGTTATGGAGTTGTTGATTCCTGGAGACCATGGATTCTCAATGAACAAGTTTCTGGGTATTGAACAAATAACCTTTAAGCACCTTTTGGACTAGACACTGAATTATACTTGGATATGAATTCGCTGTCAACAGAAGTGACTATGTTTCTTTCTTGAAATTCATCAATTAATAACTGATTCTTTTACTTCTCTTGATTTTTAATTTTTGATGCTATCTAAAAAACACAAAAAAAGGGAAATGTGACTCAGCCTTTTTATATGCTCAACTGTTCAGGTACACCCAGGCATATGAAAATGGTCTCACTTTTGCTACTATTAAGGTGAACCCTATTTCTATCTCTTGTTTATTATCTTAGTCAATATAATCATTGTGCAGATGAATTCGATACTAGCCTGCATGTCAAAAACAAGATAATATTGTATTAAATGGTGGTATGAATAAAAAAAATCAATCAAGCTTACTACAACTACTACATCATATGTGATCTTTAACTATCATTTTGTTCCTTTTTGTGCAGGGTGCTGGGCACACAGTTCCTGAATATAAACCAAAGGAAGCACTTGCTTTCTATAGCCGTTGGCTTGCTGGTTCTAAACTGTGAGTCCAGCTGCTGACGATCACGGGAGGCAATTTCTATTCCGTGTACAGACACACAGTGCTGAAGAAAATTAAACAAAGATCAGGACGTCAAGAAAGTTGATGACCCATACGATAGATAAGACAGTATCGAAGAAACAAAAGTACCTAACGCCAACAACATGGTGTATTCTTGTGTCGAAATAATAAATACATCAATATATGCCAATCGCTATATGGAAGTTACACACACGGTGAGCGGACAACCGTGAACATTTTCATTGACGTTATTTTGGAATTTCAAAGTACAAATTGAGGTCCACTCTTTTTTGATCCGTATTATATGAGAATACTGAAACTGATATTTCGGATAGTAGTATTGCGTCTCTCTCTCTCTCTCTCTCTCTCTAACAGGATCGCATATTGCCCATGTTTCACTGAACAGGCTTTCTGCTGACGTTCTAACACTCGTGATGAACGAGGAATACATTTTGGACAGAGACAGTGCATGTCACACCTTGCAAATAAGCATGTGACAGTGGACACCACGTTGTACCAATGTATCTGGTGAACGAGGCCAAAGGATGCACTGAGGACCATATCATTGACGTGCGTACAAGAGCAAATATGCCATGTTCACACCTTGTCGGAAGATGAATAGTGACGAATCTTATCTCTTTGGCGAGAATTCGATCACTTTTGGTTACTTTTAGCCGCAATCCTCGTCCAGGTCTGGTCTGCCGTTCAAGCCAAACCATTCTCTTTTTCGCCGCGCGTACAATATCTTTCATGTGGCCTAACCTGCTCTGCTCGACGACGCGCTTCGCGATCGAGTATTTGAGTTGACGTCGGCAGCCGTCCTCGCCTCTGTCTGTATATGTCGTTACAAATCCGCGAGTGATCTAGCAGTGATGGCAACAGGTCCAGAAAACCTTCTTTTTTTTTTCTGAACACGTTCTGATGACGTACCAACAAGGCAACAATGCGGGCATTCGTTGTTCATCAGTAGGACTAACAACTGCAATAGCAAGCGAGACACGACAAGTAATATAATTACCGGGAACACCCCATTTCAGGGAGTAAAATGCTTAGGAGTAGTTTTGTAGTGCTTGGCACTGTAGAACAGGAATAGTAAAGCATTTATTATAAAATTGTACAACTGTACCCTTCATATGGTTCACACAAAAACTGATCGGTTTTCATAGTTTTTGACCAAACCGGTCTGGTTCGATTTGAACACTTAGAATTATTCAGCTTAGAATTCCCACTTTGAAACCAATTCCATAATTATTCTACTTAGAAATTTCACCCTTTCTTCGTTGGAAACACGAGGCATGAGAATTAAAATATGGAATATTTTATAAGTGAAAAAATGCAATAAAACTCATCAATAAAAAGATATGAAAATATACTAGAAACTAGTAAACCCACCCGCACATTTGCGCGAATAATCTTGGCATCTTATTGTAGAAAAATAACTAATATAATCTTTCACAATTTCGTAGTTTGTTAGGGAACTTTTATAATTTCATAGTATGACTTGTGTCATTTAGTTACTAAACTTTTTGATTAAAAAGTCTCATTGTGAATTTACTTGCAGAATGTCAGTTGTACTCAATAAGGTTAATCTCAAATAAAATTGTACTCAATTAGGTTAGTTTTACAAAATCTGCAAACATGGCAGAAACAAAGTTATTAATGCATATCTGTAAATATTGTGTTGAACCATAAGTGAATTGTATATCCTTCCCCATCAACTTAGGCTTTTGGGTGTAACTAGTTGATGCATAGTAGCTTAACATGGTATAAGAGTCAGAAGTTTTGAGTTCAAGTCCTGGTGACCTCATATTCCGCTGCACCACTTCTATTTCTACGTTTGCGCCCCGAGAGAGCTGCACGTGAGGGGAAATATTGAACCATAAGTGAATTATACATCCTTCCCTATCAGTTTAGGCTTTTGGGTGTAACTGGTTGGTGCATAGTAACTTAACAGTTCTTCACGGAAAAAAAAGAACAAATTGTTTTTTTCCTGAAAAGTGATCCAAAATAATTAATATAATACATTAGAATAGTACCTTTTAATCATCATCAAATCTTTGTTCCCTCATTTTCATGAAGTGATCAACTACAACTTAATTGGTAACTTTCCTCATCAACTCTTTTTCCACATAGCCTATAAGAATATGACTCAAGTGCTTATCACCAATGCGATTGCGCAAATAAGTTTTCACAATCGTCATGGCTGAAAAGCATCTCTCAACTGTAGCAGTAGCAACCGACAATATTAGTACAAGCTTTAAAAGACGATGAACCAAAGGATAGACATGGTCCTTTCCAGTCTCCACCATTTTTCTAGAAAGTTCCACAATAGTTTGTATATTAGAGAATCTATCATCATCTCGCATATCATTGATGTAAAGGCAAAGGTGTTGGCTGAGGTCCCTCAAATTCATAGAACTGAAATCATTAGGATAAAGTTTTGCTAGGCTCATCAAATTATCCACATTGAAATCCTGAAATGAGTCTCTTGGACTAAAAGCAGCTGCATTAATAAGTAACTCAGTGCTAGTCTCATTGAAGCGGACATCTAGTTCTTGAAGTATCCAATCAAATGCTTCATTATAACAATATACTTGGTAGTGATGCTTATTTGTAATGCTAGATTTTTCCTACCCTTCTTGGAATCAATATATGCATCTTCCATTTCTAACCTTATCATATCATTCTTGTCACAGAAAACATATACTTCCTCTAATAATTTTTCCTATCCATTTCTCCTCACTTCATCCAGATGGCTTCTAGTTGATTTCACACATTTCATGACATTCACAATGTCTTGGTCTTTCCTTTGCAATGCTTGAGATAAACTGTTAGTGATTGATAATATAGTCAACATAAGATGCAAATAGAAGACAAAATCAAAAGTTTGGAAGCAGTCCAGAAGATTTGATGCTTTATCTCTATTTTTTCCAATCTCTTTCTTCTTTTCTCACAATTTCCAGCACTTTGATTATTGTAGGAAACATGTCAAATAAACTTTTTAGAGTTTTATACTGAGAACTCCAACGAGTATCTCCGGGCCTTTGAAGATCTTGCTCTTGGTTTAGTCTTGTCCTGGTTTCAAGTTGCCCACAACCTAAAGCTTTACTCACATGTTCATGATTGATATCTCTAATCATGTCTCTTCTCTTAGATGACTCACCCACAACATTTAACAAGTCATATACCTTTGTAAAGAAATCGCTAACACTTTCATGCTTTCTCACAACTACCACAAGGACCAATTGAAGCTGGTGAGCAAAGCAATGAACATAATAAGCTGAAGGACTTTCTCTCATGATTAGTGATTGCAATCCATTAAATTTACCTCTCATATTACTAGCGCCATCATAACCTTGTCTTCTAACTTGCTTTAAGCTTACCTTTAGCTTTGCAAATAGATCATTAATAGAAGACTTGAGAGAGACCGAAGTTGTTTCAACAACATGAACAAGACCAACAAATCTCTCTTTGACAATTCCACATTTATCAACATATCGCAAAACAACAATCATTTGTTCTTTGCAAGAAACATCTCTGGACTCATCAACTAGTAAGCAAATAAACATCATCCCCAAGTTACTGTAATATAGAATGGAATATTTCCTTTGCAAAGTATTTAACAATATCTCGCTGAATTTCAGGAGCCACTAAAATACTATTACCTGATCCACTTTTACCAGTTACCCTGTGAAACTCTGGATTTTGTACTGCTATGTAATCACAAAATTCCCTGAAATCCTTTGTTGTAGGATTTCTCGGATTCATCATGACACCAGAAAGACAATCCTTGTTTCACTAACATCCTAGAAACATTAATAGATCCATTTAGATGTGTTAAATAGGCTTTTAGTCCAGCTTCACTTTGAATTTTTAACTGAACATCAATGTGTTGTTTTGTCTTCAGTAGATCATCACACTTCTTCATTGCTGTGTCGTGTAACCTTCAAACTTTAGCCACATGTGATTTTAGTCCCTCTTTTCTATGATGCCTATTCCAACTATTAACAACAAATGCTTCATATCCAGCATCCTTCTTCTCTCTAAACAAGAAGCAACAAAAACAATAAGCCCTATTTTTGGATTTATTGTATTCAAGCCAATTTTCAAACTCATCAAACCATTCTGGAATAAATCTTCTTGGGCCTCCTATTTCGGAGGATGGAAAATCGCATGACTGAGGTTGCGCTGGCCCATTCTCCAATCATGGAGTTGCTAAGCCTTGCCGTGCGCATGACTTGGACCAGCAGAACTCCAATTGTGGCGCATGGATGTTTGCTAGATTACTGCACATGCGAAGGCATCCGGTCCGCTTTCTCGACTCCACCGTGTGTGCTTCGATGTCCTCCCACCTGAGAGCTCGAGGAGCATGGGTCATTTTTCAATTGCACCTTGATGACGATGGGGCACGGGAGAGAGGAATCACAGACTCTTTGCAGTGGATTCCCAGCCTATCTCTGTATCTCATATTCTGTTTCCTCACCGGTCTTGAGCTCACAACAGTATTGTTCTTCAAGTATGACTACCAGAATCTAACGATCCTCTCCGGTCATGCAAGCAACATGGTGCCCTCATGGGTGAGGAATTCATTAGCGGCAGTGTGGAGGCTCGTTGCCGCGGAAGGAGCATGTGTGTGTGTGCGCGCGCGCGCGCAAGCCTATCTCACGGTCGTTGCCTTGGTGTGTAGCTGATTGGAACCCTTGGAAAGAGAGCAAATCTGGAACGACAGAGCCGAGAAGGATTTGGTGGACCGTATTATCATACTAGAATAGAAGAAAAGGTCGGGTGCATAGGGGTATTTGTGGTTGAATTTTTCATACTGGTAATAATGGGTAATTTTTCTTTCTTTTTTTATCTACGATTTAATGTGGTAATTCCTAGCCTTTGAGAGTGAATGTGGAGACTTATTTTCTTGGTCAAATCTCTATAATCTATTAATTTAGGTGAACATGTTCAAATCTGTCATACGGCCACAAAGTTAGAGATTGAATCCAAATCAATTTCATACCTTCTATCAAGCATCAAATTTAAAAAATCATAAATCCCTCGTCCAGAGTTCAAATGAGGCAAACTCAGACTCTATCTCATAGCCCTCGAAAAGTTCTACAACTTTGATATTCAATGAAAGTCAAGATTCCGCCATTTTGTTTTCCAAATTTATGATACAAAAATATTTATTCAGAATCGGACTCCTCTACATAGGTCTCTGTGTGTGGCTCATATCTTCTACCTACAAACTCCAAATAATATGATTCACATATGTTTCAAAAAGGTCTCGACGAGATCTACAACTTTTATATTTTAACTTTTCTTATTAGAGCATGTTTTCAAGTAAACAATCACGTCGCAATGCAGTGTTGTTTCTATTATACGTGAATTGATTTTTTCTATCGGATAGAAAATTTTAGACATTGGGTCACGATCTTGGTCTTGCATATTAAGTTTCATAGAGATCCAGTGGTGTCTTGTAGACATCATAAGCTTGTGAGAATCCCTTTTTACATAATGAATTGAACTTCATATACTTCTCATATTTGAGTATTTTTTTAATGCAATTTCATTTAATTTTATAACATAGGACTCAAACAACACTATATGTAAAAATCGATAATATTATAGGTAAAAAAAATTTATGATAACAATACGGTAAAAAAATAGAAAAATTGTTACTTATGACACATAAAATGGTACACTAAGAAGCAATAACAATAACATAAATATGATTTTTCATATCAAAATATCAATAATTATATTGTGTAAATAGTTTATGTTTATAAATCATAAGAAATAATTTTATTTTTAAACCCGTAGTAACGTACGGGCACTTTGCTAGTATATATATAATAGACTTGAAGAAAGTATGCAGATTTTGAAATTTTAAATTTTTATTTCGAATCCCAACTTGTAGATTGATTAAAAAAATGAACTTTTATTGGATATAGTTTAGTTTCATGTTTTTTATTAACTCAGCGATATGGAAGTACACATGCCCTCAGGGGGACTGATGAGCCACAGGTGGCATCCGATCGTCAAAGAGATCGCACCACTACCTAACCTGTCGCTGTGGGAATCCTCATTAAATCTATGATTTTCATAAACAAAAGTAACAGAAGTAAACTCACTACTTCTAGCCTTAGTCTCCTGGACTATGTGGCCGTATGGCCCTTTGCCAGACCCCTAAATACTCTTCACAGCATTGGAGCAATCACACACAACAATCAAACTCCTGAGCGAGAGATATGTAGCCAGAGCTAGTGTGAGACCCTCACATTGGCTCTACAAAAAAAATATACACCCTATAAATTATTATTTTCAATTTCCAAGAAAAACGTATTTCCAAATCCTAAAAGTTGGAACGTGACAAGTGCCTGCATTTATTTCCCTAAATTTTATTTGCATCTTTTTCTCTGAAAAATTCTTATTTTAATTTGAGAATTGTTTGGAGTTGAGGAAATCAGAAAAATAAAAGAGGAAACCTAAAACCTCTTAGCAGCCCCCCTCCTTTCCCTATCCCGGCCCAAGCCTCTTGGCCCAGCCACACCAACCCCATCTCCCACACCCGCACGCGCAAACCTGCGCAGACTCCCCGGTCCGCTCGGGCCGTCCCCCGACCCACTCTGCCTAACTCTCTCCCGCCTCCCCCTTCCTCTCCCGCGCGACGCCGTCACCACCCTTTCCGTGCCACTCGGACGCCGTCACACTGACACTGCCTCCCCTGCCCAAGGATGAACAGCGACGTCGCCGCCTTCACTCCACCTCGGCCCCATGATGGAACCCCTCGCTGCCTCGTCCTCTAGCTAGCTACCCTCCCCGCCTTAACCCACGCCGTGATGCAACCTCGTCCCCGTCGATGCGACCCGATCATAGCTAGTACATGATGTGACCACCCTCTGCCTGTCGTTTAGCCCTCAACCGCGAGCGCACATCGAGCCATTGCGTCGCCCTGACCACCTTCACTCGCACCAAGATATTGCCCCCACTCCGGCAACATGGCCCAGCACCGCTAGCCGCCGTAGAAGCATGGAACACGCCCCCGTGTTGTTTGCCTTCCCCTCGACCCATGGCCACTCCTCCCTCGCCTAGCACCACACCGCCACCCCCGATCAGTCAAGGCAAGCACATAATTTTCCCTTCTCCCTCCCTCTCTGATCCAGGCGCACCGAGCCAATAGTTAGCTCTAGGTCCCCTCTTGTCTCGCGATCATCCCAGTGAACGCCGACGATCGGGATGGAGAAGTCTTGGCGGCGCAATAGTAGCGAGAGGCAAAATCCTATGCGATTGCGTGATATGATTTGCAGCGGTACCCATACGTATTTATAGGGAGGAACTGTTAGGGTTGGGTGTCCCGCAACTAAGTTGGTTTCCATATTAATACGTCAGTTTCCATATCAAATATGTGGAACACGCAACAAAAAGAAAGTGCAAAAAGAAGTCGTGCCCCCGCAAGGCAAGGGACCGAATTTCGGCGGATCATTCACGCAGGTGATGCACGGCCGCGCCCATCACCCACGCCCCACCCCGCCCAGCCCGGTGAGGCGAGGCTAGGCGAGCGAGCGCGCGCATGTGTTCTTCCTTCCTCCCATCCACACACTTGCAAGAGATGCTAGAGCAACCAACCTTATAAGTTGGACTCCCTCCATCTTCACTAGCAATATGGGACTAAACATTTGCACTCCCACCACTCATGAATGAGCCTTTGAGATTTTTAGGAATTATTATAATTATTAATGGGCCAAGCCCATATAATTCCAATAATCCTCCACCAGATCTCAAAGTCCCAGCTAGACTTTGCCTCACTCCACTGTTGTTTAATATACCAGTGTTTTCAATGGAGACTGTTAAGTTGAACTTCCACCTAGAACAATAAGCTACTCTCATTCATAACTTGAACAATGGACTACGCCTTGAATTGCAAGTTTTGTGCAAACAAGTTTCACTTACTGTCATAACTGATACTAGACCTCCAATAGGCTTCTTCGCGGGTGGAGCATATAGGTCATACTCACTTGGTCTTTCATGAGCTTAATAGAGATCACCCAAATCTCACAGATTGCGACCTTACAACAATCGGGCTCATATAGGTGTATTCATTCAAGAATGTTCTGTTGGACAACATCTTTGCTATTTAAAGACAACTGAATACATTAAGGCAACAACCAACCTGCCATACAGATATCAAGAGTAATGCATTGCTTCTCGAGTGAGTTATAAAAAGGTTACTCTTATGCTAACCAATAGCTTGTTCTTCCTAGGTGCTACTTCACGGGATCTCCGATCACATAGGTTGGGTTACCACTATGGAATAGCACATATGGGTCTCATACCCATCTCCTTTGATGCACTGTCTATCACATTACGTGACAGCCCCTTGGTAAATTGATCGGCCAGGTTCTAACCAGTTGAAATATATTATACTGATATGACTTCGGAGTTTCTCATTTTCCTGACAGATTTCAAACGTCTGTTAATATGTCTTGATGACTTTATATTATCCTTAGAATTATTTACTTTGACTATCACAGTTTGATTATCACAATTCATGAGGATTGCCGACACAGGTTTCTCGACAATAGGCAAGTCCATCAAGAGCTCACGTAGCCAATCGGCCTCAGCTGTAGCTGTATCTAGTGCGGTAAACTCTGCTTCCATGGTAGACCCCATCAAGATGGTTTGTTTGCATGATCTCCATGAAACAGCAGCACCACCAAGAGTAAATGCATATCCACTCATGGCATACAGCTCATCAACATCAGATATCCAATTGGAGTTACTATAGCCCTCTAGTACTGCTGGATATCCAAAATAATAAATTCCATAATCCATAGTACCAACTAAGTAGTGCATTACCCGCTCAAGTGCACGCCAATGATCATCTCCCGGACAAGAAGTAAACCGGCTCAGTTTGCTCGCAGCAAACGAGATGTCAGGCCTAGTAGCACTAGCTAAATACATAAGTGATCCAATAATTTGAGAATATCTTAATTGGTCTTTACCAATTCTTTTATTCTTTCTAAGAATCAAGTTGGGATCAAAAGGTGTTGGAGAAGACTTGTTATTCTTGTAACCAAAACGGTTCAAGAGCTTCTCAACATAATGACATTGAGTAAGAGTAATCACATTATCTCCTTTGATTAGCTTGATGTTCAAGATAACATCAGCCTCACCCAGATCCTTCATATCAAAGCTTTGGCACAGAAAAGTCTTGACCTCATTGATCACGTCAAGATTTATTCCAAAGATAAGTATGTCATCAACATACAAGCACAATATAACTCCCTGACCCCCACCATGGCGGTAGTACACACATTTATCAGCCTCATTAACTGAAAAGCCTGCTGATACAAGTGTTGAATCAAATTTCTCATGCCACTACTTAGGAGCTTGTTTCAGACCATACAAAGACTTCAACAACTTACACACCTTATCTTCTTGATCCTTTATTACAAATCCATCTGGCTGATCCATATATATTTCCTCATCCAACTCCCCATTAAGAAAAGCTGTCTTAACGTCCATTTGATGAACGATAAGACCATATAAGGCAGCCAGAGCAAGTAATATATGAATAGTGGTCAATCTAGCAACAGGTGAATAAGTGTCAAAGAAGTCTTCGCCTTCTTTCTGAGTATAGCCCTTAGCCACAAGCCGAGCCTTATACTTGTCAATAGTACCATCAGGCTTAAGCTTTTTCTTGAACACCCATTTACAACCCACAGATTTGCAACCATATGGTCTGTCGATAACTTCCCAAGTTCCATTAGAAAGAATAGAGTCCATCTCACTATGGACAACTTCTTTCCAGTCATCTGTATCAGAAGATGCATATGCCTCTGAAATAGTTCTAGGAGTGTCATCCACAAGATAAACAGTGAAATCATCACCAAAAGACTTTGCAGTCCTTTGTCTCTTGCTCCTCCTAGGAGCTTCTCTATCAATCTCCTCATGGACTGGTTCAAGTGTTTGTTCAGCATGATCAGAGAATGCACTAGGTTCAGGAGTTGTTTCAGCAATCACATCAGAAGATAATCTAGACATGCTATGTAAATCTTTCATAGGAAATATGTTCTCAAAGAAAGTAACATCAGAGACTCCATTAATGAATTAACATGAACATCAGGCACCTCTGATTTAACCACTAAAAGTCTATATGCAATGCTATGATTAGCATATCCAAGAAAGATACATTCCATAGTTTTAGGTCCCAACTTTCGCTTCTTGTTAATTGGCACGTTAACTTTGGCCAAACAACCCCATGTGCGTAAGTAAGAGAGCGATGGCTTTCTACCAATCCATTCCTCATATGGTGTCTTCTCCTTATTCTTCATGAGAACTCTATTTAGAACATGACATGACATCAATAAAGCCTCCCCCCACCATGCCTTAGATAATCCAGCCATGTCTAACATGGAATTAAGTCACTCAAGGTGCGATTCTTTCATTCGGCAACCCCATTTGATTGGGCGAATAGGGAGGCGTCCTCTCATGTATCATACCATGTTCCGTACAGAATAAGTCAAACTCATTTGAGAAATACTCATCACCACGATCGGACCTAATTCTTTTGATCTTTTTCTCTAGTTGAGTTTCAACTTCAGCCTTATAAATTTTAAAGTAGTTTAGAATCTCATCTTTCGTTTTTAACAAATAAACATAGCAATATCTAGTCGCATCATCAATCAAAGTCATAAAATATTTTTTTCCACTCTTAGTCAATATACCATTCATTTCACAAAGATCTGAATGTATAAGTTCTAGCGATGCCAAGTGCCTCTCCTCTGCAGCCTTGTGAGGCTTTCGAGGTTGCTTGGATTGCACACAACTTGAGCACTTAGAACCTTTGACAATGGAAAAATTCGGAATTAAATTCAAGCTGAAAAGTCGAGACATAGAACCAAAATTTAGATGACATAAACATGAATGCCAAACACTAGCATCACTCTCATTAACACCATCACAAATATAGTTCACAGACTTATTACAATAATCTAAAAGGGAAAAGCGGAACAAGCCTCCGCACTCATAGCCTTTACCAATAAATTGTCCACTCTTAGACACGACAACTTTATTCGACTCTAGCACTACCTTAAAACCATCCCTACACAAAAGGGAGCCACTAACGAGATTCTTCTTGATAGAAGAGACATGTTGTACGTTCTTCAATTGGACAATCTTTCCTGAAGTGAACTTCAGCTCGACCATGCCAACACCATGAACAGAAGCATGTGACCCATTTCTCATTAGGACGGAGGAATCCCGGGCGACCTGGTAAGAAGTAAACAAAGAGGCATCATCACACACATGAACATTAGCACCAGTATCAAGGCACCAATTAGTAGGTTGAAATAAATAAAAACATATGGTAAATTACCATACCCACTATTTTCTCTAGCACTGCTCACTATGTTCGCAGACTTCTGCTGTGGAGGCTTCCTTCCTTTGTGTTCTGGACACTTCTTTGCCCAATGCTCATTAGAACCACAAACAAAGCATGCTCCCTTCTCCTTGTTCTTCTTCTTGAAGGTAGTGGTCTACTTAGGCTTATTGTTCTTGCCCTTGCCCTTACCACCACTGCCATGAGACTGTTGTGGTTGATACACCATTTTGGCAATAGTGTGTCCCTCGTTAACTTTAGAATGTCCATCCTTCTCACGAGCTTTCTCCTCAACATCAAGAGACACGATCAAATCTGAGACAGATATGTTCGTCCTCTTATGTTTAAGAGTAGTGGCAAAATCCCTCCAAGTTGGAGGCAATTTGGCAATAATGCCCCCAGCCACAAGCTTCTCAGGTACGATGATCTTAAGCAATTCGAGTTCCTTCACTATGCACTGTATCTCATGAGCCTATACGACGATAGATTTGCCATCTACCATCTTAAAATCATGGTACTGCTCAATGACATACAGTTCAGCATCAGCATCTGAACCACCATAGTCAGCGATCAGAGTGTCCCACATATCCTTTGCGACTGTATGATGGATATAGACGTCTTGAAAATGGTCTATCAAAACTCCAATAACAGCGCCCATGAATATTGTGTTAGCATCACTGTAGGCCTTTTCCTGATTTGCAGTGAGATCGCCTTCAGGTTTGTCAGTGGACACCCTGAACACATTCATGGCAGTAAGCCACAGAGTGACTTTCACTTGCCATCTTTTGAAGTGCACGCGAGTGAATTTCTCTGGCCTTAGTACATCGACAAATCTAGCCATAAAACTGAAGTGACTATAATAAGATTTTTGGATTGTTGGATAAATTAACACTTTTAGTTTTATATTAATCTAGAAATAAATCATAAGCATGATTAACAGATTGCATGATGAACTAGACAAGTCTACGCAAGATCTAGACAGGTCTATAAGGCCAGACAAAAGCATAGTATCTACCATACTAGCAACATCTATCATATATAAACAGACCACAAAATCTAGTATGAAAAACATGGTTTGAGGTGAGAGTACATATGTTTCCTTCTAGACGGGGTATAGAAGGCGGCGATGCCGTGCAGCACCGTCACATTATTGACGATGGCGGGTGAGACCAACTCGACAACGAGGAAGACGAGTCGTGACGACGAGCTTAACAAAGACGAGAAAGCGATCGAGTAGTTATGCAGAGCGCTTTCCAAAACCCTTATTCACCCTCTCCCGGTGCAGGATCATAGAGGATGACGGTTTCGGAGACCTGCTCTCCCGTTCGCCGGTGCACACCGACGACCGGGATGGAGAAGTCTTGACTGGCGCAACAGTAGCGAGAGGCAAAATCCTATGTAATTGCGTGATATGATTTGCGGCAGTACCCGTACGTATTTATAGGGAGGAACCGCTAGGGTTGGGTCTCGTAACCGAGTCGGTTACCATATTAATACATTGGTTTCCATATCAAATATATGGAAATATATGGAACGCGCAGCAAAAAGAAAGTGCAAAAGGAAGTCGTGCCCCCGCAAGGCAAGGGACCAAATTTCGGCAGACCATTCACGCAGGTGATGCGCGCCCATCGCCCACGCCACGCCACGCCCGGCAAGACAAGCGAGCACGCGTGTGTTATTCCTTCCTCCCATCCACACACTTGTAAGAGATGCTAGAGCAACCAACCTTATAAGTTGGACTTTCTCCACCTCCACTAGCAATATGGGACTAAACATTTACACACCCACCACTCATGAATGAGCCTTAGAAATTTTCAGGAATCATTATGATTATTAATGGGTCAAACCCATATAATTCCAACATTGAGCTCACAACATTATTGTTCTTCAAGTATGACTAGCAGAATCTAACGATCCTCGCTGGTCGTGCAAGCACCATGGTGCCCACGTGGGTGAGGAATTTGAAAGAGAGCCAATCTGGAATGACAGGGCCGAGAAGGATTTGGTGGACCGTATTATCATACTAGAATAGAAGAAAAGGTCGGGTGCCTAGGAGTATTTGTGGTTAAATTTTTCATAATAGCAATGATGGGTAATTTTTTCTTTCTTTTTTTATCTATGATTTAATGTGATAATTCCTAGCCTTTTTCTAGCCTTTGAGAGTGAATGTAGAGACTCATTTTCTTGGTCAAATATATATATAATAGACTTGAAGAAAGTATGCAAATTTTGAAATTTTAAATTTTTATTTCGAATCCCAACTTGTAGATTGATTAAAAAAATGAACTTTTATTGGATATAGTTTAGTTTCATTTTTTTATTAACTCAGCGATATGGAAGTACACATGCCCTCAGGGGGACTGATGAGCCACAGGTGGCATCCGATCATCAAAGAGATCGCACCACTACCTAACCTGTCGCTGTGGGAATCCTCATTAAATCTATGATTTTCATAAACAAAAGTAACAGAAGTAAACTCACTACTTCTAGCCTTAGTCTCCTGGACTATGTGGCCGTATGACCCTTTGCCCGACCCCTAAATACTCTTCACAGCATTGGAGCAATCACACACAACAATCAAACTCCTGAGCGAGAGATATGTAGCCAGAGCTAGTGTGAGACCCCTCACATTGGCTCTACAAAAAAAATATACACCCTATAAATCATTATTTTCAATTTCCAAGAAAAATGTATTTCCAAATCCTAAAAGTTGGAACGTGACAAGTGCCTGCATTTATTTCCCTAGATTTTATTTGCACCTTTTTCTCTGAAAAATTCTTATTTTAATTTAGGAATTGTTTGGAGTTGAGGAAATCAGAAAAATAAAAGAGGAAACCTAAAACCTCTTAGCAGCCCCCCTCGTTTCCCTATCCCGGCCCAAGCCTCTTGGCCCAGCCACACCAACCCCATCTCCCGCACCTGCACGCGCAAGCGCGCGCAGACTCCCCGGTCCGCTTAGGCCGTCGCCCGGCCCACTCGGCCTAACTCTATCCCACCTCCCCCTTCCTCTCCCGTGCGACGCCGTCGCCACCCTTTCCGTGCCACTCGGACGCCGTCACACTGACACTACCTCCCCTGCCCAAGGATGAACAGCAATGTCACCGCCTTCACTCCGTCTCGGCCCGATAATGGAACCCCCTCGCTGCCTCGTCGTCTAGCCAGCTACCCTCCCCGCCTTATCCCACGTCACGACGCCAGCTCGTCCCTGTCGATGCGACCCGACCCCTGCTAGTACATGATGTGACCACCCTCTGCCTGTCATTTAGCCCTCGACCACGAGCGCGCAGTGAGCCATCGCGTCGCCCTGACCACATTCACTCACACCAAGATATTGCCCCTACTCCGGCAACATGGCCCGGCACCGCTAGCCATAGTAGAAGCATGGAACACGCCCCCGCGTCATTTCCCTTCCCCTGGACCTATAAATTGGCCACTCCTCCCTCGCCTAGCACCTCACCGCCGCCCCTGATCACTCAAGGCAAGCACATAATTTCCCCTTCTCCCTCCCTCTCCGATCTAGGTGCACCGAGCCAATAGTTAGCTCTAGGTCCCCTCTTGTCTCGCGGTCATCCTCGGTGAATGTGGCGCCTCCCCTGCATCTGTTTAGACCTAACCCCACAAAGCTTTAGCCTCTAGAGAACTCGACGGCGAGCGACGGAGCTAGCAGCCATGGCGTTGCCGCCTCTTCCTGCTTCGGCCACCGTGCATAGTCGCTCCCCTCACCACAGCCACTCATCATAGAGCCGATAGCCGAGACTAGATTGTAGGATACCCCTTCACGATTTAAAAACAAGTCGTTCATCTCGGGATCGACGGCCTTGGGCCGATTTTGTGTTATTGGTCCATGGTGGACCCGTGGACTACCCGCAGTCCCCTCGGTCCACAGAGCCGTAGACCTATTCTATAGGTTTTCCCATAGGAAAATAATTCTAGAAAACTCAGAAAATCCCAGAATCCTATAGCTTTACTGTTAGCCCCCTAAGCTTTAACCTAATTCTATTTTAGTCCAACATTTTTACAGAAAAGTACCTCAACTTTTCTATAATTATGTTTTAGTCTGTAACAATTTTACAATCAAGCCACTAGAAGATTTTATAATTATAGATAGGTCCCTAGAACTTTCTAGAATTTGCAAATAGGTCCCTAGAACTTCAGAAAACCCTAGTTTTCAAACCGTAGCTCCGATTTAAGCGATTCTTGTGCCGCTGGAATCGTTGCCTCGAACTCTAACCCATGAAGCCCTCCTAATTGACCCTTAAATTTTGGTTTTCTCACTATTTGACATTTCCTTTGATTGTGTGTTATTTTATGTTCCGATAGCTTACACGTAGCTCGCGTTTCGTAGACGAAGAGAACCAGGAGCAAGAGTGTAAGGATCATGACCATTGAGGTCACCCCAAGGTATGATGTTTTGGTGATGAATGACAAACATGAAATGTGACTAATGTCTACAAGAGTGTTGTTCATGTAGGAAACCTTCTCTACATTATGATGATTGTAGATGACGGCCTTGGCGGTTGATGACAATGACCACAAGCATGGAGGTTTGATGAGCTTGATAGAGTCCTAGGGTTTATAGAGATGGATCATGGCTAAGGACAAGCTACGGAGAAAGTGTTTGGAACACTTGTCTAGTTGTTAGGGCTTTGAGTCCATAGGAAAAATTAGACTATCAAGGGGGTCTAGGTCATGCCTCTTAGGTCACACTAGTTGGTGATGTGCATGGATGGTCAATGAAATCACAGGCACTAGGTGACAGTGGAGAAGCCAAGGAGCTATTGGAAGAAGCCAGGAAACAAATTTGAGAGGAGACGAGGAGTTTCAGCTTATGCAGATAAAGACCGGACAGAGAGGCCTTGGAGACCGGAAAGTCCGGTCATCAGAGGGAAATTCTCTACAGAGAAGATGTTGGACATGAAAAATTCTGTTGGCAAAGGAACTATAGAGACCGGACAGTCCGGTCTATATGAAGATGGTTCGGACAGAAGAGGAAGCATCGGTAACATCTCTGTTTGGAGAAAGGAGAGAAGAGACCGGACAGTCTGGTGTGAAGACCGGACTGTACGGTCATTAGAGAAGGCAACAGAACACAAAGAAGAAGTTTCTATTGGGACCTAGAATTATGAAGACAGGATGGTTCGGTCTGTAGACCAGACTGTCGGGTCAGTATGGAGAAAACAATGGACAGAGAGCAATGGCTCTGGAGAAGCCGTCCGGTGGAGATCGGACTGACCGGTCTGGACAGTGATCGGACTGTCCGATCAGTACATCCAGAGAGACTATTTCATGGAGCAACGACTAGTTTAAGGTTGGAAGCCTATATAAACTCGTTGTTGGTGTCTTAGAGACTACCTTTGGCCATTGGAAGAGCTAGGTGCATCTATTAGGAGCCAAAGGGCCAAGAGAGGAGCACTAGGAGAGGATATTGGATATCTTAAGAGTGCTAGTGAGAGTAACATGAGCATTGATGCACATCTAAGGCTAGGGTGTCCTTGAGGGTGTGACCTAGGTTGTTACTCTTGGTCTATGGTGAGACCTAGACTGGTTAGGTGTCGGTGATAGAGCCTATCGTGATCGGTTGTGAAGCATATCACACGTTTGTACACGGTTTGAGCCCGCCGATGAAAGGGGCGTCAATAGTGAGCGCTCGTGTCGGCTCGGAGAGTCTAGCAAGTTCTCAAGGAAAGTGAGCTTGTGCCTTGGTGGCAGCGGTGACGCAACCGTGTCTTTACTCCGGGAGTGATTGCGGGCTCGTGTGCAAGAACTCCACATTGGTGGCGGGAAGTATTGGTACTCCGGTGGGATTCGTCCAATAAGGAGTAGGGGAAGGCGACAACCTTCCGAGACCTCAGAAAAAAATCATGAGCCATCTCTTACTCTACTCCTTACTATGATGTTTTACTTTCCGCTTTTATATACCGTGCTATTCATGCTTGTGTGCTTACCTTGCTCTAGTTGACTACCTTGTAGACTTGCATGAATAGGCTTCTTTACTTTCTAGTAGTGCTTATCCTTCATACTTGATTACTAGCATGTATAGGAGTTGCATTGGCTTGATTGATTACCCTCGTATGTACTATGCTACTCATTCTTGTGTGCTTTCCATGTACTTGTTGTTCTAGTAGCTTTGCATGAGTAGGACTCCTTGCTAGCTAGTTGTCTGCTTCCGTGTGCCTTTATTGTCTTGTGTGATCCACTAGTATGCCTAGGTTGTTATTACTTTTATAGGTTCATTATCTCGCTAGTGTCATCACCACTGGAATTGTGTAGGAGTTGTTTTGAGTGGTCAGTTTTAGGAATTGCCAATTTTGGTACATAGTGCTAGTTTCCGATTCACCCCCCCCCTTCTCGATCACTCGGTCCTTTCAAAGAGCCTGAGAACCCGGACTACAAGGAAGACTTTGAGGACATGTTAGGAGGCAAGCTCTATATGTCCCTTGATCATGACTGCTCCTATTATATTAAAAATGTGCCCAACTAGGGCCTACTTCTTATAACCATTGTATCCTTTTCACTTTATGATTGCTTAGTTGAAACCCACTTGTGTGAATGCTAGCATTCGTACCGCCTATATAAGGTAGGGATGTTAGCTCCTTGTTTGGCCGCAATTGATATCCCCATGCCTTGATAAACTTATGAAGTTATTATTTGCCCCGCTAATAATGATGCTACCTTGCTAGCATATGCTTAGGACCCGTGACGCTTGTCACCACACTCTCCACTATCAAGTTTACAAAATGGGTGAAACAATGTTTGGTGGTGGTGGTGGTGGTGTGTGTGTAGGAATGGGTGGGTAATAAATGAACATGTTATGGTGAAGTGGATGGGATAGTGTGGTTGCGAGTGAGACTCCTAGTACTGGTGTAGAGTACTTGGTGATGGTGTCTCCGATGTAGGTCCACCTATCGTGGATGCGTGCTTGTCCTGCCAACTAGGAAACGACTAGCTAAGACTTCAACTTGGTGGTTTTTTAGTACGACCACAGAACCTGTATGAGCAGGACTAATGCGGATCCTGGGTAACGCATCAAGGAAGTATCACCCGGTGAAGTAGAAACATACTCAGGGATTGGAGCAGTTATGTGATGATAAGTCCAGTATTTGGCAAAATTGTTGGCTGTGTGCCTTGATGTGTTATGACTAAGTGTCATGATGGTGGAATCCCTGAGCCTCGTGGTGGACTTGTGGGCGTGCCTGGGTGAAGTGGGAGCGCTATGTGATCCGAAGCTAAGAGCACATAGCATGTGGGTACAACGTTCTAAGCTCTGCAGAGTTAACCCTAAATCATTTGGATGTTCGTTGTCACTGGTCGTGGCACACCAATCATTGGGATCTTAGAAATTCCTTGATGTGTGAGTAGGTGTAATGAAACCCGTGTTTTGGTGAAGATGTGGCATAAGGTGCCAGAGTCGTTATAACTACGCGTCAGAAGGCTCATCTAAAAGCGGGAACTATTGGTATCGATTGAATCCCCCTCAGGTCCAACCAACAAAAAGTCATAAAACAGCTTTCCCTCTCTATAAACCCCTTTGGTTCCATATGTATACTCTTGCATCTGCGCTATTCCCCAAAACTCTGATACCTTGCCTTATTCATTGATTACTTCCTAAATGCATATATTACCCCCATGCTAGAGGTAGAGCTTGTGGAGTACCTTATGTACTCACCCTTGCCTTTAACTAAATTCCCCAGAAAACGAAGACGAGGATGAAGCACCCGAGGAATTTGACGAGTAGGTTGCGTCCTATGCTCAAGTTGCCTATGGAAGTTCCCAGAAGCTTGCTTGTAATTTTCTTTTAGGGCAGGCATGTCCTCCCCTTTGGCTTGTAACATAAGACTTGTATGACTCTATTGTCCCTACATGGATCTAAATAAAGATCGTTGTATCACTTTGTATCATTTCTATGTATGTATCAACTACTGATCTAGGAATTGGTACGGAATACATGACATGCCTCAGAGAGGGGTGTGATAGATGGTATCAGAGCCGATACTCGACCGTAGGACAAAACCTATAGAATTGATGATTGATAGAACACCTCACTACACTATACCTATCTTTTAAAACCATAAGCTCTTATTCTCCACATACTCTTTGATAAAAATTTGACATCTTCCATAAACCCTTACCCCTTCTCACTAGTGTGATCCCTGTCTTACAGATGGATGAGAACGCATGGACTTACACCCATGCCCTAAACATGGAAGACTTTTCGATGCTCCTGCGACATGTCATCCAGGCATTCGGCGGATTTGCGATACCCCAGTATAAATACCAAGAGTATGAAGAGAATGGAGTCCCTTGATGCATCATGGAAGTTCGTGCCCATCAGGTCTTTGGGACCCTAGCCAACCCATACTTCATCACAATGGGAAAGATATGAGTTGCCTTTAATAACACTATACAGATCTTGGCCCGAGACATCCTGCTCTACCTCTGCACCAAGGGACTAGAGGTAACCAGAAATACGGCTATCAGATATTTCCCAGTGGATGATCCAAGCAACCCGGTATGGGAACACCGTACCCTCTACCTTGGAGGACCTACTCACACGGTGACAGACCCAATGCTAGCAGCCACCGCAGAGTACCTAATAGCATTGGATCACCTCACGGAGACCCTCCTACATCACTAGGTAGATGAGAAGAACCGCTCCCAAACACTCAGGATAGAAAAATAACATCTGGTCAAAGAAAGTGAGGCTAAGACCCAACAAACGCTTCTTGACAAAGCTGAGATTGAGACCCTCAAGCAGCAACTGAGTGTCATTTGAGCAGAGATAGGAGAAACCATCAGGAAGAAGGACTCTGACATTAAGGAAGTCTTGCACCAGAGGGACACCATACGCATGGAATTGGAGGCATCACAGGAAGAGATAAAGAACTTATGAAAGGCCCTCGGAGAAGCCAAGACCACGAAGCCTAAGGAGGATGGACCGTCTAGGAGTGCTTGCTCACGCACCACTCCGCTAGCACATGGTACCATGTTCACATAGCGTACCCCAGGAACCACCGGCTCCTAAGTGACAAGGACTCCTCAGGAAATGTCGCCACCGCCCTTATGCAGGACCTGACTCACCCCCCGGGAAAAGGGCATTCATACAACTACCAAGTGGATGCTACGTATTCCCAGACTCAGCGTCAATATTGAGCCCCAAGACACGCACTACCAGTAAGCGCAAGGTAGAAGAGATGGCACTCCGTACCACCCCGAGGAGCCCAGAAGGCCACTCGGACATCAACTCAGACTCAGAGATAGACTCTAGCAGCAATTCCCCGGGCTCGACCAGCCACCTTCAGGAAGAGACCGTCCTGGAAATGGAAGCGGAACCGATGGAAGCTCAGGAAGGATCAGAGGAAGACCCTATCGATGTCGTTGAGGAGTAGACCCCAGACTCCAGACCTAGATCGTTAGTACTAGGCACATGAACCATGTAGCATGAATAATGAATCATGTATGCCTAGAATCGTTGTGTAAAATAAGAAATGTATGGTGCTTGTGTGGTTGAATGCTATTTGGGCCTTTGATTGAGTGAACTTGTGTGCCATAAATAACATCAGAAAACAAAGAAATAAAGGCAAATAGGCTTGGCTCTCCCTTCCCTTCATCAGAAGAAGTCAATCCAAGATGGACAGACATAGCCAACACGGTGAGAATGCCTCCGAGAACAACACCGCAGTCAATAGTCATGGAAATAGAGACGGAGAGCAGCCACCCCCGCCGCCACAAGCCACCATAGCAGACATCGTGAACATTCAGCTGCAGTTACTCCAGGCCGTAGGAGGAGGTCGTGGACATGGACCCTCCAAGATGTCAGAATTTATGAGACCCAAGCCACCGACTTTCGAGGATAACCTAGAAGACCCACTGACAGCTGACGACTGGTTACGTGAGATGACCAAGAAGCTGAAGATAGTTGCCGCCAGTGACAGGAGAAAGTGGCATTAGCCATCCATTAGTTGTCTGGACCAGCAGCAGAATGGTGGGACAACTACTGCGAGGCCACAACACACCCCGCTGCCATCAACTGGACAGAGTTCAAAGAAGCCTTCAGGAAGTACCACATCCTTGATGGGATCATGGATATGAAGAAGGACGAGTTTAGGACCCTAAAATATGGTTTCATAACCATCAACTAGTACATTAAGGAGTTCATGAAACTGGCTCGATACTCACCTGAAGATGTGAAGACAAATAAGGCAAAGCAGGACCACTTCAAGAAGGGACTACAAGAGAAGCTGAGGACCCACACCATCGCCAACACATATGAGGACTTCAACACCCTGTTAAACAAGAGCATACTACTGGAAGAATCACTAGCTTTGGAAACAAGGGACCTGAAACGCAAGTTCTAGGAGCACCAGGACAGGCTGAACAAGCAGCCTACTGGGTATGCCCAAAAGCCCTAGTATCCCTCCGCTTTTGTATTAGTATTCGTTTTGGACATAGTTTACATTACCAAGGCTTGATTAATTGAGGGATAATTTTCATTGGATACCCTTATTAAATAACATGTTGGGTCCTCTTTATTCACTACTAGCTCCCTTCCCAACTGGTTGGTATTGACTAGCGTGATGCAGGGCGTCACGAGTTCGATACCTCACAGCTTCAAATTTTTGCTTCACGTGAATTTTTGCATGGAACTGTTGCGCCTCGTGAGATTTTCGTTGGCGCGTGCGCATGGCGCTATTCTGGGTCCAAAAATTGCTTTGGCGCTCGTTCCTCCGCTGCCGTCACACACGTTTTGTTTCCCTCTATCGTTAAAACGTTCTCGCGCTCGTTTTTTTTTTCAGTGGCGTGCTGTTTCAGTTGTTTCATTTCCGATTTCTGCCCACTATTTAAGGGACATGAGCCAACCATTTTTCTATCTCGGTTTGTTGCTTCACGTTTTGTTTTACTTCCAGCAGTAAGGCCAAGAACTCTTCCTTCTAACATTATTTTTGTCATTTTGTGCATGAATCATCTCGGTTCTTACTAGTCATCTTAGCATAGTGTTTGATCTAAACTTGGAGCCACCACAAGAAGATCAACCTGTTGTGTTTTCTTTTCTGCATCTAGCTTCCTCTTCCTTTGAGCCCTTGAACTGATCGGAAGATGTGGGTGCTTGCATCCATGGAGCCCTCATACACGAATACACCATGGACGGGGCGGCGAGCTTTGCGCGCGCATCAATGGGGCCCTCGTCGACGGACGCTGGGATGACGACCTTCGCTCGCGTGTCCATGGTGACCTCGTCGGCGGACGCCGGCGTGACAAGCCCCCATGCCGTCGCGGCCTGCGAGCGAGGACGAGCAGCGAGTGTTCGAGGAGTGCGGCCTGCGAGCGAGGATGAGCTGCGAACGTTTGAGGAGCGAGCGAGCGAGAACGAGCTGAGTCTGGGATGTCGCGTCGATGTAGTAAAGGCCAACGTAAAGGGCGCCGAAGCTGAGCCATTCGCTCTCTCGGGAGCAGACGACCGCAGGGGCAGTTTCGTCCGTCAGGTGCTGGGTATCGTAGGATGACTTCTAATCTATACATCGGCAAAACTCCAGGACAAATACTAATACGAAACCGAAGAGAGTAGCTGATTCGAACTCTTGGAAAAAGAGCCAATCTGGAATTGCAGAGCCGAGAAGGATTTGGTGGACCTTACTATCATACTAGAATAGAAGAAAAGGTCGGGTGCATAGGGGTATTTGTGGTTGAATTTTTCATAATAGTAATGATGGGTAATTTTTCTTTCTTTTTTATCTATAATTTAATGTGGTAATTCCTAGCCTTTTTCTAGCCTTTGAGAGTGAATGTGGAGACTCATTTTCTTGATCAAATATATATATAATAGACTTGAAGAAAGTATGCAGATTTTGAAATTTTAAATTTTTATTTTGAATCCCAACTTGTAGATTGATTAAAAAAATGAACTTTTATTAGATATAGTTTAGTTTCATGTTTTTTTATTAACTCAGCGATATGGAAGTACACATGCCCTCAGGGGGACTGATGAGCCACAGGTGGCATCCGATCGTCAAAGAGATCGCACCACTACCTAACCTGTCGCTGTGGGAATCCTCATTAAATCTATGATTTTCATAAACAAAAGTAACAGAAGTAAACTCACTACTTCTAGCCTTAGTCTCCTGGACTATGTGGCCGTATGGCCCTTTGCCAGACCCCTAAATACTCTTCACAGCATTGGAGCAATCACACACAACAATAAAACTCCTGAGCGAGAGATATGTAGCCAGAGCTAGTGTGAGACCCTCACATTGGCTCTACAAAAAAAATATACACCCTATAAATCATTATTTTCAATTTCCAAGAAAAACGTATTTCCAAATCCTAAAAGTTGGAACGTGACAAGTGCCTGCATTTATTTCCCTAGATTTTATTTGCATCTTTTTCTCTGAAAAATTCTTATTTTAATTTAGGAATTGTTTGGAGTTGAGGAAATCAGAAAAATAAAAGAGGAAACCTAAAACCTCTTAGCAGCCCCCCCCCCCTCCTTTCCCTATCCCGGCCCAAGCCTCTTGGCCCAGCCACACCAACCCCATCTCCCGCACTTGCACGCGCAAGCCCGTGTAGACTCCCCGGTCCGCTTGGGCCGTCGCCCGGCCCACTCGGCCTAACTCTCTCCCGCCTCCCCCTTCCTCTCCTGCGCGACGCCATCGCCACCCTTTCCGTGCCACTTGGACGCCGTCACATTGACACTGCCTCCCCTTCCCAAGGATGAACAGCGATGTCGCCGCCTTTACTCCGCCTCGGCCTGATGATGGAACCCCTCGCTGCCTCATCGTCTAGCTAGCTACCCTCCCCGCCTTAACCCACGCCACGACGCCACCTCATCCCCGTCGATGCGACCCGACCCCGGCTAGTACACGATGTGACCACCCTCTGCCTATCGTTTAGCCCTCGACCGCGAGCGTGCAGTGAGCCATCGCATCGCCCTGACCACCTTCACTCACACCAAGATATCGCTCCCACTCCGGCAACATGGCCCGGCACCGCTAGCCACAGTAGAAGCATGGAACACGCCCCCGCGTCGTTTCCCTTCCCCTCGACCTATAAATTGGCCACTCCTCCCTCGCCTAGCACCTCACCGCCGCCCCGATCACTCAAGGCAAGCACATAGGTTGTGATTGGTTGCCTGGGTGAGTCTGGGCCTGGCTCTAGACTGGATACTGGCCCAATTGAACCAGGCTGCATACATGCACCCTATCATGTTTGATTGTCTGTTTTGACATGGGCCTGTCTCAATTGGGATTGTGATTGGTTAACTGTTTCTGAGATTGAACTGCATAAACATGTACATGGGCTTTTTGTTTGGTTGTCTGTATCTGTTGAGTGTATGGTCACCTCGAGTGAAATCGGTGATGCTACCACTATTTTGGTTTGCCTTTGAGTTTGAGCGTTAAAAATGACTTACCAAGAGCAGATTGTCTTAGTTTAATTCAACACTAAAATATCAACTAAGAAAGATAATTTAACAATGACAAAAAAATTATTTGACCTCAAATTTCCAGTACATGTCAAAAATTCTAATTTTTACCACTAATTTTAAAGTTAGACTTGGAGCACAAATAATAAACTACAATAAACTGGACAAATAGCCGAACCTACTCTCATATTTGGCTATTCTTCAGGAGGGAAAATTGCATCCTGCCTTTTGCATTTGCCACATAAATCTGTTTGATTCACGAAGTTACATGCAAACAAAGTATTACATTGTTTTTATTTGCTCCCACATTGGAAGCTAAGCACAGATAAGCACTGAAGTAACAACAAGATCAGAGAGTTGGGGTAGGAGATTGACGAGGCGAATGAGGTCATGAGCGGAGTGTGTGACGGAGATTGCTGATCAAAGCAGTATGCAACGCGATGGCTGCGAGGGCCCAAATCATGTGCCTCCTCTTCCGTAGTAGCGTCGTCTCGCAGGACGAGAAAGGGATGAAGATCCTGGTTGTCGGACTAAGGGACTGGAGGTCGTGGTGGAGGGTGGCCGACGAGCTTCACATCTCTGAGGATATGGCGGCTGCGTTGTCCTCGTGGGCACAAGATCTGATCTAGTTAGCAAGTCGAGGTAGGTGATGATACGGGGGGGCTGTCTCCATCGGTAGGCTAGACGAGTGAATGGTGGTCGTTTTGGCAGTCGGCGATGGCGGATCTGGTTGGTGGCAGCGACGGGGGGGGGGGGGGGGGGGGGATTTGGTTGGCGGCGGCGATCTGAGGAGCAGAGACGAGAGATGAGCGAGCGAGAGAAAAATGACGGGGCGGTGAGCAGAATCCAAGACCCCTGCACGAGAGGGCACACGGCTGCATCCGCGTCTGCATCCCGCGCCTGCATCCATGCTTGCCCGCTTGCACGCGCACAGCCTGGCCGAGCAGCAAAGCTCGCCTCCCACGTTCCGCTCGGGCCAGGCTGCGGGGCTCCGCCTGCATGAGTGGAGCCAGGACCAGAAGCTGATGCAGGTAACCAAACAATACAAGGCTGCATCGTTTGGACCTGGCCAGGGTCGGATGCAGCTAACCAAACACACCCATAATTTCCCCTTCTCCCTCCCTCTCCGATCCAGGTGCACCGAGCCAATAGTTAGCTCTAGGTCCCCTCTTGTCTCGCGATCATCCCCGGTGAACACGGTGCCTCCCTCGCACCCGTTTAGACCTAACCCCACAAAGCTTTAGCCTCTAGAGAACCCGACGGCGAGCGGCGGAGCTAGCAGCCATGGCGTCGCCGCCTCTTCCTGCTCCGGCCACCGTGCACAGTCGCTCCTCTCACCACAGCCACTCATCACAGAGCCGATAGCCGAGACTAGATCGTAGGATACCCCTTCACGATTTAAAAACAAGCCATTCATCTCAGGATCGACGGCCTTGGGCCGATTTTGTGTTATCAGTCCATGGTGGACCTGTGGATTGCCCGCAGTCCCCTCGGTCCACAGAGCCGTAGACCTATTCTATAGGTTTTCCCGTAGGAAAATAATTCTAGAAAACTCGGAAAATCCCAAAATCCTATAGCTTTACTGTTAGCCCCCTGAGCTTTAACCTATTTCTATTTTAGTCCAACATTTTTACAGAAAAGTACCTCAACTTTTCTGTAATTATGTTTTAGTCCATAAATTTTACAACCAAGCCTGTAGAAGATTTTATAATTATAGATAGGTCCCTAGAACTTTCTAGAATTTGCAAATAGGTTCCTAGAACTTCAGAAAACCCTAGTTTTCAAACCTTAGCTCCAATTTAAGCGATTCTTGTGCCGCTGGAATCGTTGCCTCGAACCCTAACCCATGAAGCCTCCTAATCAACCCTTAACTTTTGGTTTTCTCACTATTTGACATTTCCTTTGATTATGTGTTATTTTATGTTCCGATAGCTTACACATAGCTCGCGTTTCGTAGACGAAGAGAACCAGGTGCAAGAGTGTAAGGATCATGACCATTGAGGTCACCCCAAGGTATGATGTTTTGGTGATGAATGACAAACATGAAATGTGATTAATGTCTATATGAGTGTTGTTCATGTAGGAAACCTTCTCTATATTATGATGACTTGGAGACCAGACAGTCCGGTCATCAGAGGGAAATTCTCTACAGAGAAGATGTTGGATGCGAAAAATTCTGTTGGCAGAGGAACTATAGAGACTGGACAGTCCGGTGTGTAGACCGGACGGTCCGGTCTATATGGAGATGGTTCAGACAGAAGAGGAAGCATCGACAACATCTCTGTTTGGAGAAAGGAGAGAAGAGATCGGACAGTCTGGTATGAAGACCGGACTGTATGGTCATCAGAGAAGGCAACAAAACATAGAGAAGAAGTTTTTGCTGGGACCTAGAATTATAAAGACAGGATGGTCTGGTCTGTAGACCGGACTGTCTGGTCAGTATGGAGAAAACAATGGACAGAGAGCAATGGCTCTGGAGAAGCCGTCCGATGGAGATCGGACTATCCGATCTGGACAGTGATCGGACTGTCCGGTCAGTACGTCCAGAGAGACTATTTCATGGAGCAACGACTAGTTTGAGGTTGGAAGCCTATATAAACTCGTTGTTGGTGTCTGTTGGTCGTAGTTACACACCCATTGATATACCGCAAGAGGACGGTGTATAGTTGTAGCTCTTTTTCTCTCAGAGTATTCCAAGGTTATCGAATCCACAGGGAACGAGTGGGACTTTTACTATTAAAGGCTTACTAACAGATTGCAATGGTTGAGTTAGTGTGAATGTTGACGGTGAGAGAGTGGTGGATGAATGTTATTAGAGATATAACAGGATAATGAAGGATTCCCTCCTTAGGATTGGTTCACTAGCATGCAACCTTATTCTTATTAACTCGGATGATGATTCCAATATTCTATAAGACATGGTGGTTTCGTTCGCCCCGATTGTCACTACTGAGGTTATTAGCTCTAAACTGGTTTCTTGCACTATGCCATGGGTAGAAGTATACCGGCCGATACACTAATGAAATAGATGCACAATTGAGTTCACTACATAGATTGAATTTATCAAGAGAGTATCAATAAGTATGAGAGTTACATGACCAAATCCCCGCACCAGAGAAGAGAATATGAGACTACTCGCTCATCCTCCTGCTAAGCATAGCAGAAGGGCAAGAAATAGCGCTGGAACGCGCACGTGCCGATCGGTGCAACCGTCGCGCCGATCGGCGTGACCTCCCTTCTGGTGGTTCTCGTCGGTGTTGACCAACCGTCACCGCCAATATCCTAAAACCCTAGTTCTAACAACTGGATATCGCGATTCCTGTCTCTTTCCTTCCTTTCTTGGCTCCTGATAGATGTCTTCCTTTTATATCCGGCGAGATTAGGTAAACTTCCACCAACTTCAATTTGTATTGGGCTGGGCCTCTGTTCTTGGACCGAATTATGCTTTTCATTGTCTTTTACCCTCCCGCGCCAATTGGCGCAGGCCCGCGCCGATCGGCGCGGCTCTGTACCTGGCCCATCCTTGTTGTTCTTTGATTCCTTATCCATAACTGCCCTGTTTTATACCTATTTCCTGCAATTACATCCAAAATAGAACAACTACAAATATATGCAAATATGGGGTGAATTGTTAGTCAATACCACCAAATTAAGACGTAAAACATCCCTTTTTGGTAGATAAAATGGGTAGCTAGAAACCACCAACAGTTCCCCCACACTTAGATCATTGCTAGTCCTCGAGCAATACAAAATCAAATATGTAGCAAGAATCTTCACATCACCTCTCCTTCAATCAATATCAATTATCATTTTTACTTGCCCCACAAAGATTTTCTCTCACCCTCTTTCAAACCAATTGGTACTTCATACTTGAATTTAATCTAATTACTATAAAACCTTTTCAAAAATGATTTTAGTTTTCTTTACTCATCCTTAGCATTGAGCATCATGCAAGTGTATTTCCTTCCCTCTCCTATCTAATCAATGATTGTATATAGATCTTGGAGGGCTATATAACTAATTAAACCATAAAGTTAACCATGTCAATAATGTGCTCAATCATGCCCACTAAGAAAGGATTTTCAAGGAAAAGAAATTTTAATGACGAAGAAGAGGAACAAAGGAGATCTAAAGAAAAAGGTTTCAATGAGAACAATGGTAAAGAGTAAGAGATAATTAGAAAGCTGCTTTCTTTGATAATCTTGCTGCATCTCAGGGAATAATATTTCTCTTTGTATCTTTTTTTTCTTCTTTTTTTTTATCTGTGCCAATCGGTTCCACAGCTGCGCCGATCGGCGCAGTCTATATATTTTTTTTCTTTTTTCTTCCTTTTTCTTCCTCTTTATTCTATTCCCAGTATGATCGGCAATTTCTGTCTTGCATCAGCAGCAAATGTTTTCTGAATCCTCTCTTTATTGAGAATATAGGTTATATCAAGGAGGAGGGAGAAGCAAAGACGTATGGTTTTTATGATAGCAAGGAATTTATATGGATAAGAATGGCTAGAAATACAGAGGTAAACAAATAGATCATCCTTTCCTAATTTAGTCAAAATCATGAGCAAAGAGTTGACAAGTTACTTACAATTCAATTAATTCAAAAGTGTAGCTTGCTCTCATTCACTTGGCTTATGTAGGCATATCAGACCCTACTTTTGCTTTGGCTTCGGATGAGTCAAAAGAAGTTTTCACAAATTCAAAGCTTAAAAGTTAAGTGGTAACCAACTAATCCAAGTAATCGACCGATCAATCATCAAAAAGATAAGATAAATAATATGGGGCACTTTCAATTTGACAATCGACACTAACGTTATTAAAGATAATGCAATGATTCAAACTACATAAAGTCTTTTAAAGCAACTCTCAACATCACTCATGACTCTCTTAAGCACACTTAATAAGAAAAACAAACAAAACTAAACTTAAAAACTCTTAAAGACCATGACTAATGGAAGCCCTTCCCCCACACTCAAAATTTGCATTGTCCTCATTGCAAGAGAAGAAACTCAACTAATCATGGAGACCATGCCTGTTCAAGACTCGGAAAATCCGTCTTAGGTTTCTTATGGGAAAAGTGTAATCCGCTTCATTCATCTCGATTGCATAATGGATTCTCCGATCCACATCCCTTTGATGCCTGTAGGCATGATCCCTGTCTTGATACAATCTTTCAATATTCCGACGGCAGACAGAACAACAAACTGGTGGTTGCAGACTATGATTTTCAACACTGTAGGGGGAGACACTGTTTAAACCCCTCTGAGCCGATCGGCGCAATGGCTGAGCCGATCGGTGCGGTGGTGTTCTTTCTTCACTGCGATTGTCTCTGCTTCCCTCTGCATTACCATTAACTCTTGCTGAAGTTCCTGCCGTCCTGTCATTGTTACATTCTGCAAACGTTCCCCAATTTTCAAATTTAGGACTTCCAGAGCTTCTCTGCATATCAGAATCATCTCCCGCATATCCAGACATACTAGGATGACCACTATCCAAATTTTCCAAACAATCTAACATGTCAAAGTCGCTATCCCATTCAGAATACCTTTGAATTGGCTTACCCGATAGTCTAGCAGATTTGCGAACCTCTGGTGTAGTCTTACACTTCTTTGCAGCAGGCTCTTCGTCTTCACTTGGCAGAGCTGTCAGATCAATAAATTCAGCCATCTTCACTTCGTGCCGATCGGCTCCATCATTGCGCCGGTCGACGCAGCTGGTGGCTTCTGCCAATTGTTCCCGGTTACGGTCACGAATCCCCTTGTTTTGCTGTCTTCGTAAAATCTCATCATTCATCTCCTTAGGCATCTTCCCTCTAGGAACTGCGTGATAGCCATCATCATAGACAACCTCTCTGGGTATGAAGGTTGGATCTTCTACCAATTGGAGTTCAACCTTATGTTGAAGATCTTTAGCATAAAAGAGACATTTGCAACCTTCGATGCGACTATCCCTATGAATCTTGTTTTCTTGAAAACCCTCCCAATCGGTAAGAACCCTGGGAGAGGCTTCATCTTGTCTAGCTTGAAGATTCTTTTCCGCATCCAACTGGTACATGGCTTCTTCAGCTTCCTTGTGCTGCTGGAGTTCATACTTGGCAGCAATATCATGTTCGCTATAAAGCCGGTACTTATGGATTGTGAGAGCGCTCTCTTCATCTAGTTCCTCTTTCTCTTGCTTAGTCAATAATATTTCAAAAGACAAGAAATTTTCATATGACAAAGGCTTAGCAAGATCAAGAAGACCTTCCATGGTGTACCTTTGAGAAACGGCCTCACCTCCAATAGGTCCTATAGATTTTCCTTTGCGCACCAAAACTCTCCTCATAATCTACCGAAGTTCATTGTCCATCTTTACCTTGTCGGTGTTCCATGAGTCAGCTTCGCTTTCCTTCATGAACTTCTTCCTCAGATCTGACCAGACCACTGGATCATCTCGTGTTGGCATCAATACTTTGTCAACTTCTCCCAGGACCAAATTTCAGAAAGCTGCGGAAATTCACCGCTGAGCCGATCGACTCCACTGTCACGCCGATCGGCGCCGTCTTGATTGCTTTCCGACACCCGCCTTCCATAAGTTCTGCCTTTAGGCTTTGTTCTGGTGAGTATGTAATGCGAGTTGATCCGTGGGGTTGCTGCCCTCTCATATTTATATCCCTTGATTTCCAATTGGACTAGGACTCTATCTCATATTCACAGAATTCAACTATCTTAACAAGGCAAGGTCCGAAACTGACTCAAAACCAAAAAGACACTGCCGGCACCGCGCCGATCGGCGTGGTACACTATTTTTACCCAATCAAAAAATCACGAAAATCAAAAACATATACAGGGCTTTTGTTTTACGTTGTTAAGCTCGACCACACAGGACACTAAGCAGTGAAGTACACATCAAAAGATTTTAATTCAAAAGTGTCAGGTTCTAGATATACCTTTAGACGTTGTCCAATCACCGTGTACTTGTTCCTTTTGCCATCCATTATAATCACAGCTCCCGAAGGTAACACCGTATTCACAAGATAAGGTCCTTCCCATTTACTTCGCAGTTTGCTTTTACCAAATTATCTGAATCACGAATTAAATAGGAGTACCCGATCTCCTTCCTTGAATTCCCTCTTCAAAAGCTTCTTATCATACCACTTCTTTGTCTTTTCCTTATATATTGTTGCATTTTCATATGCACGTAATCGCATCTCTTCCAATTCGCTTATTTGAATTTTCCTTTTCATACCGGCGGCATTAAGATCCAAATTCATTTCCTTTATAGCCCAATAAGCCTTAGGTTCCAATTCCACCGGTAGGTGACATGATTTCCCATAGACAAATTGTATGGCGTCATACCAATTGGTGTCTTGAATGCTGTCCTATATTTCCATAATGCTCTGTTAAGCTTTATAGCCCAATCTTTTCCTTCCTTCGTAACTATCTTCTGCAGAATTCCCTTTAATTGCTTATTTGACGTCTCTGCTTGTCCATTTGTCTAAGGATGATAAGTTGTTCCAATTCTGTGTTCAACCCCAGACCTTGCTACAAACCTAGTAAATTCTCCTCCTGTGAAATGCGATCCTTCATCTGTAATTATTATCCTTGGTATTCCACACCTTGGGAAAACTTGCTCCAGAAGTATATTCCTTGATTCTCTTATGGTATTGAACTTGCATGCCATTGCTTCAACCCACTTGGAAACATAATCCACAGCAACCAATATATATTCGCAACCATGAGAATTCACAAATGGTCCCATAAAATCCATACCCCACACATCAAAGATATCGACTTGAAGATTGTACTTAAGAGGCATTGCATTCCTACTGTTAACATTTCCTATTCGTTGGCATTGAGCACATGTTGCAACATACCTTTTTGCATCTTCATGCATAGTAGGCCAATAGAATCCACTCGCCCATACTTTCGCCTGTGTTCTGAAATAGCCGTAATGTCCCCCATAATCCGAAGAATGACATTTTGACAAAATGCTTGTTCTTTCTTCTCTGGGTACACATCTTCTCACTGCTCCATCCTGACAATACCTATACAAGTATGGGTCGGCCCATATGAATTTTCTCATTTCGCTCTTAACTCTTCTCCTTGTATTCTTGTTCATCATATCAGTTTGTCCCTTGAAACCTTTGATAATATCCGTCATCCAACTCTCTCTACGATCAAATGCAGCGAACTACTGCTCTTGTTGTATTTCATCTTTTATTGGCTTAGTTGAGAATAAATCAAGATGAGACAAATGATCTGCTACAAAATTTTCCACTCCTTTCTTATCTCTTATTTCGAAATCAAATTCTTGTAGCATCAATACCCACCGCATTAACCGAGGCTTAGATTCCTTTTTTGAAACCAAATATCTTATAGCAGCATGATCAGTATATACAATCACTTTAGAATTTAGAATGTAAGATCTAAACTTCTCAAAAGCAAATATAACAGCTAACATCTCCTTCTTAGTTGTTGTATAATTGATCTACGCCTTATTCAAAGCCATGCACTTTACCTTCTTTCCGTTGTCCAAGAACAGCTCCAAATGCATAATCACTTGTATCACACATAATTTCAAAAGGTAAACTCCAATCAGATGGCTGCATGATGGGTGTAGAGCATAGAGCTTCCTTTAACTTTCTGAAGGCAAAGAGTCTTTCATTGTCCATAATGAATTCTGTATCTTGCTTCAACAATTCTGTCAAGGGTTTAGCAATCCTCGAATAATCCTTATCAAATCTGTGATAGAAGTTGGCATGTCCAAGAAAACTCCTCAAAGTTGTAAGATCAGTACTATTCCTCAATTCAACCTCTATCCCCCTATTCGATATGACATGACCAAGTACTATTCCTTCTGTCACCATGAAGTGACACTTCTCCCAATTAAGAACCAAGTCACATTCAACACACCTTTTCAAAACCTTCTCTAAATTCTCCAAACAACTATCAAAATCAGCACCATGTACAGAAAAGTCATCCATGAATACCTCCATAATATCTTCTATGAATTCAGCGAATATTGCATTCATGCATCTTTGAAATGTGGCAAGTGTGTTGCAAAGACCAAAAGGCATCCTTCTATATGCATATGTCCCGAAAGGGCAAGTAAAAGTAGTTTTTTGTTGATCTTCTGGTCTTAACGGTATCTGAAAGAAACCACTATATCCATCCAAGTAACAGAAGTATGTATTCTTTGCTAACCTTTCAAGCATCTCGTCAATGAACATAAGAGGATAGTGACCTTTCTTCGTCACCTTGTTCAAACTTCTGTAATCTATGCACATTCTCCATCCAATTACATTCCTTTGAGGAATCAACTCATTATTCTCATTAGGCACTACTGTCAACCCTCCTTTCTTAGGCACACAATGTACTAGACTAACCCATTCACTATCAGCAACAGGGTAGATCATACCTGCATTAAGCAGCTTCTAAATCTCCTTTTTGACTACTGGCTTCATTGATTCTTTCAACCTTCGCATTCCTTCAACCACTGGTTTAGTATTCTCTTCCATGTTAATCTTGTGGGTGCAAAATGCAGGGCTGATTCCCTTGATGTCATCCAATGTGTAACCGATGGCCTTCTTATACCTTTTGAGCATAGCAAGCAGCTTTTCTATTTCTTCTTTCGTTAGGGCGTTATTCACAATAACTGGATATGTTTTATTTTTTCCCTAAATATTCATAGCATAGCTCTTTTGGAAGTTCCTTCTATTCTACTTTTGGTGCTTCATCTGGATCTAGCTCACCCAGAGGTTCAAAATAAGAATTTTACTGGTTGAGCCGATTGGCGCAAGCATCACGCCGATCGGCGCTGGCAGTATCCTTGTCAGCTCCGTGCATGAGGTGGTCTAGTGGGTCACCCATATCCATCCCTATCTTCTCATCCTCCTCTGGGTAGAATTCTTGATAGCAAGAAGGGTCTTGATGAGATGGATCATTAAATTGAAATTGCACTTCTTCACCTCTCAGGTGTAGCGTAATTTGACCTTTCCCAGCATTCAGAACAGCTTGTACTAATCTCAAAAATGGCCTCCCTAGAATGATGTCTTCAACTCCAGTTTCCTCATTATTTAGAACGAAGAAGTCTACTGGTATTGTTTTTGAGCTAATCTCTACCTCAATATTCTTGATCACTCCCAGTGGCTTGGTCTTCCTTCCATCTGCCATGACGAGCTTAAGTTCAGTCCCCATCAGCCGCTGTTGAGTTTCATAAGGCATGCTGATGAACGCATCGTAAGTCATCAAGCTAACACGGGAACCAAAGTCACACAAGGCTTTCAGAAATTTCTTCCCCAATATCTCACATGGTATGTACGGCTCCTCTTCTTGCTATTCAGTGAGACCTATAGCATACACACCACATAATCCTTCGTAGGGAGATGGCTCAAAGCATCTGTCTAGTAATCTCTTTGCTTGTTTCACCTCTGTTCCATCAAGCTCTATATCATCCTTGTAAAGCTTCCCTAAGACTCTTCCAATAATTTCTTGATCGAAAACTTCTGACTTGAGGCGATTACTTGGGAAATTATACTCAATTCTGGCTTCAGAGGCGTCTTGCGGACTGAAGGATCTCCTCATATTGAGCAATTCTTGCAAAAAATCAATAGGATTCCAGTCCATTGGCTCAAATTCATCAAGTGGTTTAGGATTGGCCAATGTCCTATCCCCCTTTGGTTTAGCAAAGTTACCTTCGAATTCTTTCAGGTGGTTGTCCAGAATCACAGCTTTTATCTTGGTATATTCCTTGTAGCTTGACGGAGTGTTCCAACCATCGCTGCCAATATCCTGAAACCCTAGTTCTAACAACTGGATATCGTGAATCCTGTCTCTCTCCTTCCTTTCTTGGCTCTTGATAGATGTCTTCCTTTTATATCTGGTGAGATTAGGTCAACTTCCACCGACTTCAATTTTTATTGGGCTGGGCCTCTATCCTTGGACCGAATTATGCTTTTCATTGTCTTTTACCCTCCTGTGCCGATCGGCGTAGGCCTGCGCCGATCGGCGCGGCTCTGTACCTAGCCCATCCTTGTTGCTCTTTGATTCCTTATCCATAACTGCCCTGTTTATACCTGTTTCCTGCAATTACATCCAAAACATAACAACTACAAATATATGCAAATATGGGGTGAATTGTTAGTCAATACCACCAAATTAAGACGTAAAACATCCCTTTTTGGTAGATAAAATGGGTAGCTAGAAACCACCAATAGTGTCTTGGAGACTGCCTTTGGCCATTGGAAGAGCTGGGTGCATCTATTAGGAGCCAAAGGGCCAAGAGAGGAGCACTAGGAGAGGATATTGGATATCTTAAGAGTGCTAGTGAGAGTAACATGAGCATTGATGCACATCTAAGGCTAGGGTGTCCTTGAGGGTGTGATCTAGGTTGTTACACTTGGTCTATGGTGAGACCTAGACTGGTTAGGTGTCGGTGATCGAGCCTATCGTGATCGGCTGTGAAGCTTATCACACGTTTGTACATGGTTTGAGCCCGCCGGTGAAAGGGGCATCAATAGTGAGCGCTCGTGTCGGCTCGGGGAGTCCAGCAAGTTCTTAAGGGAGGCGACCTTGTGCCTTGGTAGCATCGGTGACACAACCATGTCTTCACTCCGGGAGTGATTGCGGGCTCGTGTGCAAGAACTCCACATTGGTGGCGGGAGGGACCGGTACTCCGGTGGGATTGGTCCAATGAGGAGTAGGGGAAGGCGACAACCTTCCGAGACCTTGGAAAAAATCATGAGCCATCTCTTACTCTACTCCTTACAATGATGTTTTACTTTCCGCATTTACATACCGTGCTATTCATGCTTGTGTGCTTACCTTGCTCTAGTTGACTACCTTGTAGACTTGCATGAATAGGCTTCTTTACTTTCTAGTAGTGCTTATCCTTCATACTTGATTACTAGCATGTATAGGAGTTGCATTGGCTTGATTGATTACCATAGTATGTACTATGCTACTCATTCTTGTGTGCTTCCCATGTACTTGCTGTTCTAGTCGCTTTGCATGAGTAGGATTCCTTGCTAGCTACTTGTCTGCTTCCGTGTGCCTTTATTTCTTGTGTGATCCACTAGTATGCCTAGGTTGTTATTACTTTTATAGGTTCATTATCTCGCTAGTGTGATCACCACTGGAATTGTGTAGGAGTTGTTTTGAGTGGTCAGTTTTAGGAATTGCCAATTTTGGTACATAGTGCTAGTTCCCGATTCACCACTGGAAGTTCCCAGAAGCTTGCTTGTAATTTTCTTTTAGGGCAGGCATGTCCTCCCCTTTGGCTTGTAACATAAGACTTGTATGACTCTATTGTCCCTACATGGATCTAAATAAAGATCGTTGTATCACTTTGTATCATTTGTATGTATGTACCAACTACTGATCTAGGGATTGGTACGGAATACATGACATGCCTTGGATAGGGGTGTGATAGATGGTATCAGAGCTGATACTCGACCGTAGGACAAAACCTATAGAATTGATGATTGATGGGACACCTCACTACACTATACCTATCTTTTAAAACCATAAGCTCTTATTCTCCACATACTCTGTGATAAAAATTTGACATCTTCCATAAACCCTTACCCCTTCTCACTAGTGTGATCCCTGTCTTACAGATGGACGAGAACGCATGGACTTACACCCATGCCCTGAATGTGGAAGACTTTTCGATGCTCCTGCGACATGTCATCCAGGCATTCGGCGGATTTGCGGTACCCCAGTATAAATACCAGGAGTATGAAGAGAATGGAGTCCCTTGATGCACCATGGAAGTTCGTGCCCATCTGGTCTTTAGGACCCTAGCTGACCCATACTTCATCACAATGGGACAGATAGGAGTTGCCTTTGCTAACACCATACAGATCTTGGCCCGAGACATCCTGCTCTACCTCTGCACCAAGGGACTAGAGGTAACCGGAAATATGGCTATCAGATATTTCCTAGTGGATGATCCAAGCAACCCGGTATGGGAACACCGTACCCTCTGCCTTGGAGGACCTACTCACACGGTGATAGACCCAATGCTAGCAGCCACCACAGAGTACCTGATAGCATTGGATCGCCTCACGGAGACCCTCCTACATCACTAGGTAGATGAGAAGAACCGCTCCCAAGTGACAAGGACTCTAAAGAAAATGTCGCCACTGCCCTTATGCAGGACCTGACTCACCCCCAGGAAATGGGCATTCATACAACAGCCAAGTGGATGCTATGTATTCCCAGAATCAGCGTCAGTATTGAGCCCCAAGACACGCACTGCCATTAAGCACAAGGTAGAAGAGATGGCACTCCGTACCACCCCGAGGAGCCCAGAAGGCCACTGGGACATCAACTCAGACTCAGAGATAGACTCTAGTAGCAATTCCCCGGGCTCCACCAGCCACCTTCAGGAAGAGACCATCCTGGAAACGGAAGCGGAACCGATGGAAGCTCAGGAAGGATCAGAGGAAGACCCCATCGATGTCGTTGACGAGTAGACCCCAGACTCCAGACCTAGATCATTAGTACTAGGCACATGAACCATGTAGCATGAATAATGAATCGTGTATGCCTAGAATCGTTGTGTAAAATAAGAAATGTATGGTGCTTGTGTGGTTGAATGCTATTTAGGTCTTTCATTGAGTGAACTTGTGTGCCATAAATAACATCAGAAAACAAAGAAATAAAGGCAAATAGGCTTGGATCTCCCTCCCCTTCATCAGAAGAAGTCAATCCAAGATGGACGGACACAGCCAACACGGTGAGAACACCTCCGAGAACAACACCGTAGTCAATAGTCATGGAAATGGAGACGGAGAGCAGCCACCCCCGCTGCCACAAGCCACCATAGCGGACATCATGAACATTCAGCTGCAGTTACTCCAGGTCGTAGGAGGAGGTCGCGGACATGGACCCTCCAAGATGTCAGAATTTATGAGACCCAAGCCACCGACTTTCGAGGATAACCTAGAAGACCCACTGACAGCTGACGACTGGTTACGTGAGATGACCAAGAAGCTGAAGATAGTTGCCGCCAGTGACAGGAGAAAGTGGCATTAGCCATCCATTAGTTGTCTGGACCAGCAGCAGAATGGTGGGACAACTACTGCGAGGCCACAGCACACCCCGCTGCCATCAACTGGACAGAGTTCAAAGAAGCCTTCAGGAAGTACCACATCCTTGATGGGATCATGGATATGAAGAAGGACGAGTTTAGGACCCTAAAACATGGTTTCATAACCATCAACTAGTACATTAAGGAGTTCATGAAACTGGCTCGATACTCACCTGAAGATGTGAAGACAAATAAGGCAAAGCAGGACCACTTCAAGAAGGGACTACAAGGGAAGCTGAGGACCCACACCATCGCCAACACATATGAGGACTTCAACACACTGTTAAACAAGAGCATACTGTTGGAAGAATCACTAGCTTTGGAAACCAGGGACCTGAAGCACAACTTCCAGGAGCACCAAGACAGGATGAACAAGCGGCGCACTGGTTATGCCCAAAAGCCCCAGTATCGCTCCACAATGCAGTATTGTGCCCCCAGCTCCAACCCGCCGTCTCAAGGATGTCAGAACCAAATCCAGAGTGACACACCAACAAGGAGCAACTACACTATCAACCAGACCCCCACCGACACCCAAACCTGCTATGGTTGCCGAGAAGCTAGACACATGATAGCATTCTGCCCCTACAAGAATCAAGGAAATCGGAACCCCAACTATGCAGGGACCAAAGTTTGAGACAGCAACAAGGGACCCAAAGCTACAACCGTAGAAAGGTGAACCACATCTCCGTCAAAGAGGCGGAAACCACAAACAACGTAGTGCTTGGTGAGTACCTAGTCAACTCTACCATTGCAACGGTATTGTTAGATTCCGGAGCTTCACATTCATTCATTTCCTTGGATTTTGCCATTAAAATTCGCATACCCATGACACCACTTAAAATTCCTCTTATGAGACAATCTCCGGGTGCCATGATGAAATGCCAACGTGGCTGCTTAGGGGTAGAAATTATTTTAAGTGGGGTATCCTTTCGAGCAAACCTGGTAGTGTTAAACACTAAAGGGGTAGACATTATATTGGGAATGAACTGGTTATCCAAGCACAAGGGAAACATATCATGTGAAGACCATGTAGTGATAGCCATCAATCATCAAGGAATCTCTGTGACTTGTCAACCCCGCAAGGCCAGAAAAAGTAATATGATTTGCCACCTAAACACCCCCACCTTAGAGATGGTGTCCATAGTGAGAGAGTACCCAGATGTTCCCCAAGGAATTACTAGGAATGCCACTAGACCGCGAGGTTGAGTTTGTCATTGATTTAGTCCCTGGAGCGAGACCCATCGCTAAGCGCCCATACAGAATGGCAACTAATGAGCTAGAAGAACTGAAAGCACAACTCACTGAACTACAACAAAAAGGGTACATCCAACCCAGCTCATCCCTGTGGGAAGCACCAGTGCTATTTGTGAAGAAGAACTATGGGAGCTTGAGAATGTGGGTAGATTACCGCTCGCTGAATGAAGTGACTATAAAGTATAAGTACCCACTACCCTGTTGGTGGTTCCTATGTACCCATTTTATATGCCAATAACCACCAATATCGTACCATATTCTCATCATATTCATGTGTTTTACCTCTAATATTGATTATTTCCACATGTAGTGTCATTTTAGCGCTTTATTGCAGAAACAGGTGAAACAACGACAAAATGGCTCTTATATGAGAAGTACCGACATCAAGCCCGACTCACCATGCAAGGAGGGCTTCCCACTGGCCCATGAAGGATGCAAGACACTCTAGGACGTCTATAAGATCCAATGTGCAAGCCCAAGGTCGAGGCCCAATGCCTAAGGGCTAAGGATTTCTAGAAGGTTTATCCGGAAGGAAAGTTCAATTCGCGGAGTCCAGAAATAGTACTGTATTATCAAGCGATTTTGGAGCCAAAGACGTGGTCAAATAGGAAATCTCAGAATACCAAAGTTGAATATATTGTCGAGGGCTTTCTGAAACATATATGATTTGCATTTATTGGACTCCGGAGATGGGGGATATGGGCCCCGCAAGGCAGGCTGTGGAGAGGAATCCGAATCAGGACAGATATTTTGGCATCGCAATTTTGATTATCTAAATATCCGAATCTGATGATCCAAATAATACCAAAGTTGTAGATATTTTCAAGGGCTATGAGATAGAGTCTAGGTTTGCCTCATTTGGACTCCAGAAGAATCAGTTATGATAAAGTAATTCGGCATATTTTATGGAAGGTACAAAACTGACTTGGATTCAATCTCTATGAGCTAAACTTGGAGACCAAGCAAAGGAGGACGTGACCAGAGGCTATTTAACACCGATATGATGTCCAAGACAGAGGAGGATGAGGAAAGGGAGGTGATCAAGACATAGGAGCCGCTGCACATCGCCCGGAGGCCGCCGGAGTTGAAGAGCCACTAAATTGAGAGATGTAGTCTAGTCGGGTAGGGACCATGCATGGTGCACTACACCGGAGCTAGGAGAAGTAGAGCCATGTACCTTATGAGTCGTCAACAATGCATCATGGCTGCGTCGATCGGCGCACAAGTTGAGCCGATCGGCGCTCCTCTCACAGTGATGAATATTGGTACAGTTATCTATATCTATGTTATCTATCTTGATTCTGTCCTTGGTCGCTTGTTGAATCTCTTTCGATGAATTCAGTCTATATGGTGTAATTAATATCTATCTATTTCCATTAGTGTAAACTGCAATTACGCTTTTGCTCATCGCATAGTGCAAGAAACCAGTTGGGAGCTAATAGCCTTCGCATGTGACAAGCCGGGGTGAACAAAAGCATCATGTCTTGTAGAATACTAAGTTTATTGTTCAAGTCAATGAAGTGCCAAGTAAGCTAGGATTAAGAAGATAATGATTACTACTTCAGTGCCGATCGGCACACCAGTTGTACCGATCGACACATCCTTTCTTCAAGTACTAGATGCATATAGGCTAACTCCAGGTGTTCCTCTTTGGTTGATGTGCATGCTCCTATAACCCCTCTTACCAAGTAAGCCTTCGCACCGATCAGCGCTCCTGTTGAGCCGATCGGCGCAACCTTCAATTTTCACCTCTTTTCATGCTCGCGTATGTGCAATATGTACTTGATGATAGGATTGATTTGTTAGACGAAATAGTAAACTCTAAACACTGTTCTCTTGCTGATCCCTGTGGATTCGATTATACCTTGGAATACTCTGAGGGAAAAAGTACTACAATGTGCATCGTCCTTTTACGGTATATAAGTGGATGCGTAGTAACGACCAACAAGCTCTTTTTCTGTCGCCGTTGTCGGGGATCGGTAACTCGAACCTATTAGAGGGATCTATCTTGTTTATCAAATTAATCCTTTATCTTTTTATTGCACATATCCTGTTTTTCTTTGTTTGTGTGTCCATTGAAAAATAGGTACAAAACTAGGCACATAACCTCGACTGGAGCATGGTGACATAGCTGCTTGCGCCGATCGGCGCCGCGTCGATGCCGACGACAACGCTCTTCATCGATTCTCTTGCTCTGCAGCAGTAGGTGCTAACTTTGTTAGTGGCCTATCATTTGCTGTAGAGTCCATGTTCATGAAAGACTCGCTTGTGCCGATCGGTGCAACGCCCATGTCAATCGGCACCACACCACTCAAAAGGGAGGTACGCTCTTTGTGTCAATTTTTTTTTAACTAATGCTTTTCAAGGATTCAATATTGTTCACAGCAACAAATAATGGGAGAACAGAATCATAAAGATCAAGAATTTCAATTGCAAAGAATGAAGACACGAGGAATACATTCTTGATCATGAGTAGATGTGTTGTCCACTGACCAAAAGAAGGTGTGCGAAATTCTACAGAGGATTGAAAGACCTACAAATTTGATGTTGAGGAAAAGCATCAAGTCTAGTTTCCAATGGTTTAAACTTCACATCGTTTAGAGTTTCCTACAAGGATTTATGGCCAAAACACGAGACGTTGCACAGGCTGTTTGAATATTTCACGAGAGTTGCAAACAATTGAAAGTTTAAGCCAAATATAGAATTAAAGTCCTACATCCATGTGATCTATGGGTTTCCATACATTTAGAAGACTTCCTTTTGGTGATTGACACGGATTCAAGTCATTCGAAACACAGAGTTTGAATATTTGGAAAGTTTGAATTCAATTCGGATTCATCGGAAGACGGCCTGACATACCTTTAGAAAAAAGGTCATATCTCCCTCATACGGAGTCCGAATTGGACACATGAGTACTGCTTGGAAAGATAATTTGATGCCCGACGCAATGGCCCAGGTTTCAGCCTCTAATTCCTTCTAGTCGCGGCGCAATGTCAGAAACAAGACATCAGTTCAGAAAAGCAACAACAGATTTCTTCGAATTTCTTCACCGTCGACTTGATGGATCATTGGGCAAGAATTGAGAAGCTGCATCTACTCTTCGTCAAGACTTGCTGGTGCAACAAAGATCAAGATTCATAAGTCGTAGGACAAGCCTACATATGCTCCAATGCTTAAAAGATGAAGTCATCATTATTTTCCACATGAAGATGAAGATGACAAGAAAGATAGCTCGAACAATTCTCCCACAAGCAAATGATTAGAAGTTAAACAAGATTGAAGACTCTAGAGCATTATATCACATACACACATTGAGCATTATGCAACACAATGAAGACGGGCAATGAGTGAATCACGATGAAGTTTGCATAAGTACAAGCTGCATGGAAATCTTTGGATCTTACACCAAGAATCATGGCTTCGCGACAATAAGATATGTAAGAAGTCTAGCTACATGACTTTAATTGAAGCGCTTTTCAGGAGGCAACCCGTGTTTTTGTGTTTTTGTTTTGTTTGGATTGATTAGTGCTACTAGGAGGGCAACCTAGAGTTTTGGTGTTGTGAGAATAACCCAACTCAATTGATTCACTTATGGCAAATTAGTTCTAGATTAACTTTTTATTTTTAGGCCTCCATCACCATCCTTTTGTATTTTGTTTGCAAAAATCATCCACTACATGCATAATTTGTGAGGACTTGCTTTGTTTTTTGCATAATGTTTTCGCTTGCATGCATCTTAATCATCTAACTTCAGCCCACCTAAGCCTCCCACCCTTCATTTTTCATCGCATTCTAGAGTCAATTCCTACTGCGCCGATCAGCGCACGCACACTGCCGATCGGCGCAGCACCCAAATGCTTTTCTGAGCATTCCTTCACTGCCGCCTAACATGTTTTCGCTTCGCACAAACCTCCAACTTTGCATATTCATATTCACTTTCCCACTCATAATAGCTTGGTTTGAACTTGATGATGAGCACTTAATTGGCTTCACGAGCTTTCTAGCAAATTTTGGTGTAAACATGGTGTTTATGCTTATTTGTTGAACAACATTGGATAGTTCATTTGCCTTGCTATGTTTTACATCATTTGCATTGGTTGGTTGCTAGTCTATTGTAGTGCGCTATTCATTTGATCTAATGAAGTTTTGTCGTAGCTAAATTATGAACATGATGTTTTGATTTTGGTTATTAAGGATTTTGTTTTGATTGATGACAACAATTTACTTGTAAGCATGGTGCTCAGAGCTAGGTGTGAACATTGTTCTTGTTTAGATTCCACGCCTCTAACCTTCGCTGCTAACATAAAAATTCATTTTCTTCATGTTGTTTGCTTTGTTTCAAGACTAAACAATAAAAACTTTGAACTTAGAATTATGACATTAATTTAGCAATTTTATGTGAACGTGTTGTTTAGACTAAATTGTGGAAAAACATTGTTATAGTCTTGTTTCTTTGCTAACATTGTGATTTTAACTCCATGCATCCACACTTGGGCACACACGTACACCTATTAAGATTTTATTTTCTTTTTGCTACTAGAATTAAAATGCCACAAGTTGAACTTTTGAGGTTGTTGCTAGATGGTAGATATTGTTCCATCCCTGACCATCATATCGGGGGTAGTATGTGCATTTCAATGTTTTGCAGTAATGAAAGAAGTACTCTCAAATGAGGAAAGTAGAAGGAAATGAGGTGACAATAGCCGCATATACAATAGGAAGCATTGGGACAGCACATCAAGGCTAGAGATAGAGGTGACGAGAGGCACAACTGTCTGCGCCGATCGGCGTAACCTTGTGCCAATCGGCGCTCCCTCGCTACCCCTGCTATCGCCCTTCTCTCGTGCAATCCAGCAAGATTTTAAGCATGGGGGAGGTACATGCTACGCTTCAATTGATTAAAATGTGGTAACATCCCTTTGATTCTTCACTTCTCCTAATCTTATTTTCTTCTCAAACCTGTACTTACTGTCTGCTTCCAACTTGAGTATTTTCTTTCTTTTTCTTCTGTGATACCCTTCTCATTTTGTTCATGTGAAAGATTATTTGTAATTTATCACTTAGAACATAGAATGGACAATGAGATATCCCGAATAGCTACCTTGGAGTGACCAAATGTCATTAATTTATCTAGGGGAGCTTGCATGTATCATCACCATCGTCTCATAATGCTTTCACGCTAAATAAATGCATAATTATGATGAGGATCTTTGCTAGAGATATGATGAAAGTTGCTATTGTTATTGGAAGTTGCATGATTCATTGCACATAATTGTCCACCGCTGAATTTTCAACTAAGCACCAATTCTATGAACTCTATTTGCTTTGGTGGTGGTATTTGTTGACAAATGTTTTGATAAAGACCCCATATGGTTGAATTGTTCTTCATGACAATATGCTTTGCTCTCTAAGAAGTAAACTCCAACATAGCTAGTGTACTTAATAATTTTTGAAAAACTGTTACATGTTGTCTCTAATTCTTGCAAATTTTGCTCTCTTGCATTGATCATACCTACCAAAGCAAAAAATACTACACTTATATGATAAACCTGTAGATTGCAACATGTAATTTGGTGAGTTGTTTCAAGTTTGTGTTCTTTTGGTATGAGACTTGGAAGTTGGCCATTTTTGTTTGCGTAACTATCACTTGTTTACTAGCCCTATCATATTTAGCAATGCTCACTGAATATTCCCACCTGTAAACCTATATTTCTTTTGGTGTTGTACTCTCCTTGTCCACAACCTATGATGTGAGTTTCTCGTTGTTCAATTGGCTGAAACTCTATCACTCCAACCATGTGCAATCCGATTTCGAGAACTTCATTTGTGTTTTGAGATCATTCTTTGCCTTTTGCACATGTCCACCTTTCTAAAAGCGTGTGTTTTTCTTCTTCTTCAAAACCAATTAGAACTATCTCTTGATTTGACAATACTCTGAGTTACATTGTTGCTAGTTGTTTTCCTACCAAGCTACACATAAAGCCTTCCACCAAATATTTGTAGATAGGATCACTTCTAGTTGTTTGGCTTGTGAGATTTGTAAGATAAGTGTTGCCTTGATTCTTTGCAAGAGAGCATTTTGTTTGGATAAATGAGACTAAACTTTTGGAAAAACTTTATCATTTAAGGCCTAGTTTGAGGAGCAATCTGATTTGAGAGTTGAAGCTACTTTATTTGATCATTGTGGTCGAATCTTAGGCATTTTCTGCCCCCCACTAGTATCTTTGAGTAGTAGAGTTGGTGCAACATAAAACTTTTTGTGCTACACTCTTAAAGCGGTTTAGATATGCATGTGCCTTGATGAATGCAAGTGAAGATAACATGATTGCAATGCTGATCTTTCCTTGAGAAGATTTATTTGCTCGAGGAGGAGCAAAGGTTTAAGCATGGGGGAACTGTTGGTGGCTCCTATGTACCCGTTTTATATGCCAATAACCACCAATATTGTACCATATTCTCATCATAATCATGTGTTTTACCTCTAATATTGACGATTTCCACATGTAGTGTCGTTTTAGTACTTTATTACAGAAACAGGTGAAAAGACGACAAAATGGCTCTTATATGAGAAGTACCGACATGAACCTGACTCGCCGTGCAAGGAGGGCTTCCCACTGGCCCATGAAGGATGCAAGACACTCTAGGATGTCCGTGAGGTCCAATGTGCAAGCCCAAGGTCGAGGCCCAATGCCTAAGGATTTCTAGAAGGTTTATCCGGAAGGAAAGTTTAATTCGCGGAGTCTAGAAATAGCAGTGTATTGTCACGTGATTTCGGAGCCAAAGACGTGGTCAAATAGGAAATCTTAGAAATACCAAAGGTAAATATCTTGTCGAGAGCTTTCCGAAACATATATGATTTGCATTTATTGGACTCCAGAGCTGGGGGATATGGGCCCCGCAAGGTAGGCTGTGCAGAGGAATCCGAATCAGGACAGATATTTTGGTATAGCAATTTTGGTTATCTAAACGTCCGAATATGAGGATCTAAATAATATCAAAGTTGTAGATATTTTCGAGGGCTACAAGATTGAGTCCAGGTTTGCCTCATTTGGACTCCGAAAGCATCGGTTATGATTAAAGTAAATTGGTGCAGTTTATGGAAGGTACAAAATGGACTTGGATTTAATCTCTATGAGCTAAACTTCGAGGCCAAGCAAGGGAGGACGTGACCAGAGGCTATTTAACACCCATATGACGTCCAAGACAGAGGAGGACGAGGAAAGGGAGTTGATCAAGACATAGGAGCCGCTGCACATCGCCAGGAGGCCGCCGGAGTTGAAGAGCCACCAAATTGAGAGATGTAGTCTAGTCGGGTAGGGACCCTGCGTGGTGCACTACACCGGAGCTAGGAGAAGTAGAGCCATGTACCTTAGGAGTCGTCAACGATGCATCATGGCTACGCCGATCAGCACACCAGTTGAGCTGATCGGCGCTCCTCTGACAATGATGAATATTGGTGCAGTTATCTATATCTATGTTATCCATCTTGATTATGTCCTTGGTCGCTTGTTGAATCTCTTTCGGTGAATTCAGTCTATGTGGTGTACTTAATATCTATCTATTCCCATTAGTGTAAATTGCCATTACCCTTTTGCTCATCTCCTAGTGCAAGAAACCAGTTGGGAGCTAATAGCCTTCACATATGACAAGCCGGGGTGAACGAAACCACCATGTCTTGTAGAATACTAAGTTTATCGTTCGAGTCAATGAAGTGTCAAGTAAGCTAGGAGTAAGATGATAATGATTACTGCTTCAGTGCTGATCGGCGCACCAGTTGTGATGATCGACACATCCTTTCTTCAAGTACTAGATGCATATAGGCTAACTCTAGGTGTTCCTCTTTGGTCGATGTGTATGCTCCTATAACCCCTCTTACCAGGTAAGCCTTCACGCTGATCGGCGCACCTGTTGAGCTGATCGGCACAACCTTCAATTTTCACCTCTTTTCATGCTCACGTATGTGCAATATATACTTCATGCTAGGATTGATTTGTTAAACAAAATTGTAAACTCTAAACACCGTTCTCTTGCTGATCCCTGTGGATTCGATTATACCTTGGAATACTCTAAGGGAAAAAGTACTACAATGTGCACCGTCCTCTTGCGGTATATAAGTGGGTGCGTAGTAACGACCAACATGCCCAGGATCAATGATCTGTTCAATCAACTGAAGGGAGCTAAGTACTTCTCCAAGATCGGCCTTAGATCAAGGTATTACCAGCTAAAAATCCAAGAAGATGACATAAGGAAGACAACCTTCGTAACTCGGTATGCACAGTTCAAGTTCACCGTAACGCCCTTCGGGCTAACAAATGCCCCGACATACTTCATGAACTTGATGAACAAGATATTCATGGAAGAATAAGATAAGTTTGTGGTAGTATTTATAGACTACATACTCGTCTACTCCTGGAGTGTCGAAGAGCATGAACAACATCTGAGGATAGTGCTGGAATGCCTTAGAAGGCATCAACTATACACCAATATCAGAAAATGCAAATTTTGGCTACAACAAGTGGGATTCTTAGGACACGTTATCACTATCGATGGGATAGCAGTGGACTCCACCAAGGTCAAAGAAATGAAGGATTGGAAGCAACCCAAGAATGCCATGGAAATCAGAAGCTTCTTAGGGTTGGCCGGCTACTACAGAAGATTCATAGAAGGATTTTTAAAGATTGCGAGACCCATGCTGAGCTAACAAGGAAGGATAAGAAATTCAAATGGGATGCTAAATGTGAGCATTGTTTCCAAGAGCTAAAGAAAAGGCTCACGGAGGCCCTAGTACTCACCCTACCAGACATACACAAAGATTTTGTGGTATACTATGACGCATCTCGAAGTGGACTCAGATGTGTGCTAATGCAAGAAAACTGGGTCGTGGCCTCTGCATCCAGACAGCTAAAGACACATGAGAAGAACTACCCAATGCATGACCTGGAATTAGCAGCCGTAGTACATGCATTAAAGATATGGAGACATTACCTAATTGGTAACAAATGCAAGATCTACACGGATCATAAGAGCCTGAGGTACATTTTTACCCAGCCAGAACTGAATCTGAGACAAAGAAGATGGCTAGAATTGATAAAGGATTACGACTTGGACGTGCAGTACCACCTAGGAAAGCCAATGTAGTGGCGGATGTGCTCAGTTGCAAGGCTTATAACAATGCCATAAAAGCAGTCCCCATCAGCTCGGAATTGATACAAGAAATGGGTAAATTAAATGTACACATAACCATGCCAAGAGAGGTACGAACGCTAGAACTCCAACCTACCCTAGAAGAGAAAATCCAGCAAGTTCAGCTTCAGGATCCTGAGTCACAAGATCAGAAGAGACTAGTGGACGAAGAGAGAACCCCCGGGTACTGAGTGGACGACAAGGGAACACTATGGTTTGAAGACCGGGTATGCGTACCCAATACCGAGGAACTCCGGAGGACAATATTAGAAGAAGCTCACGATTCGACCTACTCCATTCACCCTGGAACCACTAAAATGTACCAGGATCTAAAATGACAATACTGGTGGAATGGCATGAAAAGGGACATAGCAGAGTATGTTGCAAGGTGCGACACCTATAACAGAGTAAAGGCCGAACACCAAAGACCAGTTGGACTACTGTAGCCGTTCCATATCCCTGTTTGGAAGTGGGATGATATCACAATGGACTTCATCGTGGGACTTCCAAGGACCCCAAGGGGAAATGACTCGGTATGGGTCATAGTCAACCGGCTGACGAAAGTGGCAAACTTCATAGCCGTAAAAACAACACACCGAGGAGATAAGCTAGCCCAGCTATACATTGACAATGTTTTGCAACTGCATGGAGTACCCTCTCAAATTGTATCATATCGAGGAATTCAGTTCACCTCACACTTCTGGCAAAGTCTGCATGAACACCTATGCACCAGATTGGATTACAGCTCATCGTATCACCCTTAGACTGACGGTCACACTGAAAGGGTCAACCAAAATCCTTGAGGACATGCTAAGGGCTTGCGTACTGACTTACGGAGCTAATTGGGAAGATAGCTTGTCCTTCATAGAATTCTCCTACAACAATAGCTACCAGGCTAGTATCAAGATGGCACCATTCGAGATGCTCTATGGTAGGAAATGCAGAACCCCACTGATGTGGTCGGAAGTAGGAGGGAGATCATTCTACGGACCTGCAGTTATTAAAGAGGCAGAAGATAAAGTCCCTGTAGTTAGAGAGACACTAAGAGCCGCATAGAGTCGGCAGAAAAGCTATGCGGATAAGCACTGTAGGGAACTACAATTCCAACCTGGAGACTACGTATATGTTGGTGGTTCCTATGTACCCGTTTTATATGCCAATAACCACTAACATCATACCATATTCTCATCATAATCATATATTTTACCCCTAATATTGAGGATTTCCATATGTAGTGTTATTTTAGTGCTTTATTGCAGAAACAGGTGAAAAGACAACAAAATGACTCTTATATGAGAAGTACCGACATGAAGCCTGACTCGCCATACAAGGAGGGCTTCCCACTAACCCATGAAGCTTACAAGACACACCTGGACATCCATAAGGTCCAATATGCAAGCCCAAGGTCGTGGCCCAATGCCTAAGGATTTCTAGAAGGTTTATTCGGAAGGAAAGTTCAATTCACGGAGTTCAGAAATAGCACTGTATTGTCACACGATTTTGGAGCCCAAGACGTGGTCGAATGGGAAACCTCAGAATACTAAAGTTGAAGATCTCGTCCAGAGATTTCCGAAACATATATTATTTACATTTATTCGACTATAGAGCTGGGAGATATGGACTCTGCAAGGCAGGCTGCACAGAGGAATCTGAATCAGGACAGATATTTTGGTATCACAATTTTGGGTATCTAAATATCCAAATCTGAGGATCCAAATAGTACCAAAGATGTAGATCATTTCAAGGGCTACGCGATAGAGTCTGGTTTTGCCTCCTTTGGACTCTGGAAGCATCAATTATGATTAAATTAATTCGGCATAGTTTATGGAAGGTACGAAACTGACTTGGATTCAATCTCTATGAGCTAAACTTGGAGGCCAAGCAAGGGTGAACATGACCAGAGGCTATATAAACACCCATATGATGTCCAAGGCTGGGGGAACGATGAGACAAGAGGGGAGAATTAGGCTATAGGAGCCGCTGCACATCGCCAGGAGGCCGCCGGAGTTGAAGAGCCACCAAATTGAAGAGATGTAGTCTAGTCAGGTAGGGACCCTACGTGGTGCACTACACCGGAGCTAGGAGAAGTAGAGCCATGTACCTTAGGAGTTGTCAACGATGCATCATGGCTACGCTGATCGGCGCACTAGTTGCGCTGATCGGCGCGTCCCTGACGGTGATGAATATCGGTACATTTATCAATATATGTTATCTATCTTGATTCTATCCTTGCTGCAATTTGTGTTCATCTGGATTTATTGATCTTACATGCGCGTATTTAATTGCTTAGAGGTATATCTAAGTATTTAAATGCTCTCTTAATCGTGGTGATTAGGCTAGTATCTGGATCTTGTATGAATCATGATTGCTTGATGATGCTAGGGTGTGGTTTAGTTGTGATAGAGCTAAGCTTGCATAGCACTTTTAGATAGTCAAGTAGGGTTAAGATACTCGCATGACTAAGGGTTTCCTCTCGGCAGCAATAAATCGGGAGCCGCTCGGAAAGCAGGATGGTCTTGCTCATCTTTGATGTTTACTAATTGTTTAAAGTGCCAAGTAAGTTAGGATTAAGATGATAACGACTACTGCTTCAGTGTCGATCGGCACACCAGTTGCGCCGATCGACACAGCCTTTCTCCGACTGCTAGATGCATATAGGCTAACTCCAGGTGATACTCCTTGGTCGATATGTATGCTCCTACTCCCCAAGCTTTGGATCAGGCACACTTTGGCTCAGGTAAGACTTCGCGTCGATTGGCGCACCAAATGTGCCGATCAGCGCAACCTCCAATTTTCATCTTCTTTTCATGCTCACGTATGTGCAATATGTACTTCATGATAGGATTGATTTGCTAGACGAAATAGTAAACTCTAAACACGGTTCTCTTTCGATCCCTGTGGATTCGATTAAACCTTGGAATACTCTAAGGAAAAAAGTGTTATAATATACACCATCCTCTTGCGGTATATAAGTGGGTCCGTAGTAATGACCAACAAGCATCTTTTTCTAGTGCCGTTGTCGGGGATTGTCAACTCGAACCTGTTTAGGGGGATCTATCTAGTTTATCAAATTAATCCTTTATCTTTTTATTGCACATACCCTGTTTTTCTTTCTTTATGTGTCCATTGAAAATCAGGAACAAAGCTAGGCACACAACCTCGACTGAAGCATGGCGACATAGCTGCTTGCGCCGATCGGCGCAACCATGCGCCGATCGGTGCCGCATCGATGCCGACGCCGATGACCTCGCTCTTCGTCGACTCTGTTGCTCCGTAGCAGTAGGTGCTAACTCTTTTAGTAGCCCATCATCTACTATGGTGTCCATGTCCATGCAAGACTTGCTTGTGCCGATCGGCGCAACGCCCATGTCGATCGACACCTCGCCACTCCATGAAAAGGGAGGTACGCTTCTTGTGTCAATATTTTTTTTAACTAATGCTTTGCAAGGATTCTATCTTGTTCACAGCAACAAATAATGGGAGAAAAAAATCATGAAGATCAAGAATTTCAATTGCAAAGAATGAAGACACGATGAATACATTCTTGATCATGGGTAGATATGTTGTCCACTGACCAAAAGATGGTGTACGAAGTTCTATAGAGGATTGAAAGACCTACAAATTTTATATTGTAGAAGAGCATCTAAGTCTAGTTTCCAACGGTTTAAACCTCACGTCGTTTGGATTTTCCTACAAGGATTTATGGCTAGAACAAGAAACGCTGCACAGGCTATTTAAATATCTCGCGAGAGTTGCAAACAATTGGAAGTTTGAGCCAAATATGGAATTAAAGTCCTATATCCACGTGATATATGGGTTTCCAGATATTTAAGAGGCTTCCTTTTGGTGATTGACACGGATTCAAGTCATTCCAAACACGGAGTTTGAATATTTGGAAAGTTTGAATTCAATTCGGATTCATTGCGAGACAGCCTGACATACCTTTTAGAAAAAAGGCCATATCTCCCTCATATGGAGTCCGATTGGGACACATGAGTACTGCTTGAAAAGATAATTTGATGCCCGATGCAGTGGCACAGGTTTCAGCCTCTAATTCCTTCTAGTAGCGGTGCAATATCCGAAACAAGACGTCGATTTAGAAAAGCAACAGCAGATTTCTTTGGATTTCTTCACCGTCGACTTGATGGATCATTGGACAAGAATTGAAAAGTTGCATCCACTCTTCATCATCAATACATGCTGGTGCAACAAAGATCAAGATTCACATGTCAAAGGACAAGCCGACATAGGCTCCAATGCTTAAAAGAGAAAATCATCAAGATTCTCCGGAAAATGAAGCTAGAAGCTGAAATCATTGGTAATTCTGTATACTTCCTATGCTGACCATTGGATAAAATCTTTATATCTGAATAGAGATTCAAGTCTTCTTTCCAACACAATAAACGGTGCTAGATTTGGATTTTTCTACAAGGATTTATGAGAACATCATTGGACGCTGTGCAATCTGTCAACAGCATGTAGCCCTGGAGCAAAAACATCATAAATCGCACATACCGTGTCCGTTTGAAGTGTATGAGCACTCGTTGGAAAGATAATTTTGAAACCTACAATATGGTATAGGTCTTTGGCCCTGTTCTATCCTGTTGATAAGGCGAAATTCAGAGAAAAGAGGATCTACAGATTATCAATGACAAAATAAGAGATGAAGATGACAACAAGGATAGCTCGAGCAATTCTCCTACAAGCAAATGATTAGAAGTTGAACAAGATTGAAGACTTCAGAGCATTATATCACATACACACATTGAGCATTATGCAATACAATGAAGACGGGTAATGAGCGAACCACGATGAAGATTGCATAAGTACAAGCTACTGGGAAATCTTTGGATCTTACACCAAGAACCATGGCTTCGCGACAACAAGGTATGTAAGAAGTCTAGCTACATGACTCTAATTGAAGCGCATTTCGGGAGGCAACCCTTGTTTTTGTGTTTCTTTTTGTTTTGTTTGGAATTACTAGTGCTACTAGGAGGGCAACCTAGAATTTTTGCATCGTGAGAATAACCCAATTCAATTGATTCACTCGTGGCAAATTAGTTCTAGATTAACTTTTTATTTTTAGACCTCCGCCACCATCATTTTGTGTATCATTTGCAAAAATCATCCACTGCATGCATATTTGTGAGCACTTGCTTTATTTTTGCATGATGTTTTCGCCTGCATGCATTTAACCATCTAACTTCAGCCCATCTAAGCCTCCCACCCTTCATTTTCCATCAAATTCTATAGCCAATTCCAAATGCGCCGATCGGCACACATCCATTGCCGATCGGCACAACACCCAAATGCTTTTCCAAGCATTCCTTCACTGCCGCCTAACATGTTTTTGTTTTGATTCACCCAAACCTCTAACTTTGCATGTTCATATTCACCTTCCTACTCATAATAGCTTGGTTTGAACTTGATAATGAGCACTTAATTGGCTTGCGCACAATATCCTTAGCAAATTTAGGTGTAAACATGGTGTTTATGCTTATTTGTTGAACAACATTGGATAGTTCATTTGTCTTGCTCTGTTTTGCATCATTTGTATTGGTTGGTTGCTAATCTTTTTCATTGCGCTATCTCTCTAGTCCAACGGGGTTTTGCAATAGCTAAGTCACATAAACATGGTGTTTAGACTTTGGTTGTTAACGAATTTCATTTAGATTGCTAGCAATCTAGTTGTAAGCATGGTGCTTAGAGCTAGGTGTAAACATTGTCCTTGTTTAGCTTCCACGCCACTAACCTTCGTTGCTAAGATGCTCGTTTGCTTTGCTTCAAGACTAAATGATGTAAGCATTTTGATCCTAGAATTGTATACATGACACATTCATTTAGCAATTTTATGCGAACGTGGTGTTTAGATGAAATTATGGAACAACATTGATTATAGTCTTGTTTCTTTGCTAACATTGTGATATTAACTCCATGCATCCACACTTGTGCACACATGAACACCCATTAGGATTTTGTTTTCTTTTTGCTGCTACAATTAACATGCCACAAGTTGAACTTTTGAGGTTGTTGCTAGATGGTAGATATTGTTCTATCCCCGACCATCATATTGGGGGTAGTATGTGCATTTTAATGTTTTGCAGGAATGAAAGAAGTACTCTTGAACGAGGACAGTCCAAGGAAACAAGGTGACAATAGACGCATATACAAGAGGGAGCATTGGGACAGCGCATCAAGGCTGGAGATGGAGGTGACGAGAGGCACAACCGTCTACGCCGATTGGCGCATCCTCGTGTTGATCGGCGCACCCTCGCTGCCCCTGCTATCACCCTTCTCTCGTGCAATCCAGCAAGATTTTAAGCATGGGGAAGGCACAAGCTGAGCTTCAATCGATTAAAATACGGTAACATCCCTTTGATTTTTCACTTCGCCTAATCTTATTTTCTTCTCAAACCTGTACTTGTTGTCTGCCTTCAACTTGGGGATTTTCTCTCTTTTTCTTTTTGTGATACCCTTTTTGTTTTGTTCATGCAAAAGGTTATTTGTAATTTGTCACTTAGAACATAGAATGGACAATGACATATCCCTAATAGCTACCTTAGGGTGACCAAATGTCATTAATTTATCTAGGGGAGCTTGCCTGTATCATCACCATCGTCTCATAATGCTTTCACGCTAAATAAATGCATAATTATGATGAGGATCTTTGCTAGAGATATGATGAAAGTTGCTATTGTTATTGGAACTTGCATAATTCATTGCACATAATTATCCACCGCTTAATTTTCAACTAAGCACCAAATCTATGAACTCTATTGGTTGACAGATGTTTTGATAAAGACCCCATATGGTTGAATTGTTCTTCATGACAATATGCTTTGCTCTCTAGGAAGAAAACTCCAACATAGCTAGTGAACTTAATAATTTTTGGAAAACTATTACATGTGGTCTCTAACCCTTGCAAATTTTGCTCTCTTGTATTGATCATACCTACCAAAGCCAAATCTGCTACACTTATATGATAAACCTGTAGATTGCAACATGTAATTTGGTGAGTCGTTTCAAGTTTTTGTTCTTTTGGTATGAGACTTAGAAGTTAGCCATTTTGTTTGCGTAACTATCACTTGTTTTCTAGCCTCTTCATATTTAGCAAAGCTCACTGAATATTCCCACCTGTAGACCCATATTTCTTTTGGTGATGTCCTCTCCTTGTCCACAACCTATGATATGAGTTTCTCGTCGAGCCGTTGTAGGATCGAAGGACCCCGGCTAGAGGGGGGGTGAATAGCCGAATTAACAAATTAAAAGCTAACTATCCGACTAATTGCGGAATTTAAAGACAATTGGATAAAAGCAAGCACAAGACAACTAAACCTAGGTTTGAACTAAAGTAGGTTGACAATCCTAGGTGACATACATCATGCAACTTCTAGTATGTAGACAACAAAAGAACAACATGACAAGAGACAAAGGATATTTTCCCGTGGTATCGGTGATTTGCCGATCACCCCTAATCCACATTGAGGTGGATTCAAGCGTATGATATGCTACTCTCCTCAAGTATCCACTTCTCCACCACCAAGAAGTGCTCACAAAGAACAACTTGAGATATAACACAATCAATACCTTGAACCTCTCCAAACCTCGATTCCACTAGGGTTGCTCTTCACCGCTCCGGTGAGGCGAGCACCGCACCTCTCACAAGAATCCGGGCTCCTTCACACACTTCTTGAAGGGCTCACGGATTTGACTCCTCCAAGCCGTCTAGGAGGCGACAACCTCCAAGAGTAACAAGTCGATGCCGCTTGCTTGAGGATCCCAAGTGCCACAATGCTCAACTCACTCAAGTTTAGGGCACTCACACTCACACACTTGCAATCTTTCCACTAGGGTTTTGTGTGAGAGAGGAATAAGCTCCAACGGGTGTACAATACTTTTCAAATGGCCAAGGGGGCTGCTATGCACGGGATGGAGGAGGTATAAATAGGCCACCCTTTGAAAACTAGCCGTTACAGCTTTCTGTGCACCGGACGGTCTGACCGTGACTCCCCACGGTCGGACCGTCGTACAACCCAACGGCTAGTTTGACTTTCAAACTCCTTCTGGCACGAGCCCGATGGTCAGACCGTCATTACCCACGGTCAGACCGTCAGGACACTTTCAACTTTCACCCGTGAACAAAGTCTCTGTTGACACCAGACATGCACCAACGATCAGACCATGGTTAACTACAGTCAGACCGTCAGGCCATCACCCGAGCAACCAGAGAGGCCACTCCTCTGGCCGTCTCTGAAGCGCACGGCGGTCAGACCGCGGGTCCTGGCGGTCTGACCGCCAGGAGTGACCTGCCAGCCCCCCTTCTTTTACTCTTTGCTTTCCTGAAAGATATGGGCACACTCAACTCACATAGAACCACTCACAAAGATAGGAATTGAGCATTTGTGGCAACCATGGATACTCAAGGTCGTTTCATCGACCCCTCTGATAGTACGGCATTTAACCTATAACCCGGTCACTCATCTCTAATCTCCTTGTGACCGGCAAAATAGAAAACCTTATCAAGATACCTTTGCCTTGAGCCATCCATATGTATATCACTTCATCCATCATTCCATCCCTTATTTTGACTACAACCATAATCACCTCAACAACGTAGTTAGTCAAAAATAAGGATCGTCATTAATTACCGAAACACTAAAAAGGGCCTAGATGCTTCAATCTCCCCCTTTTTGGTAATTGATGACAACATAAGAAGTGATATAAAGATAGTGAGCCGATATATATATTTAATTAAGAAATAAGGCTCCAAGGTGAGTCACACTATAAGGATCACATGTTATAGAATTTTCAAGACATGAACATGTGAAAAAGTTAATGAACTCACCAAATGGTAAAACTCCCCCTAAATTGGTGCATTGATCAAGATATATCAAACATGGCAATGCATATTTTCAAAAGAACAAATTGGTAGAGTTTACCTTGTACCATTGGATGCGAGGAGGCAAAGAACAACCAATATATAGCAATATTGAACATTACAAGTAAGAACAACCTCATCATCCACACATTTGAACCATTAAGATGAGATGAGCACAGATAAAAGAGCAGATGGTTCAAGGTGCATAAAGAAATTACAATCCAGCAAGGTTACATAGTTCAACAAACACAAATAAGTTCAAAAAAAAAAAGTTCAAATGTGCATGAAAGTAAGATATGAGATGCACATGCAAATGCAAGATAGATAGATCAAGAATCATGGCTTGCATCTTTGTTTCCTTTTCTCCCCCTGACTCTGGCATCTCATCATAGCATCACTTCTTCATGTTCTCCCCCTTTGGCATCAATTGACCAAAAAATGGTCAAGACTTCAATCATCTTGAGGAGGAGGTGGAGGGGCATACCATGGTGGCTGGAAAAACTCTGGAGGTGGCACTGGTGCAGGAAAGTAGCTATAAATGTGTGAAGATAGAGCATCATAGTTAGACTCTAAACCCTGCATCCTAGTGGTGACATCATCAATAGAAGTCCTTGCTGCCTCATAGGATGTTCTAGCTGCCTCATATGAAGACCTGGCTGCCTCATAGGAATTACGAGCCTCAATACTTGAGGCTTGTATCTGATCAAACCTCTGCATCACAGGCTGAAAGTACTGATCAAGATAAGGGGTCATCCCTGCAAAGAATGCCGGAGGCGGAGGAGCAAACTGTGACCAATCCATCTGGGGAGGTGGTGGCATCTGAGGACCCTGTGGTGCCTGAGGAACCTCTGGCTGAATATTTTCCTCTTCTTCCTCACCTTCTGCAGCTGGTGGTGCTACGAGTTCATGCTTTACCGAGCTAAAAGGCTGATATCGAGGATGTTTCTTAAAAAGATACCGAGTTGGAAAATTGCTCTTCTGGAGAATTAGAGACATAATATAAGGAGCATAGTAAAGACTAGTCCTTACTGCCATGCTGTAGCTCTCTATCTCCTTCATCATCAGGAGGACCACATCAAACACTTGACCTTGCATGATATAGTCAATTATGTTCCAATAGTAGTCCCGAATAGCATCAGAGTTTCCACCTCGAGGATAAAAGGTCATCCTCACTATCTTGTTGATGACCTTGGGCATATAGAGGAGACCACTGACATTGCCTAATTTCCTTATGTGAGGATCATCAACATAGTACTGAACCCACTCATGCTCTTTAAGTAGCTCCTGCTCAAGCACATTAATTTGATCATGAGTGACATTATAGTCAATTTCATTTGCCTCAGCAAACTCTGCAAATGTGGCAGTGAACCTCCTTGAGTTAGTCATCCATGTCAACGTTTTGTTGGGGAAATCAACTTCAACGGTGGCATAAAATTGTCGGATCACAGTTTCATTCCAATCTTGCTTATGTGCCACAAAAGCATGCAATCCCAAGTTTTGAAATTTCTCAAGTAGAGGACTAACAGTTGGAAATTGTGCAAGGTATGACCAGTCTGTGTACTTGTGAGTGAATACAGTTTTGTCCATCAACATACCATAGAATGCATCATGTTGCACTCGAGTGTGAAATTGAGGAGTGGGTGAATCTGGATCCTGAGAGTAAGCCACCTCCTGTCTCGCTCTGTAGTACTCATGTGATGCTCACTGCTTCTTCTCTCCAGTGTATGCTGTGGGATCAAACAACAGATCATCTCCATGTGCCTCATCCATCTCTACTTCATTAGTGGACTGACCAAATTCAGAAGCATCGTCAGTTGCACTTTGAGAGGGAGAATAATCATCATCTGAACGGGGTGCCCTTCTCTTCTTGCTTGAACCGGCTTTGAACACGGACGCCACCACTTTTCTTACGGTGCGGCGATTACTGAAAATGAGCGAGCAATAATCATGTATAAGCAACCGATAATTAGTGGTCAGACATATACGCATTGGATTGCCATAAGAAAAGCTGAGTTTGTACTGTCTGTCCTGCCCTGACGGTCTGACCGTGAGACTGGCGGTCAGACCGTCGGGTGAGGTTCGGCTGACAACTAACTGCGCTTTGAAACTCTAGCCAAAATCTCAATGGTGCCACTAATTCTTCTCATATATGTTCAAAGATGTACTATGAAGCATTTCCACCCATCAATTTCACTAATCCATGGCCATAATCAATAATCCCTAAAATGTAACCCTAGCATCAATGTTCATGAGAGCCACCAAATCAACCCTTAAAACTTTGCATAGATGTTGTCATTGGGTCTAGGAATCACTTTCCAATCATCAAACAAACAATCCAAGTCTCAAATATTCTATCCCTAGCAACAGCCCCTTCAGAGAGAACCAATCGAAACCATGGGGAGAGAGGAGAAAACGATGAAATACCGATCACTCAGGGCGGAGAAGTCCTTGGTGAGACCGGATCCGCTCTCAGTTGGACCGAGGAGCCTAGGGATGGAGTTCTTCCAATGGAGGTCCTTGGAGGGCAAGGGAGAGCCTTTAGAGGAGCTACTTTCGGTTTTGGGAGAGTTGGGGATGAAAGGAGGACGAAGGGGTATGAGACATAAGAGACCCTCGCGGAACCGAGCTGTTTGGACTCGGTCGAGGGTGACGGTCTGACCGTGAGACGGTCGGTCTGACCGCTGGGACAAGAAGCAGCAAACAAACGAGTTCTGGTGCTCTGTTGGCTGACTGGCGGTCTGACCGTGACTGCCGACGGTCTGACCGTGAAAGAGATTTCTGAACTCTTGACTGCTGACAGCTGCATTCTTTTCAAATTGCTCATCCAAATCAATTCAAACCTTCTCCAATCATTCCATACTTGTTAAAAAAACAATAGCTTAATGAATTCCATCATATCCAAGATAACTTCAACTCTTCAAGAAATATAACCACGATTCTTGATCATCCATGATATGAATTATGCATGTATGAATGAAACAAAGATAAAAACAAGCAAAATTGCAATAATTTGCACAAGTGTCCAAAAAGATGGAATGAGGATATTTTTGGGAATGTATGAGTCACATAAGCATTTTGGAACCAATATATATGAAGATATACGATCCAATATGCTAAACTCACAAGATGCCATATTAGGTTAAAAAGGTGACCAAAAGAGGTTTTCATGACGAATTTCAAACCCAAATTTCTCTTAAACGATGGATCATCTCAACAAGTTGTGAATACCAATTATGTTTATGATCACCATCTCTACAAGTTTTGTAAAAGTACTTTTCTCAAAAAAGATTTGATAAGAAATTGAGAGAATAGGTAAGAAAAGGCAAAAGAGGATCTTCAAAAGAGCTCAACCTCATTTTGGTGATAAGAAAAAAACTTCCAAAACATAACCAAGAGGCATAAAAGTATTTTGGAACAATAACAACCATTTTTCAACCAATAGAACCCAAAAATTTGACTTTTTGAACAAAATGAGCAAAAGCAAGACTAGTATGGCATCTTTGTTGATTTGTCCACATTGTGAGGGTAGCAAGACACATGAGTGGTATAGTGCTCCCCCTAAATGTGTGAACTAACTTTCAATGCAACAACATGGCATAAATGGCATGGCAAGATATACAAAATAGGTAGGCATGCATATATGAAGAGTATGACATAAAGCAACAAAACAAGGATCTAGGAGATATGTGAGAGGTCAAGAATATTTAGCTCACTCCGTAGCTTGCAAAACCGAGCTTCTTCTAGAGGCTTGGTGAAGATATCCGCCAATTGATCATCGGTCCTCACACTTTCTATGACAATATCACCTTTGCTCACATGATCCCTTAGAAAATGATGCCGAATATCAATATGCTTGGTCCTCTTGTGTTGAACTGGATTAGTAGCAATCTTCACGGCACTTTCATTATCACATAGGAGAGGTATGCAATCAAAGTTAACCCCATAGTCCATTAGAGTTTGCTTCATCCACAATAATTGGGCACAACAATTTCCCGCGGAGACATATTCGGCCTCGGCGGTTGATAAAGCTACCGAATTTTGCTTCTTGGATGACCACGAGACTAGAGAAGTTCCAAGCAATTGACAAGTACCGGAGGTACTCTTTCTATCAATTTTGCAACCGGCATAATCCGAATCCGAATATCCAATGAGAATAAATTGACCATCATTTGGGAACCACAAACCCATATCTTGAGTTTGCTTCAAATATCTCAATATTCTCTTGACGGCAATCATGTGGCTTTCTTTAGGTGCGGCTTGAAACCTTGCACACATGCAAACACTAAACATAATATCCGGCCTAGATGCGGTGAGGTATAGCAAGCTTCCAATCATAGACCTATATAGCTTTTGATCAACCGGTTTGCCTTCTTCATCAAGATCAAGATGTGCATTCTTTCCCATAGGAGTAGACATTGATTTTGCACTTTCCATTCCAAATCTCTTGAGAAGATCATTCATATATTTGCTTTGATAGATGAATGTCCCATTATTGATTTGCTTCACTTGTAGACCAAGGAAGAAACTCAATTCACCAATCATGGACATTTCAAATTCTCGGGACATCATTTTACCAAATTCTTCACAAAATTCTTGATTGGTTGATCCAAAGATAATATCATCCACATAGATTTGGCATATAAAGAAATCTTTGCCAATTTTCTTGGTGAATAGAGTGGTGTCCACCTTTCCAATTTTGAAGCCCTTTGAGATAAGAAAATCCCTTAATCTCTCATACCAAGCACGAGGTGCTTGCTTGAGTCCATATAAGGCCTTGGACAACTTGTAAACATGATTTGGCTTCCTTGGGTCTTCAAAACCCGGTGGTTGCTCCACAAAGACAAGCTCACTAATTGTGCCATTCAAGAAGGCACTTTTCACATCCATTTGATATAGCTTGATCTTGTGATTAGTTGCATATGCAAGTAAAATTCTAATTGCCTCAAGTCTAGCCACGGGAGCAAATGTTTCATCAAAATCCAATCCCTCAACTTGAGTATAGCCTTGTGCAACCAATCTTGCTTTGTTTCTCACAACTATTCCATTCTCATCTTGTTTGTTCTTGTAAATCCACTTTGTGCCAATAACATTGTGATCTTGTGGCCTTTTGACTAACTCCCAAACTTCATTTCGTGCAAAGTTGTTCAATTCTTCATGCATAGCATTTACCCAATCCGGGTCTCTCAAAGCTTCTTCTACCCGAGTTGGTTCACCACAAGACACAAGAGAGAAGTGTTCACAAAATGAAGCAAGTCTTGATCTAGTTTGAACACCTTTGCTTAGGTCACCAACAATTTGATCTACCGGATGATCTTTTGCAATGGCATGGTGAAATGTTCTAGCATGGTGTGATGGAGTGGAGGTTGAGCCATTTTCCGGTTGAAGATTTGACTCACCACCATCACTAGCTTGAGCTTGAGCACTAGAGGTTGATGAATCTTGGTTCACTTGAAAGAGAGGGGAAGAGGTCACATTTGAGTCATCTTCATCCTTAGGCCTCACATCACCAATTGTCATGTTCTTCATAGCATTTCTCAATTCTTCATTTCCCACATCATCCAAATTTTCTTGCTCATCTTGTGATCCATTTGTTTCATCAAATTCCACATCATATACTTCCTCTACTAGTCCCGAATTTTGATTGTACACTCTATATGCCTTGCTATTTGAGGAATACCCAAGGAGAAATCCTTCATCACACTTGCTTTGGAATTTTGATAATCTTGCTCCTTTCTTCAAGATATAGCATTTGCATCCAAAGACACGGAAATAGGAGATGTTGGGCTTTCTTCCAATAAGCAATTCATAAGGTGTCTTTTTCAACAACCGGTGGCAATATAATCTATTTGATGCATGACAAGCGGTGTTGATTGCCTCGGCCCAAAAACTATCCGATACATTGTACTCGGAGAGCATTGATCTTGCCATTTCAATCAAAGTTCTATTCTTCCTCTCAACAACTCCATTTTGCTCCGGGGTGTACTTGGTTGAGAATTCGTGTTTGACTCCCTTTTCATCACAATAATCTTCAATTCTTGTATTCTTGAATTCGGAGCCATTATCACTTCTAATCTTCTTGATATTGAATTCATATTCATTTTCGGCTCTTTTGGCAAACCCTTTGAATATGGTGAATACAATTGATTTGTCACTAAGGAAGTACACCCATGTATATCTTGAGAAGTCATCAACAATGACAAGGCAATAGCTATTTCCACCAATGCTTTGATATTTGGTAGGGCCAAATAAATCCATATGCAACAATTCCAAAGGCCTTGAAGTTGACATGACACTCTTGGTAGGATGAGTATTAGCCACTTGCTTCCCGGCTTGGCAAGCACTACATAATTTATCCTTTTCAAACAAGACATCATCCTTTATACCAGCAACCAAGTTGTGCTTCACTAATTTCTTGAGTTGGTTCATTCCAACATGGGCAAGTCTTCTATGCCATAACCAACCTTTGGATGACTTGGTGAATAAACAAGTGCTCAAGCTTGCATCACTAGAAGAGAAATCCACAAGATAAAGATTGCCATGATGAAATCCCTTGAAGATAAGACTATCATCCTTCACACTTGTAATCACAACACCACTTGATGAGAATTTGCAAATAAGATCAAGATCACACAATTGAGCCACGGATAGCAAGTTGTAGCTCAAAGATTCAACTAGCAATACATTTGAGATTGAGAGGTCATTTGAGATAGCAATCTTTCCCATTCCTCTCACTTTTCCTTTGCTATTATCACCAAAGGTGATCCTTTCATAATCCGAACTTCCTTCTTCAATTGAGGTGAACCTTTTCCCATTTCCGGTCATATGTTGAGTGCATCCACTATCAAGCACCCAATGCCTTCCTCCGGACTTGTAGTTCACCTACAAAACAAGTTTAGTTGTTCTTAGGTACCCAAATTTGCTTGGGTCCTTGTAGATTAGTCACCAACACCTTTGGCACCCAAATGGACCTTTTCTTCATTCCATTTCCAAATGTGCCATTCATGTTTGTCCTAGTATGAACATTATTTTTACCAACAAACTTAGCATGCACAACACCATTGGATGATTTAACAAGCATGTAAGAAGCATCCATAGCAACATTAGCAATTCTCTTACCGATACAATCTTTTGCAAGATGTCCGGTATTCTTGCACATAGAGCAATACAAGCCACTTTCTTTAACAAATGTGGACTTTTTAGCAACAAAGGCATTTTTGTTTTTCTTGGGGATATATCCAAGACCTTCATGCTTGAGAGTGAACCGTTGACACTTCCACATTTCATTAAAAACATTTTCACCCTTATGACACTTAGCAAGAGCATCAACAAGGTGATCAACGGTATCCCTTAATTCATGATTTTCAACAATAAGCAAGGGATCACAAGCATTCACATTATTCATGCAAGTATCAATCTTAGAAGGGCATGGTATAGTGAGTAAATCATCACATGAAGTAGATATGCTAGAAGATGTAACATGAGCAATAGGCATATCATCAATCAAATTGCAAGACACACCGGCATCAATTTGGACCTTGTTGGTGTGTTGGGCTACATAAATCTTATGAGTTTCCTCAAGCTTCTCATGAGTTTCTTTTAGATCCTCATGAGATGACTTTAGCTCATCATAAGCTTCTTGGAGAGAAGAGTGCTTTCTCTTCAAGTCCCTGTACTTACTCTTTATGCCACCCAACACATCATCAAGTTCACTAAGCATTTCAACTAGTTCATCATAAGAAGGCTCATAGTCATCATTGCATACCTTGGATTCACCTTTTGCCATGAAGCAATAATGTGAATCGAATAGGGATGGAGCTTCCTTGATAGCAATGCCGGCAAGACCCTTCTTGGAAGGCTTGTCATCTTCATCATCGGAATCGGTATCCGAACTAGCATCGGAATCCCATTCAACATAATAAGCCTTGCCATTTTTCTTCTTGGAGGACTTCTTGAGAAACTTCCTTTTTACAAATTTCTTGTTCTTTCTTGGCTCATCATCATCATCATCACTATGGATTTTCTTCTTGCAATTTGTAGAGATATGGCCAAATTCTCCACACTCATAGCATTTCTTGTTTGCAAATGGATTCTTCTTCGATGACTTGCCATTTTTGTTGAATCCCCTATATGTGCCTTTCTTCATGAATTTCTTGAACTTCCTCACCATCAAGGCTACATCCTCATCATCATCGGAGCCACTCTCTTCATCATCATCATCATGAGAGACACTAGCCTTGAAAGCAACACTCTTCTTCTTCATATCGACTTGATCATCCCTAGAAGCCACTTGAGATTGCTTGAAGATATCATGAGTGAGAACTTCACCCAAGATTTCTGAAGGAGTTGTTTCTTCCAAATTTGATCTCACAAGCATGGTAACAATTGTTTCATACTTGGATGGCAAGGCTCTAAGGAACTTATGAGATATATCAACATCGGAAACTTCATAACCAAGATCCTTGAGATCATTCACCATGTTGTTCAATCTTGCAAAGGCGGCCTTCAACTCTTCATTGGGCAACAATGTAAATCCTTCAAATTTGCCCTTGCAAATAAACAACTTGGCACTCTTGACCATCTTGGTGCCCTCATGAGCTTCCAATAGAGTTTTCCACATCTCATATGCGGTCTTGAGCTTGCACACTCTATGATATTCCTCCTTGCATAGGGATCGAATGAGAATGTTCTTGGCTTGAGCATTGGCCTTGATATTTTCCTTGTCGGCGGGTGTGGGATGTGCCGGATCAAGAACCACATAACCTTCTTCCACAATGTTCAACACGGTCTTCCCCACGGCCTCAAGATGAATCAACATGCATGTCTTCCAATAATCAAAGTCTTGACCATCAAAGAATGGCACGTGACCAACGTTCACCGTGTTACTAGCCATAATCCTTCTCCCGGAAGATGAATTCCAATCAATTTAGGGAGAACCTGCTCTGATACCACTTGTAGGATCGAAGGACCCCGGCTAGAGGGGGGGTGAATAGCCGAATTAACAAATTAAAAGCTAACTATCCGACTAATTGCGGAATTTAAAGACAATTGGATAAAAGCAAGCACAAGACAACTAAACCTAGGTTTGAACTAAAGTAGGTTGACAATCCTAGGTGACATACATCATGCAACTTCTAGTACGTAAACAACAAAAGAACAACATGACAAGAGACAAAGGATATTTTCCCGTGGTATCGGTGATTTGCCGATCACCCCTAATCCATGTTGAGGTGGATTCAAGCGTATGATATGCTACTCTCCTCAAGTATCCACTTCTCCACCACCAAGAAGTGCTCACAAAGAACAACTTGAGATATAACACAATCAATACCTTGAACCTCTCCAAACCTCGATTCCACTAGGGTTGCTCTTCACCGCTCCGGCAAGGCGAGCACAGCACCTCTCACAAGAGTCCGGGCCTCCTTCACACACTTCTTGAAGGGCTCACGGATTTGACTCCTCCAAGCCGTCTAGGAGGCGACAACCTCCAAGAGTAACAAGTCGATGCCGCTTGCTTGAGGATCCCAAGTGCCACAATGCTCAACTCACTCAAGTTTAGGGCACTCACACTCACACACTTGCAATCTTTCCACTAGGGCTTTGTGTGAGAGAGGAATAAGCTCCAACGGGTGTACAATACTTTTCAAATGGCCAAGGGGGCTGCTATGCACGGGATGGAGGAGGTATAAATAGGCCACCCTTTGAAAACTAGCCGTTACAGCTTTCTGTGCACCGGACGGTCTGACCGTGACTCCCCACGGTCGGACCGTTGTACAACCCAACGGCTAGTTTAACTTTTAAACTCCTTCTGGCACGAGCCCGACGGTCAGACCGTCATTACCCACGGTCAGACCGTCGGGACACTTTCAACTTTCACCCGAGAACAAAGTCTCTGTTGACACCAGACATGCACCGACGGTCAGACCGTGGTTAACTACGGTCAGACCGTCAGGCCATCACCCGAGCAACCAGAGAGGCCACTCCTCTGGCCGTCTCTGAAGCACACGGTGGTCAGACCGCGGGTCCTGGCGGTCTGACCGCCAGGAGTGACCTGCCAGCCCCCCTTCTTTTACTCTTTGCTTTCCTGAAAGATATGGGCACACTCAACTCACATAGAACCACTCACAAAGATAGGAATTGAGCATTTGTGGCAACCATGGATACTCAAGGTCGTTTCATCGACCCCTCTGATAGTACGGCATTTAACCTATAACCCGGTCACTCATCTCTAATCTCCTTGTGACCGGCAAAATAGAAAACCTTATCAAGATACATTTGCCTTGAGCCATCCATATGTATATCACTTCATCCATCATTCCATCCCTTATTTTGACTACAACCATAATCACCTCAACAACGTAGTTAGTCAAAAATAAGGATCGTCATTAATTACCGAAACACTAAAAAGGGCCTAGATGCTTCAGCCGTTGCACTATTTATATGGTTTTATGCACAAATTATCAAGACCTCTTGCTGAAGACGATAATTTTCATCAATAAACACCTCTGAAGACTCTCTAAAATGCAAGGCATCAATAGAAGGAGAAGACAAGGCAGAATCATATGTGTGCCGATCGGCGCAGGTGTTGTGCCGATCGGCGGAAGTCATTTTCTGTTCCCCACTAGTATCTTTGTGTAGTAGAATTGGTGCAACATAAAACTTTTCGTGCTACACTTTTAAAGTGGGTTAGATATGCATGTGCCTTGATGAATGCGAGTGAAGATAATATGATTGCAACGCTGATCTCTTCTTGAGGATGATTTATTTGCTCGAGGACGAGCAAAGATTTAAGCATGGGGGAACTGTTGGTGGTTCCTACGTACCTATTTTATATGCCAATAACCACCAACATCGTACCATATTGTCATCATAATCATGTGTTTTACCCCTAATATTGACGATTTCTATATGTAGTGTCGTTTTAGTGCTTTATTGCAGAAATAGGTTAAAAGACGATAAAATGACTCTTATATGAGAATTACCGACATGAAGCCCGACTCGCCATACAAGGAGGGCTTCCCACTAGCCCATAAAGCTTACAAGACACACCTGGATGTACATGAGGTCCAATGTGCAAGCCCAAGGTCGTGGCCTAATGCCTAAGGATTTCTAGAAGGTTTATCCGGAAGGAAAGTTCAATTTGCGGAGTCCAGAAATAGTATTGTATTGTCATGCGATTTCGGAGCCCAAGATATGATCAAATGGGAAACCTCAGAATACCAAAGTTGAAGATCTCATCGAGGGCTTTCCGAAACATATATCTATTATATATATATTTGACCAACAAAAGGAGCTTCCACGTTCACTCTCAAGGTCTGAAAATTACCAATCAAAAAAAAAGTTAAAATTACCCACCATTGCCATTATAAAATAATTAGCCTAAATACCCTTTATTTGTTGTTATTTTTACCAGCGTGGCCCTTACGGCGATGTCAATGAAAAATACTCAATTGATGGTACCCTTTTTCCCTTTACAAAAAAATAAAACTCTCTCCCAAAGGGCCAGACCCAGCAAATCATTTGTCTTGTATGCTTTGATCAGGATCACAATTAGATTTGTGCATGCATGCAAACAAGGAGAGGATGAGGACGATCTCCTTTGCTGGAAGGAGAAAGATGGTTAGCCCACAAGATCATATCTAGGGGGCATTGCGGCAAGAAGGTCAAGGAAGGGTGGATGTCCACGGCGACAATGGAAAGCATCTACGCTGGGTTCCATCAACAATGGCAAAACAAAACAGGAGAAGCCTCTTTGCTGGAGAAGATCTCCCCGTGATGTGATCATGTGATTTGGGATGGCTAATTCAATTTGGTTATCTTTGTTTGGCTGTGGATCCAGATTAGGGGTTCCATGAACAATGGCAAGACGAAACAGAAGGAAAAGCCTATTTGCTGGAGAAGATCTTCCCATGATGACATCATGTGATTTGGGTGGTTAATTCGTTTTGGTGGTTTTTGTTTTCCTTTGGATCCAGATCATGTTTGTTTAAGTCCATGCCTATCATGCGATTCATATAAATCAACAGTTTTGATGGGCATGCTTCTCCTACTCCCACCGATCCACCATCCCCTCCCTCGCATCCTTCCACAAACCCCATCCCCTCCAGTCTGACCGGCAAGTAAGGTCAAATAGAAAATAAAGGATGCACAGAAGCAAGAAGTTTTGTTCCATGGATTTGTATATAAGGTAAGAAGAACAATGTGCTTGATGAGATTTTTCTTTTGCACAGATATATCTGCATTGTATGGAGACTTCATATATTCCATCTAGCCGCGCAAATGCGCGGGCTGTCATTCTAGTTATTTACATTTATTGGACTACGGAGCTATGAGATATGGGCCCCGCAAGGCAGGCTGCATAGAGGAATTCAAATCACGACAGATATTTTAGTATCGCAATTTTAGGTATATAAACGTCCGAATCTGAGGATCCAAATAATACCAAAGTTGTAGATCTTTTCTAGGGCTACGCGATAGAGTCCGGGTTTGCCTCATTTGGACTGCGGAAGCATCAGTTATGATTAAAGTAAGTCAGCATAGTTTATGGAAGGTACAAAACCGACTTGGATTCAATCTCTACGAGCTAAACTTGGAGGCCAAGCAAGGGAGGACGTGACCAGAGGCTATATAAACACCCATATGATATCCAAGGTTAGGGGCACGATGATACAAGAGGGGAGAATTAGGCTATAGGAGCCGCTGCACATCGTCAGGAGGCCGCCGGAGTTGAAGAGCCACCAAATTGAAGATATGTAGTCTAGTCGGGTAGGGACCCTGCATGGTGCACTTCACCAGAGCTAGGAGAAGTAGAGCCATGTACCTTATGAGTCATCAACGATGCATCATGGCTGCACCGATCGGCGCACCAGTTACACCGATCAGTGCGTCCCTGACGGTGATGAATATCGGTACAGTTATCAATTCATGTTATCTATCTTGATTCTATTCTTGGCTGAAATTTGTGTTCATCTGGATTGATTGATCTTACATGATCTTATTTAATTGCTTAGAGGTACATCTAAGTATTTAGATGCTCTCTTAATCATGGTGATTAGGCTAGTATCTGGATCTTGTATGAATCATGATTGCTTGATGATGCTAGGGTGTGGTTTTGTTGTGACAGAGCTAAGCTTGCGCAACACTTTTAGATAGTCAAGTAGGGTTAAGATACTCGCGTGATTAAGGGTTTCCTCTCGGCAGCGATAAATCGGGAGCCGCTCAGAAAGAAGGGTGGTCTTGTTCATCTTCAATGCTTACCGATTGTTTAAAGTGCCAAGTAAGCTAGGATTAAGATGATAACGACTATTGCTTCAGTGCCGATCGGCACACCAGTTGCGCTGATCGACATAGCCTTTCTTCGACCGCTAGATGCATATAGGCTAACTCTAGGTGATACTCCTTGGTCGATGTGTATGCTCCAACTCCCGAAGCTTTGGATCAGGCACACTTTGGCTCAGGTAAGACTTCGCGCTGATCGGCACACCAAATGTGCCGACCGGCGCAACCTCCAATTTTCATCTTCTTTTCATGCTCACATATTTGCAATATGTACTTCATGATAGGATTGATTTGCTGGACAAAATAGTAAACTCTAAACACGGTTCTCTTCCGATCCCTGTGGATTCGATTAAACCTTGGAATACTCTAAGGGAAAAAGTGCTATAATGTACACCGTCCTCTTGCGGTATATAAGTGGGTGCGTAGTAACGACCAACAGTATACCTGAAAGCGTCTCCTATGAGGGGAGTACGAAGATTTCAAGTATGAGGTAAGCTAGCCCCTCGGTACATAGGACCGTACAAAATCCTTAAGAGGATGGGCGAAGTAGCCTACCAGCTTGAACTACCAGAAGCTCTATCGGAGGTACACCCAGTATTTCACATCTCATAGCTAAGAAGATGCCTGCAAGTGCCGGAACACCAGTTACCGCTCGAGACCATTGACCTACAGCCAAATCTCTGATACAAAGAGTGCCCAGCAAAAATCTTGGATACAGTCACTCGACAAACTCGGACAAAAGCTATCAATTTCTATCAAGTGCAATGGAACAATTGTACAGAGAACGAGGCCACCTGGGACAGAGAAGATGATCCTAGGAAAGAATACCCAAACCTATTCGAGGACTGGCACGTGTCTCAAGGACAAGACTCATTTTTAAGTGGGGTATGTCCGTGAGACCCTCACATTGGCTCTACAAAAAAATATACACCCTATAAATCATTATTTTCAATTTCCAAGAAAAACCTTTTTTGAGAAAATAAAATAAAATGCAATTAGTACTAGGCCAAACAAACGTATTTCCAAATCCTAAAAGTTGGAATGTGACAAGTGTCTACCTTTATTTCCCTGGATTTTATTTGCAGCTTTTTCTCTAAAAATTTCTTATTTTCATTTAGGAGTTGAATGGAGTTGAGGAAATCAGAAAAATAAAAGAGGAAACCTAAAACCTCTTAGCAGGCTGCCCCCCCCCCCTCCTTTCCCTATACTGGCCCAAGCATCTAGGCCCAGCCACACCAACCCCATCTCTCGCACCCGCGCGCGCAAGCCTGCGCAGACTCCCTGGTCCGGGCCATCGCCCGACCCACTCGGCCTAACTCTCTCCCGCCTCCCCCTTCCTCTCCCGCGCAACGCCGTCGCCACCCTTTCCGTGCCACTCGAACACCGTCACATCAACACTGCCTCCCCTACCCAAGGACGAATAGCAACATCGCCGCCTTCACTCCGCCTCGGCCCCACAACGAAACCCCTCGCTGGCTCGTTATCTAGCCAGCTACCCTCGCCGCCTTAACCCATGACGTGACACCACCTCACAACCGTCGATGTGAACCTATCCCGGCTAGTACACGATGTGACCACCCTCTGCCTATCATTTATCCCTCGACCGCGAGCACGTAGTGAGCCATCGCGTCGCCCTAACCACCTTCACTCGCAACACGATACCGCCCCTACTCCGACAATAGTGGCCCGGTGCCGCTAGCCGTCGTAGAAGCTTGGAACACGTCCCCGCATTGTTTCCCTTCCCCTCATCCTATAAATAGGCCCCTCCTCCCTCGCCTAGCACCTCACCCCCGCCCCCGATCACTCAAGGCAAGCACATAGTTTCCTCTTCTACTTCCCTCTCCGATCCAGGTGCACCAAGCCAATAGTTAACTCTAGGTCCCCTCTCCTCTCGTGATCGTCCCCGGTGAACGCGGCGCCTCCCCCGCACCTGTTTAGACCTAACCCCGCAAAGCTTTAGCCTCTAGAGAACCTGGCGGCGAGCGACGGAGCTAGCGGCCATGGCGCCGCCACCCCTTCCCGCTTCGGCCACCGTGCGCAGTCGCCCCCCTCACCACAGCCACTCATCACAGAGCCGATGGCCGAGATTAGATCGTAGGATACCCCTTCGCGATTGAAACCCAAGTCGTTCATCTCGGGGTCCTGGTCATCGGCAGTGCCAGTCAACCCCCGATAGAACAGAAAATCTCTCGGGATCTTGTCCAAACTTCTCCAAAAACTAATCAAACGAACTCCAAACGATGCGATTTTTGGACCAGTGAATCATCATCACATCACAACCCTAATCCTAGGAGATCAACTCAATTGGCTCAAGGAATCATCACGAATTTCAGATCTTGTGCCAAGAACACCAAAAAGGGGAAACTTGACAAATCCTTCAAATCGAAGGTGCTAGAGCCAATAATTCCATCAAGGATCCATAGAGGATTATCCTAGCTCATCCTAGCAACAAGTTTCTCAAGAAATCGGGGCCAAAAATCCGTCCAAAAGCGAGATCGAAAATCACCACGAAAATGCTTCCGAAAATATGAAAAAAGGGAATTTTGGGATTCAAGTGAAGAGGGAAATCCTGAGCACGAAAATACTTCTCATATCATAGAAAGATGCTTACAAGATTCATAGGTACAAGGCTAGGAAGCCACCCTCTTCCTCCCACTGTTTGGAAGAGCAAGAGATGTCTCTCACACACCCACTACTCTCCTCTCAAACATGAAGTCCTCTCCTAGCACTTTGAATAGAGTCCTAACACAAGGCTAATGGAAGAGAGGCACCACTCCCACTAGCCACACCTCTCCTTATATAGGCCTAGGGTCTATTGTCCACATGACCACTCTACCCTTGACCTACATAACACATCCACCTACCACTGGGGGCATAACCATCCATCTTTTTCCTCATCGCCCGAATGTCATCGGACGCTTCACGTCTTTCCTTCATCTCAAAGCAAGCTCCGTGATGATGCCACGTGCACCACCAACCACCGCCACCGGTTTTGACGCCCAAACCGGGAAACCGCCTTGCACGCTTCTCAAAGCGTGACTTCTCGATGTTGACGCATGTCACCTTGTCCCGCGATCCTGACCACCGGCATGTCTCTCCCAGTCCATGTCCATCGGGCCCCCTTGTCACTTGCACTGGCATCCCGTTCGCCTTGACTTGATCAACACGCCGTCTTCATCACCACCACGGTTTTGAGGCTCAACCGCGAAACCGTCCATGCTTCTTGCCTATTCACGTGTACATCGTGGATCACCCTTGACTTCACCCAGCATCCCGATCGTCTGGCCCCAACTCCCCTACTCGTGCCCGATCCTCTCGCCATTGACCGCCAAGTCGACTCTAGTGACCTACACATCACGAGACAAGCAAACACATTTCCCATCTCCTGCAACATCACCAATATCTCCACCAACTCCGGTTAGTCATAACCATGATATGCAAACCCATGCAATCCCTGGATTCCCGCATTTCAACTTAAACACCAAATCCGCTCAAGTCAATTACTCATCACAAATATAGCAAACCATGGCACATATCCACATGGTTTCTCAATCTCCCCCTTGATGAGTACATTGACAACACCAAATGCACAAAGATTAGAGATTGAAATGTGAAGCCGAATAATATCATCCAAATGGCCAAACCCAAAGAAAAGGTGAAAACAAGCCATCTAGCAAGTAGGGATCACAAAACCAAGAGTTGGCAAAGAAAGCGACTTGAGACGCAAAGAATGTGAAAATTGCAAGAAACCGCTCAAGATCATGATATGCTCCCCCTCAAGTTGTGGTAGGTCTCATGTAGTGCAAAACGGGTCATATGAGTTTCTTAGCATTATTTGTGCATGACCCCAAAATTTTCTCCCCCTTTGGCAATGAACTCATCAAAGAGTCAAAAGACCAAGCAAACATGCAATGCATGAAAATGCAAACCTAAGAAGCTTCAACAATTATGCAAACAAGCATTTAACTTTGCTAACCATAACCATAGTGCCATGAAGAGTAAAGGCAATAGCTCCCAATCATGCAAAGATCAAAAATAGATAGCAAGACATACACACCATGAGCTATACAGGCTAAGCAGAAAGATTGACTAGCTTAGATAGAATCAAATTTTGCTAATCATGAGAAAATCTGCCACCATATGTGTAAGTACTCTCATCCAAGGCAAAACAAGCACCAAGTGAATCATAAGAATCTAGCCAGTCTCAATCTCAACAAGGGCAACAAGCACTCGCAGAAAATGAGCTCTACAAACGCTCACATATGCAACAGAGACTCAGTTTGATCAAGTGATTATTGTTTATCCTCATGTGTCCTATTATCCATGCAGAGGGTCGCACGACTGGGTACGGCAAACACCCTGAGGCTTCAAGTCACAATGTTTGGATTTAGCATTATTGAGTAATTCTTGATTAAAGCACTTAGCAGATTTTTCAGGATTATGCACAAGACAAAAGAGCATGCCTTTGCGGCAAAAGGAACACATGTTCCCACAATGTTACATCATGAGCTAAAAATTTGCAAAGCCTTCCATTTCGCAAACACAAGGTGCCAAAGCCAAGACATCCTCTAGACTAGCCTCAATGCAAGCTTCAACAAGGATAAAAGTAATTATACACATGGTGAGCAAGTTTTAGCAAGATTAGATCATAAGGTTCACAAGAAGCTCAGTTTACCTTTAAGATTAGCAAGTTGCTCACATGAGTTTATAACAGGCCATCTAGAAAAACTAAGCATAAGAGATTACCATAGCATCCACACAACTTAACTCAAGCTCAATCATAGCAAAGAGAAATGCAAGAAGGCATAAGAATCAAAACTCATCTACCAATGCATATATTACATATGAGATGCAATGCGAAAATGGTAAGATACAAATATACAAGAGAAAACCAACTCCCCCTCAAATGATGCCATAGGGATGACAAACACCAAGTTCCCCCTGAAGAAAAGCATGTCTCGAAGCATCTAGGGGCTTGGTGAGGATATCAGCTAGTTGGTTTTTGGTATCAATGTATTGGAGCTCAATATCCCCCTTTTCAACATTGTCTCTCAGGAAGTGGAATCGCACATTGATGTGTTTGACCTTACCATGTTGGACTGGGTTTTTGGCTAAGCATATGGCACTGGAGTTATCACACATGACTGGAACACCCTTAAATGTTAACCCATAGTCTCTCATGGTAGATACAACCCATAGGATTTGTGAGCAGTAGCTACATACTCAGCCTCTATGGTGGATTGGGCAACACTCGACTGCTTACGAGAAGACCAACAAATCAAAGAAGTACCCAAGAAATGGCAAGTACCAGAAGTGCTCTTCCTATCAATTCTACACCCAGCAAAGTCCGCATCTGAATACCCAATGAGATCAAGAGATGAAGATGCAGAGTACCAAAGACCGAACTCAAGAGTGTATTTGAGATACCTGAAGATACGCTTGACAGCCTTGCGATGAGTCACCCTTGGGGAAGCTTGAAAGCGAGCACAAAGACACACCGCAAAGTGTATGTCGGGTCTTGTCGCTGTCAGGTACAAGAGGGAGCCAATCATGCTCCTGTACTCCCTTTGATCCACCGCTTCATAGTCTTCATCAGGGTCAAGAGCCGTTGTAGTGGACATTGGTGTAGACAACGGCTTCACATTGACCATGTCGAACTTCTTCAGGAGATCCTTCGTGTACTTGGCTTGATGTATGAAAGTGCCTTGCTTGCACTGCTTGATGTGAAGCCCAAGAAAGAAGGTGAGCTCTCCCATCATCGATATCTGAAATTCACTTTCCATAGCTTCATGAAACCTGGACACAAGAGCATGAGAGGAACCATCAATAATGATATCATCCACATAAATCTGAACCATTAGAAAGTCATTGCCATGCTTGAGAGTGAACAAGGTTTTATCAACACACCCTATGACATACCCACGCTCTAGCAAGAAGGTCTTAAGCCTAGCATACCATGTCCTAGGTGCTTGCTTTAGCCCGTACAAAGCCTTCTGAAGCTTGTACACACGGTTTGGGTATTTGTGGTGCTCAAAGCCAGGGGGTTGCCTCACATACACTTCTTCCTCTATGAAACCATTTAGGAAAGCACTCTTGACATCCATTTGATAAAGTCTAATGCCCTTGGAGGTAGCAAATGCAAGCAAGATCCTAATGGCTTCTATGTGAGCAACAGGAGCAAAGGTTTCACCATAATCTAAGCCCTCCACTTGGCTAAAACCTTGAGCAACTAGCCTAGCCTTGTTTCTTACAACCTCACCATCCTCCCCATGTTTGTTTTTGAACACTCACTTGGTTCCTATGACATTGACATTTTTGGGAGGCTCTATAAGGGTCCAGACTTTGTTTCTCTCAAAGTTTTCCAACTCCTCATGCATGGCATTAACCCAATGTTCATCAGATAGTGCGTGTCCAACATCCCGAGGTTTAAAGGTTGCAACAAAGAGAGAATTGGTAAAGCATGCAAGATGCACAGACCTTGACCTTGTTGTCCTCTCATAGAGATTACTGATCATCTGTTGAGGTGGATGTTGACGCTGAATGTGATGAGGAGCCTCTCTCTCTCAGAGTGTACCTCCCCCTCAACCACAGCTGGAGCTTGCTCGACAGCTGCTGAAGTCGATGTAGAAGCTTCTGGACCCTCTGCTGGAATAGTGGTAGCAGCAGGAACAAGCTCGGATGTGGGATGGAATGACTCATCATCATCATCATCATCCAAGCCCTGTAGGTCCTCTTCTACAAAGATGCTCTCCTTCATCTCCTTGTCACCTGCAGACTCAATCACATTCCTTGCACAAGAGTTTGATTCATCAAAGGTTACATCGCAGGATTCTACGATGGTGTTAGTCTCCAAATTCAAAACTCTGTAAGAATCACCATGAAGAGAGTAACCAAGAAAGATTCCATCGGAAGATCTCGACTCCAACTTATCAAGATTGCCACACTTGAGAATAAAGCACTTGCAACCAAAGGCACGCAAATGAGAAACCGAGGGCTTTCTCCCAAAATGCAGCTCATAAGAAGTCACATTAAGAATTGAGCGCAAGAAAATCCGATTGGAAACATAGCAAGCAGTGCTAATGGCCTCAGCTCAGAACCGCCTCGGAGTCCTATGCTCATCGAGCATCATCCGGGCCATCTCCACTAAGGTTCTGTTCTTTCTTTCAACCACACCATTCTGCTGGGGAACCCGAGGTGCTGAAAACTGATGCTCAATACCATGCTCAAGACAGAAAGCATCAAAGGAGGAGTTCTTAAACTTGGTGCCATTATCACTGCGAATTGCTCATAATGCACCAGGGAGTTCCTTGAACAACCTCAAAGCTAAGCTCCGAAAGTGATGAAACACTTCATCCTTGCTCTCAAGAAAGTAGACCCAAGAGTAGCGAGAATAGTCGTCAACAATCACAAGAACATACCACTTCCCACCCGCCAAACAAACCCGAGAAGGACCAACAGTGTCCATGTGAAGCAACTCTCCAGGGCGTTCAGTCATCACCAAATTCATTGGTGGATGAGAAGCGGCAATCATTTTCCCATGACGACAAGGAGCACAAACCAAATCCTTATCAAATTTGAGCTTAGGCAATCCTCGGATCAAACCTAGGCCACTCAAGCAACATAACAAGTCAAAGCTCATGTGACCCAGTCTCCTATGCCATTTCCAGAGCTCAGAAGAAGATTGAGCAAACAAGCACTTGTGAGAACCAGGAGAACCAGCAAAATCAGCCTAAAAAACTCTCCCAATGCGAGAAATCCCACAAACCAAGGAACCACTCGAATCAAGAACACAAGAAGCATTCGACTTAAAGCGCACTTCCAAACCAACATCAAGAAGCTGAGAGACAGAGAGGAGATTGTACTTGAGAAACTCAACCAACCCAACATCATTGAGAGTGAAGTTCTTATTTACCTTTACCGTGCCCCTTCCCTTCACTCTTCCTCTCTTGTCATCTCCAAAGGTCACATACTCCCAACGCTTCAAGGGAGTGAGGCTGGAGAACCACTTTGCATATCCGGTCATGTGGCGCAAACACCCGGAATCCATCAACCACTTGTTCTCCAAGCCTCCACCTACTGCCTATAAAGAACGAGAAGTGAAAGTCGATGGCTCAGTGCTGGGGTTAGTCAAAAAGCATTTGGGAATCCAGCACTTAACCATACGACCGGTAGTAGTCATCATAGTTCTTTGCACTTTGTCATTCGAACGCATGGGACGAGAACCACGATGGGGAAAACATGGCCTGTCAAAGTGTCTCGACTCAAACCTTGAGTTGTGAGGATAGAAATCATCTGTGTGAAAGCCAAATCCACGCGAGTGACGCTCACCATGATGGGGAAAACATGGGGTGCCAAAGTGCTGCTGCGCAAAGCCTCTGTTTCGTGAATCAAAGCCATATGAGGAATGACCCTGTCCATGATAGGCACGAGAAAAAGAGCGAGGCTGAAAGTCAACAAAATCATCATAAAAAGCATCCCTAGTCAACTCAGCTTGCTTCCTCTCAATTCTCTTATGCCTAAAATAGAATTCATCCAAGTGGCCCTTGCGACCACAAAACATGCAAATGTAAACACCCTTAGGATTAGGCTTGGTTTGCATTGCAGGTTTGGGTTTTGGCTTCTCTATTTGCTTTGGGTTGAAGGAGGGTTTTAGATTTGGTGGATAATATGTGTCAGTGGGTTCAATGGTGTTTTCCTCATCCTTGTAGCTGGAGCTAGGTACAAACTTACCCACATTCTCACTCTCCTTGCCACACCTCTCAAATCCCAAACCCAAGTTATAGGTTGATCTAGAAGCACTCTCCTTTACTCTTGCCAAATCACTCTCAATCTTCTCTTCACTCACTAGGGTTCTCTGGAGCCTAGACACAAGATAGTCACAAGCTTGTCCTCAAGAGAGACACACACCTCACAAGGTGGTGGAAGGACCTTAGAGCGAGTCTCATGAAGCAACTTGGACTCAAGCTCTTTGACTTTGAGGGACTGAGCTTCCAACTCATCTGTGAGCTTGGGGCACTTCTGATATGCACCCAAAAGAGTTGGTCTAGCTTTGAACTCATCAAGCTTCTTGAGGGCACTCTCAAGCTGACTGGCAACTTGAGCATGCACACTCTCCCTTTGTGCAAGATCACTCATCACAACTTGACAAGACTCACACTCAACAACAATGTCCTCACGAGCAAGCTTGGACCTAAGCGAAGCAATTTCAAAATCAGCACTCTCCAACTTAGACTTAACCTCTCTACCCTCATGAACAGCATTGTGAAGCTTATCATCTTGCATGAGCAGAACATCGTGCAAATGATCAAGTTCAGAAGAGAGCTCATCGAGAGTAGGAGGTACCTCGCTTGTGTCGGAGTCGGATCCAGAGTCGGTGTCGTGGTCGTTCTTTGCCATGAAGCAAAGCCCAATGAAGTCATCCTTTCTCTTGACTCGTGGCTTTTCAACCTCCTCCTCCGAGCTTGTAAGGCCTTCGCTTGATGTGAGGTCGACATCACTCACAACGGCAACGCAGGCGCGTGCAATGGCCTTGGCGAACTTCTTGGAGTTCTTGCCCTTCTTGTAGAAGCGGTTCTTCTTCTGCTTGAAGTCTTCAGTGTTGTTGTCGCGGTACCCGGCCTTCTTCTTCTTCTTGGGACAATCAGCGATGAAGTGTCCCGGGTCATCGCACTCGAAGCAGGTTCTTGAACCACCTCCTCTTCTCTCCTTCCAGTTGTTGTAGAACTTCCTGAACTTCCTTGTGAGCAAGGATAGCTCCTCGTCAGGAATGCACTCCAACTGTTCATCGAAAGCTGCAACAAGAGAAGACAAAGCAAACTCCAAGAAAGACTTGTCAAGTGAGGGGTTAGTTCCATAAGAAGCACAACTGTGATCACCCTTCTGAGAACTAGAAAGAAAAGCCATGTTAGAAGCAGGAATAGCAAGATTAGGACGAGATTTCCTAGACAGTTCATGAGATTTCAGCTTGCTATACAGTTGCTCACAGTTCAGGGTATTGAATTCAGCAGTTTCTTCTAGAGCAGCAATTTTAACCCCCCAAACATTTTCATCAAGTGAGTACAGCAGTTGCTTAGCTCTATCATTGTCATTGTACACAAGGGTACCACAAGCCCGCAAGTTGCACACAATTGCCTCAAACCTACAAAAAGTGTCATCTAGTGACTCGCCCGGTTTCTGTGCAAAGGTTTGGTACTGTCTATTGTAAGAATCCTTATGCATAGACTTGACCTGGTTGGTACCCTCATGGTAAGTGCAGAGCTTATCCCAAATAGCATGAGCAGTGTCAAGGTGTGCAACCCTATCATGTTCGCTCCTACCAAGTGCAGAAAGCAGAATATTGACAGCTTTGGAGTTGTTCTCATACCTGACTAACTCACCTGCAGATGCAGTGTTCAGGTCTTGTGGTATAGCATACTCCTAATCAACAATCTCCCAAATTGCACGTCATTGACTCAGCAGATATGCCTTGGTCCATGACTTCCAGCAGGGGAAGTCCTCTCCATCGAACATCCACAGCTTGACAGCATGCTTCTCCATGTCGCCTTCGAATCACAAAGCCGGTGAAGGTCAACTAGTGATCAAACTGGCTCTAATACCAATTGAAGGACCGAGAAGGCGACCAGAGGGGGGGTGAATGTGAGCCAAACAAAATTCTCCAAGAGAACTTGGCCTATATCCCAAAAACAACCCAAGCCAACCTCTAAATCGATCACCAAGACTACACACACCAACTTGTGGTGTACTAGCCCTAGGAGTGATCAACCACACCAAAGAAACACAGCGGAAACAAAAAGGGAAGACGAAATGCTCAACAGTCCAGAACCGAGCACTTATCGGCAGTGCCGATCCCTGCCATCGGTAGTGCTGATGCACGTCATCGGCAGTGCCGGTCCCCCTATCGGCAGTGCTGGTGTGGGATGCTGTCGCACTGGAACCTACAGACCAGACCGATCGGCAGTGCTGGTCCTGGTCATCGGCAGTGCCGGTCGACCCCCGACAGAACAGAAAATCTCTCGGGATCTTGTCAAAACTTCTCTAAAAACTAATCAAACGAACTCCAAACGATAGGATTTTTGGACCAGTGAATCCTCATCACATCATGACCCTAATCCTAGGAGATCAACTCAATTGGCTCAAGGAATCATCACGAATTTCAGATCTTGTGCCAAGAACATCAAAAAGGGGAAACTTGAGAAATCCTTCAAATCGAAGGTGCTAGAGTCAATAATTCCATCAAGGATCCATAGAGGATTATCCTAGCTCATCCTAGCAACAAGTTTCTCAAGAAATCCGGGCCAAAAATCTATCCAAAAGTGAGATCGAAAATCACCACAAAAATGCTTCCAAAAATAAAAAAAAAAGGAATTTTGGGATTCAAGTGAAGAGGGAAATCTTGAGCACGAAAATACTTCTCATATCATAGAAAGGTGCTTACAAGATTCATAGGTACAAGGCTAGGAAGCCACCCTTTTCCTCCCACTATTTGGAAGAGCAAGAGATGTCTCTCACACACCCACTACTCTCCTCTCAAACATGAAGACCTCTCCTAGCACTTTGAATAGAGTCCTAACACAAGGCTAGCGGAAGAGAGGCCCCACTCCCACTAGCCACACCTCTCCTTATATAGGCCTAGGGTCTATTATCCACATGACCACTCTAACCCTGACCTACATAACACACCCACCTACCACTGGGGGCATAACCGTCTATCTTTTTCCTCATCGCCTGAATGCCATCGGACGCTTCACGTCTTTGCTTCATCTCAAAGCAAGCTCCGTGATGGCGCCATGTGCACCACCAACCACCGCCACCGGTTTTTAGGCCCAAACTAGGAAACCGCCTTGCACGCTTCTCAAAGCGTGACTTCTCGATGTCGACGCGTGTCACCTTGTCCCGCGATCCTGACCACCGGCAAGTCTCTCCCAGTCCCTGTCCATTGGGCCCCCTTGTCACTTGCACCGGCATCCCATTTGCCATGACTTGGTCAACACGCCGTCTTCATCACCACCACGGTTTTGAGGCTCAACCGCAAAACCGTCCGTGCTTCTTGCCTCTCCACGTGTATGGTGTGGATCACCCTTGACTTCACCTGGCATCCCGATCGTCTGGCCCCAAGTCCCCTACTTGTGCCCAATCCTCTCATCGTTGACTGCCAAGTCGACTCCAGTGACCTATACATCATGAGACAAGCAAACACATTTCCCATCTCCTGCAATATCACCAATATCTCCATCAACTCCGGTTAGTCATAACCATGATATGCAAACCTATGCAATCCCTGGATTCCCGCATTTCAACTCAAATATCAAATCCACTCAAGTCAATTACTCATCACAAATATAGCAAACCATGGCACATATCCACATGGTTTTTCACAAATAGGTCCCTGGAACTTCAGAAAACCCTAGTTTTCAAACCGTAGCAAACCGTAGCTCCGATTTAAGCAATTCTTGTGCCGTTGGAATCGTTGCCTTGAACCCTAACCCATGAAGCCCACCTCATCGACCCTTAGCTTCTGGTTTTCTCACTATTTGGCTTTTCCTTTGATTATGTGTTATTTTATGTTCCGATAGCTTATGCGTAGCTCGCATTTTCGTAGACGAAGAGAATCAGGAGCAAGAGCTCGAGGACCCAGACTATGAGGAAGACTTTGAGGACACGTTAGGATGCAAGCCGTATCTATCCCTTGATGATGACTGCTCCTATTATTTTAAAAATGCACCCAACTAGAGCCTACTTCTTATAAGCATTATTTCCTTGTCACTTTATGATTGCTTAGTTGAAACCTACTTGTGTGAAAGCTAGCATTCATACCACCTATACAAGGTAGGGTTGTTAGATCCTTGTTTGGCTGCAATTGATATTCCCATGCCTTGATAAACTTAGGAAGTTATTATTAGCCCTGCTAATAATGACGCTACCTTGCTAGCATACGCTTAGGACCCATGACGCTTGTCACCACACTCTCTATCAAGTTTACAAAATGGGTGAAATGTTTGGTGGTGTGTGTGTAGGAACGGGTGGGTGATAAATGAACTTGTTTTGGTGAAGTGGATGGGATAGCGTGGTTGCGGGTGAGACTCCTAGTACTGGTGCAGAGTACTTGGTGATGGTGTCTCCAATGTAGGTCCACCTGTCGTGAACGAGTGCTTGCCCTGCCAACTAGGAAAGGACTAGCTAAGACCTCAACTTGGTGGTTTTTCAGTACAATCGCAAAACCTGTATGGGCAGGACTAATGTGGATCCTGGGTAATGCAGCAAGGAAGTATCACCTGATGAAGTAGAAACGGACTCAAGGATTGGAGCGGTGATGTGATGATAAGTCTAGTACTTGGCAAAATTGTTGGTTGTGTGCCTTGATGTGATATGACTAAGTGTCATGATGGTGGAATCCATGAGCTTCGTGGTGGACTTGTGGGCGTGCCTGGGTGAAGTGGGAGTGCTATGTGACCGTAGCTAAGAGCACATAGCCTATGGGTACAACGTACTAAGCTCTACAGAGTTAACCCTAAATCATTCAGATGTTCATTGTCACTGGTCATGGCACACCAATCATTGGGCTCTTAGAAATTCCTTGATGTGTGAGTGGGTGTAATGAAACCCGTGTTTTGGTGAAGATGTGGCATAAGGTGCCAGAGTCGTTTTGACTAGGCGTCGAAAGGCTCAGCTAAAAGTGGGAACTATTGGGATCGATTGAATCTCCCTCAGGCCCAACCAACCAAAAGTCATAAAATAGCTTTCCTTCTCTAAAAACCCCTTTGGTTCCATAAGTATACTCTTGCATCCGCGCTATTCCGCAAAACTTTGAGACCTTAACTTATTCCTTGACTACTTCCCAAATGCATATATTACCCCCTTGCTAGAGGTAGAGCTTGTGGAGTATCTTATGTACTCACCCTTGCCTTTAACTAAATTCCCTAGAAAACAAAGACGAGGATGAAGCACCCGAGGAATTTGACGAGTAGGTTGCGTCCTATGCTCGAGTTGCCAATGGAAGTTCCCAGAAGCTTGCTTGTAATTTTCTTTTAGGGCAGGCATGTCCTCCCCTTTGGCTTGTAACTTAAGACTTGTATGACTCTTTTGTCCCTGCGTGGACCTAAATAAAGATTGTTGTATCACTTTGTATCATTTGTATGTGTGTACCAACTACTGATCCAGGGATTGGTACAAAATACACGACATGCCCCGGATAGGGGTGTGACAGCTAGGGCCTCCTTGCACGCAATTGCTTCCACTAGTTCCGGGTCCATCAGCCCAGTCATTACTAGGGCAGATGCTCCTCCTAGGAACAGACCCCTCTCATCCCTTGCCACCATGGCTGCTATGGTCGTGAGCATGATTTTTTATAATGTTGCATCAACATTTACCTTAACAATGCTCCGACTAGGAGGAACCCAATGAATGACTAGCATTTGTTTTTCTTTAACCTCCTTTGTTTTCGGTTTTGGCTGTCCCAGGTTCGACAAGAACCTTTCAATGAAACAACGCATTTACAGCATCGATTGTAAAATCTTTTCTTGAAGAGAGAATTCCTTTTGTGGCCCTGTTAAAGTTGTTGATTCCTTTCTTGGCCCTTCTGTCAACTTGAGGTACTAACCTGTTAACTGGGTTTTGAAATGGCCTTTGTACCCTAGACATGAATAAATGAGTTTTTTAATTGTGTTAAATCAAGGATTATTTTATCTTCACGTATATAAACATTATTTTTTAATTAAATAAAAAATTCAGATTTATTTTTTCATTCATAGGAGAATGAAATTTGACAATTATTTTTCTCATCTATTTTTGAATAAAATTGCAGCCTTTTCTACATGAAATTTGACCAAAACTTAAGGATTTGTTACATGAAATTTGAACAAATTTTCAGCATTATTTTTTAACATGGAGACAACTATTTCTCATCTATTTTTACACACACCTATGAAATTGAACACCATGCAACAACACATCATAAATAGATATCCTTTAGAATATGTTCAGGGATGTATGAAAGTTTGATAATTACACCAAGTAAATTCCATTCACTACACCAAAGCAATTCTACATATATTACACCAAGTCAATTCAACATCAAAGGCTGAGTCTTGTTTTGCCTCTTGTGCCCATTGTAGGACTAGTAGGTTATCCGTTTTTACTTCTTGTGCACATTAATGGACTATCTAGTGCAGGCGTAGCTCTTTCTTCTTCTTGAGTTTGGCCTTCATTTTGGGCTTGGACTTTATAGGTTGCTTGTTTCCTGAAGAATTCTCAATGCTCATAGTCTCGGGGTGATTCGAGCCACTTCTTGACCTATAAATCAGCACAGATGGCAGCAATGATGATAGAACACAAAAAAAAATGGATGCAGAGGAAAACAAGTATAGTTAGAAAAGTACCTTTTGGATCCTCCAGAGTTGAAGTTATTATGTTTTCCCTTTTTCTTACTTGTAATTTCTAAGGGTTGTCTATAATTGAATAGAAGTAATTAATCACTAACTTTGCAAACTAAGTTATCATTCATGGTAATTGTAGAAAAAAAACAGCAAGTACCTATGACATGCTTCAGGAGTAGAATCAGCTTGTTTCCTCTTTTTTCTTAGGGTGTGTTCCTTTCCACCCCTCTGATTTTTAGACCTGTCCCATCGAATATTATGATACTAATTAGGAGTATTAAATATAGATTACTGACAAAACCCAGTCTATAACCCTCCCTCTGAATGACGAGACAAATCTATTAAGAATAATTAGGTCATGATTAGATAATGTGATGCTACAGTAAACATCTCTTAATGATGACTTAATTAAGCTTAATGAATTTGTCACGCTGATGCGCATTCAACTCTATAATTAGTTTTATGTTTAATTTATATTTAATAATCATATGTAGTATTTTAATGATTGATGTGACCCCACTAAAATTTAGACCCCAAGAAACGAACACACCCTTAGTTGTTGTTTCAAGAGTTTAACTAGGTTAAAAGAGTAGAAAAAATAGAACACATCAATAGTGTGAAGTCACCATGAGAGGAAGTAAAAAATTGCAAACCTAGGTGGAAAAGTCATGCTGGTTGTCTATGCATCTTCCTCAAAACTCAAAAGGCATAATGGAATTCTCAGCAGATTTAGCTTTCTTTGGCCTCTTCTGTGGTGTTCCTCTACAACCAAAATCAAAATGTCAAGAATTGTGTGATGATTAATAATCACTAAGCTCCTAGAACAACAACTATCAACTTGTGCTTTAAACCTATACAGATTGTCAAAGCTACAATCCCAGTCACCATATATACTCGCTTGGAGTGGATGTGAACCTTGTGGTGTTCTCTAAGTTTCTTTTGTAAATCCTTTGCCCCCAAAGTTGCACATCTATGAGAAAGTCCTTGACATTCTCACATATCCAATGTTTGGTTGCATTCTTGATCTTCTTTTTCCTTCTTGTACTAGAGCAATCATGATCACAAGGGTTTTTCTTAACCTACAAAAGAGCAACATACTTTAATTGGATTGCAAAAATACAATCATAAAGGGAATACAAATCAGTAAGAAACTTCAAAAATAAACATGGTTTACCTTCACAGTGCAACCATCTACTATAGTAGTTGCATAAATCCACCATGGACACTTATTAACAAATTTCCTTGAACAATATGCCATGAATCTCTTTGGCCCACTGTTTGCAATATTGAACTCAAATTGATGTTTCATTGCATGCTGAGACATAGCTAACTTGAACACCTTCATCTTTGCATAAGTGGAGCCAATATCCATTGGCGGATCTAGTGGGTCATATTCTATATATGGAGTATGATTTTTCTCAATACATGGCAACTCCCGCTGAGCTTCTCCTTCATCCCCATCTTCACTGTCATCCTCATATTCACTTAAATCCCCATCCTCACTCTCATCCACATTCTCAACCTCATCCACATCCACATCCACAGTAGCATTTACAGGTTCATTATGTGGTACCATCTCTAAGTACATACAGTCCTCATCAACACCAACATGTTCATTCTTTGGTACAGGAATTCTAAGGTACTGCTCCTCATCATTATTCTCACTGTTGTTTGGATCTAACCTGTGATTAACAAGCAACCTAACATTTTAGAACCACTGTCTCATCCAATGTAGACCTAATGAAAATGAACAAATATCCCACAGCTTACCCTTGGAGTGGATCCTAGTTGGAGGTGGCATCGTTGATGACCTGCACGGCGAGTTGGATGAATCTATTGCCCGAGAAGGTGCCGTGGGCCGCGTCTCCCTCCCTTGTGTCACCTTGGGCCACGTCTGGTTCCCCTGCATTGGCCTCCTATGTGTCGCCCTCCCCTACAGCCTGGGCATTGGTATCGTCGACCATGATGCTCCGGCCTGTGGCCCCGTCCCCTATAGCCTGGTCACAGCAGCCGTCAACCACGCCACCTAGGCCCGTGCCTAGCTTTACCCGCGCCAGAACCCTAGCCCGCGGAACCGCACGAGGCTTGGTGTGCAAGTAGCCTTCCTCCATACTCCGTGTCATCTCCAATCTTAGGGGACGACCACCAATCGAAGGCGGCTTGCCACCAGCGGCCCTCTCCTCAATGCATTAGACCTCTGGCAATGGCTCCTCTTCTCTCTCTCTCTCTCTCTCTTTCTCTCTCTCTCTCTCTCTCTCTCTCTCTCTCTCTCTCTCTCTGTGTGTGTGTGTGTGTGTGTCAAATGGGCAGGATATGGAGTCAGGCTCCCTATGGAGTCGAACAGGGAGTTCAGGTGGAGGCGGGGATAAGATGATCTTTTTGCCTAGCTAGACACTGACATCTGATGGTGTAAGCTAACAAATGTGACGATAGGGCCAAGAAAGGAACCAAAATTGGTATTAGGGGCAGATAGAGAAGTACATTTTGCTTTGGGCCAAGAAAGGAACAAGCAACTTTAACAGGGCCACGAAAGGAATTCTCTCTTTCATGGATGGCCTTTTTCCTTGGATGCCATATCGCCCACAGAGTCACAACAACCTGAGTAATAAGCTTTTGACGTGGTAAACATTTCACGAGCACTACAAGCTAAGAACTACATGATTTCATCTTCCTCTAGAGCCCACACACACTTCGACATATTGTAGTCCAAAAGAAAATGTCTCCATGAATCCGGTGTGTTTCACAAATCGTGCAAGAGCTTTGTGTCACCATATTTCTATGGTGCAATACATCGCCAGTGGGAATCGATTGTTTTGCTAATCTCCAAAGGAAAACACAGAGTTTCAATGGAACCAGAACCCTCCATAAAGCAGTCCACTCCTTCTCTGTCGCCTTTGTATCTGATTTCCCTGATGTATGTTCAATCCAATCCGTCCTCTTTTCTCGGTTGTTAGCCACCATTCTGTATTTACTGAAAAAACTCCAGGCTTTTTGTAATGCCAAGCCCAAAAATCTTATTGGCTCCTCGTTGAAAAGGGTATATTGAGAATGCATTCTCGGTCCATCAGAGTAAAATACTCCTCTAGCAACTGAATATTCCATCGACAATTGGCTTCATGCCTTCATCAATGAGCTCACCTAGCAATCTCAGTGGATTGTCCCTCATGCTGCAAATAAGTCAGAGTAACCTGCCCCTATGTGTTGGGGTAAATCTTCGCAATGTCATGTGGATAGAGTCACATCAAGGCAAAGTAATTAACGGTGGCTAAGCAAATTCTGCTCCGCTCGATCCCCTGGGAAGGGATCAAGCATGTTCTGTCATGTCTGTCTCTCATGAGCATGGTTGAGGGCATCTCGCTCCGTCTGATCCCATCAGATGAAGTCGATAAATCTCGCTTCACCCGACCCCCTTGAGTGAAGTCGAGCATAACCACCTCGCCTGACCCCTGCAGGGTTGCACGCCTTCATGTCGCCTGACCCCCTCGAGCAGGATCAAGCACGCCCTCCTTGCTCGACCCTCGCAAGCGAGGTCATGCACCTTTGTTTTGCCTAACCCCTCGAGCGGGATCGTGCGCACTAGCGACTTGACATAGGTTGGTAGGACAAGGACGAGACATTAATGCACGTGATGATTAAGAGCACGTGTCTGGCACTATGTTGCCAACCCTGTCAGAGACCATCCTTGCTGTGGCAAAGGAAGGCATGACTTGACATTGCCACACCCCTAGGAGTGGCGGGATGGAAACGTTGGGCGGGATGGTTCTGATTGACTTACCTCTCTCATAATGACAACACAACAAGATACGATGACACCACGCCCGACCCCTCATGAGGAGTCGGACTCTTCTTGTCCTACCCGACCCCCACAGTCAGGAGTCACACAAGTGGATGAGTCAACATGGAAATGACGGCATACGCACCTTGAATGCCTGGGGGGGGGGGGGACTACATGTAATCCCTGCCCTTTCCCAATCACAATCGGGAACGCAAGGATGGGAATACGCATGGCGCAATGATGCACCCCCCTCCCCCCCCATGTTTTACGACATAGATGAATGAGAAGAGGCACGCCACATACCGAACGTCAGCTACAGTGTCAATGTGATGCGATTGAGCGACGCCTTGACTGGAATCAACAGAGCACGCTGACAAGATCGGGAGGCTATACACAGTGGCAGAACACACAGGACGGTGGGAACCATGGTGAACAGGGACCAACTCTCTTGTCAGAAGAGCAACAGAAACTGGGCCCCTCTCGTTGTTGTATAAAAGGAGGAGGTCTTCTCTCTTACACACATGATGAAAAACACACATTAATTCACCACACGTACATGCACACAAGCTCTCACTCACACCAAAGACTTGGAAGCCCTTCTTCCTCTCTCACCCGCTGTAACCCCAATGTACAACCAACACAAGTAACACGAGAAGTTCATAATTGGACAGGGATTCTTCCTGAACCAACATTCATCCTTGTGTATTCTTGCAAATCATCCGACCATTAACGCATAATCCACAGAAATTCACGAGCCAGTAATACTAAACTCTGACACTCAGAATCCAGCTCGAATGCCATATCTGTGTATTTTTTGCAGTACCGATTTGTTGAATGATTCTTTGTTGCAGAACTTCTTTCCCATCCATAATAGCTCTCCATATCCTCGATAGTGACCGACCAAGTTCAAGCATCCATAAAGTCTACATCGGGATAGTATACCGCTTTGAGTACATGGGTACTCAATGAAATTGGGTCTTCCATAATCCTCCATGCCTGTCGAGCAACAGTATGAGGTTTAAAAGCTCCAAATCGCGAAAGCCTAGACCACCAAGGTACTCTGGCTTTGTCATCTCCTCCCATGAGACCCAACACGTTTTCCTCTTGCCTTCTTTACTTCCCCAACACAATCTCCGAAGGAGGCCATCTATGCTGGGAGAGTCCTCTTGGTTACGTGAACCATGCCATCAAGTATGTTGGTACAGCTTGCGCTAACAGATTTTATCAAAACTTCTTTGCCGCCTGATGACAGAACTCACTCCATCCATCGTTGTACCCTCTTCCACACTCTATCTTTTAAATATATAAAAGCTCCATTAACTGATCCACTGACATTAGTAGGCATGCCAAGATACTTCTCGCTTAATGCTTCGTTGTGGACATCCAACAAATTTTTAATCTCACCCGTACTCTCTTGCGAGCAACCTTTGGTCATATGAATCAAAGATTTATTCATGTTTACCTACTGCCTGAATGCTCTACAATATGTATTGATTACATCCTTAACCATCTCCACACTCTCTCTATCCGGCTTGAAAAACAATAGCCTATCATTAGCAAATAATAAGTGGCTTACCATCGGGGCTGATGGAGCCACCATAATTCATGTGAGGTTTGATGATTCAATCTGAGCTTTTAAGAGCCACGAGAGGCTCTCTGCTGCCAATAAGAAAAGGTAGGGGGCCTTGACGTATTCCTTCTAAGCTCTCTAGACTATCTCCATTCAACAAAACTGAGAAAGGCACTAAGGTAATCAATCTCATAACCTCATCCAGCCATAGTTGTTGGAAACCCAATCAAAGCATAATGGCACGAAAGTAGGGCCACTCGGCCAGATCTTAGGCCTTCTTCATGTCTAATTTCAGTGAGCAACACCTCAAGATCCCCACTCTCTTCTTCTTCATGAAATGCATACATTCATAGGTTGCAACACTATTATCAGTGATTAGCCTTTTCGGGACAAAAGCTGATTGCTCTTCGGAAATAAGGTTGGGGAGAACCAATCTCAATTTGTTTTCCATCACCTTTGATGCGACCTTATAGATTACATTGCGCAAACTAATTGGTCTGAATTGGCTAAGCTCTTCAGGATTCAGAATCTTTGGAATCAACACAATATTCGTGTTGTTGATGCACAATAGATCCTCTTCTCCTCGTATAACTTGTAGAACAACTGCTGTCACCTCCTCTCACATAGATTCCAGTGGCGCCGGAAAAAATGTTCGGGATAACCATCCAGATCAAGTCCTTTTGTAGGAAACATCTAAAAAAGGATGTTTTCACCTCATCACCAGAGAAGGATGCAAGCAGCATGTCATTTATCACCGTCGAGACCTTGTGTGGCACTACCTCCATGTGTGATGTGCCATCGGATTGATAAAAGTCTTTATAGAAGTTGGTGACCATGGTACCCAACTCCAGTACATCGTTAGTGACTTGGTCATCCACCCTCTTCAACTTAGTAGAAAATCACAAGAGACATAATGGGATGCTCTACATCATGCAAAGCTTGCACGAGGTGTTCGAGAGGGACATGGCGCAAGGTGGAGCATAGCGGCGATCGATGATTCGGTCGGTGGAGTTGAACACTTTAAGCATGGCGGCTCGAACCGTCCGATAAGCTGCATCAACAGGGATCCGTCCAGACGTGGCGATCGGGTTGATGTTGGCTGGAGGCTGCTGTTCAATAGGGGCTGATTAGACGTGATGACCAAGTTCGACGGTGCAGCTGGAAGACGTCGTGGATGATTGTGATGGCTTTGACTCGCGGTCAGTTTGATCGGAGCGGCTGTTGCGTGCTCAATGCGGAGCAGCGATGGCAATGGGTGGACTCGGCGTGTTTTTTTTTTTTTTTTGTGGTTTCTGTTGTTGCATGGCGGTGGCGTGAACGCGTGATGTTTGATCAGACTCGGTGTGCCGAAGGCGACGCATCGTGAGGATTGATTGCGGTCAGGTCATGGATGCGACTGCTGGTACCTACATGCGAGAGCAGGAGTCTATGGCGCAAGCAGACAGGTGGTGTCAGGTGGAGTCGTGTGCAGATTGGAGGCGTATGTGGGCATGCGACGTGCTCGTGCATACTTGCATGTTGATGCACGAAAGATAAAAGATAGGGCCCGCATGTGATTGTTTAAGGAAACAATCCTTTTTGCATGCAGGCTGGAGTTTTAGTTTCCTTTTATCGTTGGCTTCCTTGACTCGGTTTCGTGCGGCACAAAGGCTTGGCTCATGGTCCAATAAAAATCGCATGCAACAAGGAATAAAAAAAATGGGGCGGCGGCAGGTGGAGTCTGTATCGCTGAAGACTCTATACTTGGGTCGGTTCGGCCAGGAGGAGTCTACGGATTGCATCAAAGGCAATCGTTGTTCGTGAACTAAAGCTTGTGGTGGTTTACGACGAACGGCGGACAGTGATTGAGCGGGTTGGCTTCATCATGTGTAAGCGGCGTGACAGTCGATGGCGCTCAAGAGTGGCGGGCTGTACACAGACTGTGTACGGTGAAGGCATACGTGCTGCAGGAGGAGCTATCACGCAGGGAGGTGTGTGCAGCTTAGCGGCAAGCGTACATGACAGCGTGTCTGGGCAGGACGTGGCGAGTGCTGGAGCGTGCAGCAGGCACGTGACTTCGACGTGCAGTGTGCGCGTGTGGCGACATGGTGCACGTGTGAAGGTTCTTTCGGCGGTCCGTGGCAACAGGCGGATGGTGTCGATATCGTCTAAATTTGAGGTGACGAAATTTGATGGGACTGGCAACTATGGACTTTGGTAGACAAGAGTCAAGGACTTGTTAGCGCAGTAGGGGATCCTAACGGCTCTGAGCGAGAAAAAGCCGGCCAAGATAGATGATGAGAAGTGGGAGGAGATGCAAGCGTAAGCAGTGGCAACAATCAGGTTGTGTCTTTCTGATCAAATCATGTATCATGTCATGGAGGAGATGTCACCGAAGGCAATTTGGGATAAGTTGGATAATCAATTCATGTCCAAAACTGTGACTCAAAAGCAGTATTTAAAGCAAAAGCTATATGGGTTGAAGATGTAGGAGGGAGTAGACCTTGTTGAGCACATTAATGTCTTCAATCAAGTTATGGCTGACCTTGTGAAGGTGGAGGTGAAGCTTGATGATAAGGACAAGGCCATTATTCTTTTGTGTTACTTGCCGAGTTCTTATGAGCACTTGGTTACTACGTTGACGTATGGCAAAACCGAGGTTAAGGTGGAGGATATCACAACGGCGTTACTTGCTCATGATCAAAGGATCAAGATCAATAATAGTGATGATAGTAGTTCCACTAGAGATGCTTTGGTGATCAAGAGTGATCGAGTGAGGGAGACCGACAAGAAGAAGAAGAAAGGGCCACAGTGCTACAAGTGCAAGGAGTGGGGACATGTGAGGAGGGATTGTCCAGAGCTGAAGAAGAAGGATGTGGCAAATGTTGTGGTTTTAAGGAAGGATGACTCGGATAGTGATGGTGATATTCTTGTGCTATCAAGTGAGAAGTCTTATGATAAAGAAGAAGCGTGGTTGTTGGATTCTGCAAGTTCGTTTCATGCGACATCCAGGAAGGAGTGGTTCTCTTCATATGTTGAGGGTGACTTTGGTTTTGCTCACTTGGGAGGTGATACGGTTCATCGTGTTATGGGAGTTGGCAAGATCAAGCTAACAACATATGATGGACAAGAGGTGCTACTGGAGGGTGTGCGACATGTGCTGGGACTTAGAAAGAATCTAATATCACTTGGCATTCTGCATGGAGAAGGTTGGTTATATCAGACGATGCCAGATAGGAGGACCTTGAGGGTGATGCGGGATGACAAGACTGTGATGATAGGCGAGAAGTCGGATGCACATCACTACAAGCTTAAAGGTGGAGTCATAGAGGATGGAGCTACACATGTTGCGGTGTTTGGTCCTTGCGACGAGGTGGTCTTGGCGGGCTGTTCGAAGTGAGCAGTGGAGGAGGTGACTCAAGTCTGTGTACACGGAGGTTCGAGCATGGACAACTTCAGGATGCCATGCATATCCATCAAGTTGGAGTTTGTTGTATTTATGTCGAATAAGTGTACACAAGTCGATTACAAATTAGACTTGAGTTATATTAGGTAGTTAGGGATAGAGTTTGTGTCGGACTTTTATTCCTGGGCCTCATATATAGGTGGGGGTACCGTTGTAACCGCAAGACGACAGAAGTAGTAAGCAAGGGGCGGTGGCGACCGGAGCGGTGCGCCCAAGGGGTGGCCAGGCCTGTGCCGGTGTGCTCCTGATGCCGGTATTGCTACTGATATTATGGGGAGGAGTGCCCGTGGTCATGCCCCGAGGATGTAAGCACATCGTTGAACCTCGCTAAAAAACATCGTGTCTTTGTGTCGTTCTCCTTTTTGTGATCTTGTGTTTATGGTTGATGATCTTGGGGTGTCGCTTCTGCGCCTGGTTTTCTAACAAGTGGTATCAAAGCCATGGTCATAAACCTGGAACATCTCGGGAGCCTCACACGGATATCGGACCATCGGATTGGGTCTCTCCGGCCACACAGTTTGTCGGGCTGTCGGAGGGGTGTCCACCCGGGTGTAAAGGAGAGATGGGGCCACCCGATGTGTGATGGGGGAGATTGTTGGGTTTAGTCCCACATCGGATATTGATGATGGGGGCGCCTAACTTATAAGGTGGAGAGAACCTCACGTATTAGGCTAGTCTTTTGGGTTGAGGTGTCTCAGGGTCTTGGTTAGGGCTCTAGTTAGGTCAACCTGGGCTGGCGGTAGGGGCTCGTGTGCGAGACGAGCCGGGCCGCACTCCAACAACTTTGTTCTACTTCCGACACTAGCTAGATCGCATTTGAAAAAAAAATAGTATTTTTATCTCCCTCAGCTAACCACATTATCCGCGAACGTTTCCTCCATATGACCTCCTCATGGTGGCTAAGTTCCATAATCTGCTCAACAATCTTGATTTCTGCATGTGAAGGGCCCGTCCGGTGTGGTTTGAATCGTTGCATCATTTAGTTTTTTTTAGCTCCTGTCGAACGTGTCTAAGGATGTTGAGTCCCTAGGAATGAAAACGGATCGGATACGGACGGATATCACTGATCCTATATCCTATCTTACATTTTGTTCTTGGAACCGGAGTCAGATACGGATGGTGTCAGATACAAATACGAATGCGGATATTCTCGGTCTCGAATACAGATCATTACGGATCGAATATAGGATTAGCGGCTTTCATACGATGTCGGACACGAATATTTCTTCGGATATAGAGTTAAAGCAACATCAACATATCTCAAAAGTCAGAACTCTCAGAGATCGGGGTTTAGAGTATATACTATTATTAAGCACGAGATAGATAAACATAAGTTGATGACATTACTAGCACTCTTCAATCTTCATGATGGATTTCACGTTAATATTGTGATTACACACAATAGAATCTGTCAAAAGGAGTCAAATTTAATTTTCTATTTTGTTATACCCTCGTTACATTCCCAAAAAAAAGAACTTCTTGTTGAATCTGTACGTCAAAAAGACTATTGTAAAATGACAAGGGCCAAATCACAAAAGAACCAAACCCCCGTGAATCTCCTCTCTCGCTCTCCAATCGCTGTTCTGGATCTCCGTCCTCTCTCTTTCTCTCTCTCTCCAATCCCTGTTCTGGATCTCCGTCCTCGTTTGCGATTTGCAAATGGCCACGGCCTTGGCTGAGACCTCGGCCACCTTGGCCTGCTTGTCCCAAGCGGCTTTGGTTCGTAGTCTCTGGAACGGAGGCACAGTGGCTAGGTAGACATTCGCTGCTTGAGACACGACACACGGTGGGCAGTGCGCGGCAAGGCGAGAGGCATGGCGCTGTCTTGCCGTCGTTTGGAGTAACGGGAGCTTCAATTTCACTTGATAGAGCAAGGATTCTAGGAAGCCGATGCCCGGCGGCACCTACGGCTGAGACGCGAGGACATCAGAAGATTGGGGAAGATAGGTCGGGTGTGTGGATTTCGGATTCTTTATCGGACATTTTATCGGGTAAATCCGATAAGCTGGCCAGATATCTGCTATCCGACGGATACCATGCTCCCTATGTCTGGCTCCGATATCCGTTCCAGGTATTCGAGTCCGGCTCTGATATCCGACAAATTTGTTGAATATCCATTAACTATGATTTGTTTGAGATTCAAACTAATTCAGGCAGTCGGATGGGCGGATAATATCCGACCCGTTTTCATCCCTACCAGTCACTAAGCTTCACAACCACACTTAATAGCTTCTCATGTAAATCTTTCAAGGTGTGTGCCTTATCTTCTTCATTCTAGGATTGTGTCAACATGATTGCAAAATTATTATGGGTTTCCCACATCAACTCGTACTTGAAACTTATGCGCCTCTTGCGTCTTTTCCTCTGATTTGTTCTTGGAATCCACCACAACATGGTGGGATTATGGTATGATGCAGCAGCCATGAGGTGCTCACATGCCTGGGGGATTCGTGTGCACCAATCGACTGTCGCCAAAGCTTTATCAAGGTGGACTCAACCCTACAGAACGAACCTCGTGTCACTTTCTTTTTGAAAGTCCAATTTCGACCTTCGTAATCCAAGTCATACAGGCCACAACATCCACCATCTCTAGGAATCCCTAAATTTGTGCATGAATTCTCTCCTGAACTCCGTCATGTTCCAATCAATGTAAAACTTTGTTAAATTCACCTATATATAACCACACAGTGGTGAAAGTGACTTTATAAATTTGAGCATATCCCATGTCTTATGCCTCTCCGCTATGTGGGCTTCTCCATAAACACATGTTAGCCTCCACGGTCCCGACCCACTTTAATGAAAATAACATCAATATGATATTGTGAGTACAGTAAAATCTCCACACTAGATGTATTGTTCAAGAATAAGCCAAGGCCTCTACTGTGTCCTGAGCTACTCACAACGAAAGCATTATCAAAATATTGATTGCCTTTTAACTTCTTCACCTGTGCTTTAGGAAGTAGAGTTTCTTGAAAGCATAGCACGGATGGGGCAATTCTCTTCACTAGATCATGAAGATATTTAACTGTTGTGGCACTGCCCAAACAGCAACAATTCCAACTTAAGCAACTCATTGCTCTTGGCGGAACTCTGTAGGATTCAGAAGGCCGACTGGAATGGGGTAAATAGTCGGTTTCAAATCTAATTGCTACCTGATCAAAAAATACTTGTGAAATTTAAAACAATTGATTATGAGCAAAATAAATAGGGCTATTCTTATGTTGATACAAGAGAAGCACGTAACTCTAATCCTAAGTTAAGGTTTGTAATCCTAGGGTGAGATGAGAGAATAACAATTTTAATAAGACAAATTGCATGAATAATAGTTGCACAAGTAAAATACTAAATAGATATCACAACTAAACAAGTACCATGAGCTCTATGTATATGAGATTGCAAGAATGTATATATCTTAGAGTAAATTATCACAACTAGACAAACGACAAGGGAGATACCAATTTTTTTATCATGGTCTTGGTGACTTGCAAGTCATCCATATTCCATATTGAGATGGATCCAAGCCTTTGATTTGCTTCTATATCAAGTATGAACTTCTCCAACAAAAAGTGCTCGCACAAGAGCAACTTGATCTTAAGCCGAATCAATTCCTTGAATCTCTTTAAACCTCGATTTCACTTGAGTTGCCCTTCACCACTCCGGCGAGGTGAGCACAAGACCTCTCACAAAAACACTGGGCCACCTTCATAATCTTTTTAAAGGGCTCATGGTTTTCACACCTTCAAGGCGTCTAGGAGGCGGCAACCTCCAAGGATAACAAGCTAAGATACACTTGACTCGCACCGATTTCTCAAAGCTTAATCAACAATGCAAATGCACTTGAACCTTTCCTCTCACCCTCTATTAGGTGCAACACATGCACAAATATATGGGAGGACTCTTCTCTAGCTCAAAGATGTTCAATAGGGTGTGTAGTTTTCTCCCAAGCTGCATGCAAAGGGGTATATATAGGCTCAACCAACAAAACTAGTTATTTCCCTTGGATAGCCAAACTCTGTTTTCATAGTCAAATAACAATTTAAACCTAATCAGACCACCATTCAAACCAACGGCTAAAAAACTAGTCACTACAGCCAATTTTCAACCTTTGGCGGTCAGACCGCCACAAGCACACTCAAGACCGAAGTGTCTGGATGCACATGGTCAGACCGCATGGTATGGGTGGTCGGACCGCCACTACTTTTTAAGCACAACCAATCTTTAGAGAAACAACCATAACTTTTGACTCTTAAGTCTAATTTTCATAATCTTGGACATTTCAAAAAGATAATTCAAAGGGACATACATCCCTACTCATTGCTTGACCAAACACAATGGAGCGAAGACAAAAACATTTTTCATAGATCAACTATCAAGGAATAAACATGAGTCTCAATCATTTGCAAACGTCATTTGCAAATATTAACATTATGTCAAGAAGACTATGCATATGTAAGATCGAGCTTCTCAACATACGGTAGAACTCTAAACCCCTCTTAATAGTACGACAAACTATTCTAGCAATCTGGTCTTTCTCCACTAATCATCAAGACAAGAAAAAAAGAAAATTTCAATTGTTTATACCTTTGGCTTGCACGAATATCCACTTTAGGTCTAGCATGATGTCCATGAACATTTGAAGTGTCCATGATTTTGCTTTACACCAAATGAGTGATGTGGATAATTCATAGCTTCACATGAGCTTCCATAGTTCATCGCGTTAAGCCTTCACTCACTCTTCACTATTATCTTTGCTCCTCCGGCACCAAGCTTCTTGCTTGCCCTTCACCCTTACATGGTCTATCGCAACCATGTCTTCTCAACCTTCACCACCTTCCATGTAATTCTATTTTATATCAATCACCATCAATATGCTCACTGTCATTTTGATCACCAAATTGATATTTTCACTTTCTCAAGTCTTGATTCTTCTCTTGTGTTAATGGTCACTCATTGTCGAGACTTAATCTCGACAATAGATATAGGGTAGTTCACCTATGAGGATTTATATGTAGGACAGGGATATGCGCGAGATCGAGAGATGATGGTAACACAAGACGTTGATTTATACAGGTTCGGGCCTCCCGGAGGATAATAATCCTATGTCTTGTGCTCCGTGGTATTTGTATTAATATGTCTAGATCATAGATCTAGACGAGGAGGGTAGACCTAGACGATGTTGTATAGTTGTGTCTAATCTAATTAGGGTTGTCTACTTGTCTAGTAGAGCTTGTCTAATTCTTGTCTTTTGAGGAGGACCCCTGCCCCTCTTTATATATCCGGGGGGAACAGGGTTACATGGCGGAGTCCTAGTCGGTCTACTGTTCTTATCCTATTAGGAGTCTATCTTGCTTTCCTTATCTATGAGGTACCCTGATGGTAAGTATCATCGACAAGCCCCCGAGAGTCTTGCAAGCTGGATGATAATCTTCAGTAGCTTCCTGACTGGTTCGTGCCATATATAATGCTTCAGCTTTATATCAGCGAGCTTGTAAGAATCTCAAAGATCTGAAAATGTCCTCGAGAAATCAATTGGTGCACCGAGTAGGTGCACCTAATTAGGTGTAGCCCCCGACTCTTGTATCATTTGAAAACTACAAATAATGCAAGAGTCCAAAACAAGAATAGTCGTGTTAGCTCTCTTTAAGAAGAAATCATTCAAATCATCAAATTGAGTGATAAATAACTCAGTAGAATGACATCAATCATTACCGAGTGATAAATGACTTAGTTGAGTGACTTCAATCACCGCTGAGTGGTAGATGACTCAAACCAATGACTTCAATCATTGTCGAGTGCTATATGATATACTCGAGCAACATCAATCACATCCGAGTGAACGTAAGCTTATGACATCAATCATAGCCAAATGACATAGTTTTTGGCCGAGTGGCCTATGAGTGATTTATGAATCAAACGGGTGACTTCAATCACAGCCGAATGATTATGTTCTAAACGGGTGACTTTAATCACAACCGAAACGAGGCTTTATGACAAAAATCATAGCCAAGTACTAAGTTACCATGACTTCAATCATGATTAAGTAATCTTTCCTTAAGAATTGTAATCACTCATATCTTTGAGCTTTATTTTCACTATTATAGACTGACATCAATCAGCCGAGTGATGCTCAATATTTCGCGTATATGACCATCAAGTCATAGTGACATGATCATTAAATCATGCTTTAAATGATTATGGCATCAACCACTTATGATAATGCACTTCTCATCAAAGAAGCACATTTGATAGAGTGATCATCAAGCCACTGTTATATGATCATCAAATCATATATTTCTATATTATGGCATCAACCATAAAGTGCCTCTCTTCAAAGAAGCCCCCGAGACAATCGCCATTATGAGTGTCGGTCATGCTCCACTCAGAATATCATGTCTGAGTGGCAACGGTACTTGACTCATGATGATAAGGTTGAGTGAAGAAGACAGTCAAGGTTGTTGTAGCTGCCGACTGTAGATGAAGTAGGAATCACTCAAAGTCGTGATGACCGAGTGAAGCCGATAGTCTGACATGTGGCCGACCGATGGTAGCAGTCGGAGCTGGTGTAGCCGATCGATGAAAGCGGTCAGAGCTGTAAACCGACCGATGAAGGCGATCAGAGCTGACGTGGCCGACCAATGAGAGCAGTCGGAGTTGTAGGCCGATCGATGGAGACAGTTGGAACTGACACGGTCGACCAACGAAGGTGGTCGGAGCTATAAGTCGACCGATGAAGGCGAGGAAATCACTCTATGCCGAGTGGTGTATCCGCCTATCCATCAAAATGTTCCTGACAATAAAGGAAATTAGGAGTCTATCTTGCTTTCCTTATCTATGAGGTACCTCGATGGTAAGTATCATCGACACTCATCATCAAATTGTCAACCAATAATCATTACTTCAGTTATTTACATATCGTCATATTGATACCATCAACTCTTGATATTCAATCACCTTTCATGATGTGTTGAGTGCTTCAAGCAAGAGTGATAATCATTTTCACCATTATCTTCATCAACATATATATAGATAACCATGATCTCTTGTCAAGCATCTTCATCAATTAGAATGTTGATTCTCAACATGTGACCTCTCAACACTTGATATAAATATTTTAGCTTGACCTTTTTAGCTTGATGTCAGAACATAACAAAACACATGAAAACTCACAAACTCATAGAAAGTGTTAGTTCCAATAATCATTATCAACTATCACCAAAACTCATCATTAAGGCAAGGCTAGAGACCTAGACCTTTCACGCTCCTCACTGGAGGCCGTCGTATTTATGAATCCATACTCTTTGCCTCTTGAGTAGCTCCCTTCATCGTTATTGACAATTTTTTAACGTCGTCACTAAGTTGCCTTAGCAACGAAGCCAGAAATGTGTATTGTAATCTTTAACGAATGCAGAGAATCTGCAAGCACACGGAGAATACTGTTGTAGCATTTCACATGGAAGTATTTAGGGTATCATATTTATTTTATCCCAAAGGAAGGCAGGGATTGATCAGAGTAATTACCATGTTCTCAACCAGGCATAATAGATTATGAGACAAAATCCTCACAGGGTAAGGATAAAGATAAATATGGGTAGTGGACACACACATACTCAAGATGAATAAATACTATTCTAGTGGAGAAGGACAAAGAAAGAGCTAAGTTCCTATGTTGCTTTTACATAGTTATATAGTCTAAATTATATACTGTAATATAGATACATAAATAATGCAAGACAATCAGATCATCACACCTTGGGCATCCAGTTCTCCTGCATTCACAGTACGATTCTGACCAAGAGCCTATTGCATAGCTGAACATGAGGAATTTCAATGGACAGATAGGGTCATCACCACCTATTGCCTACCCTGAGCAATCCATGGGCTACATGACAAATAATGCATTATATTGATCTAAGCACCATGCTTACATCTCTAGAACAATGCCCCTAATCCCCTAGCGATGGATCAGAAAAGGAGCAATTACATTGAAATAAACACTAAGCACATGAAAATGATCTAAGTCACACATTAGACATGCATCACTATATAACGATATAAAGACTATAGTAAAGCCTTATGTCTAACATTATAATATAGTATAACTAAATTACTAACATATAAGCATAACAACCATATACATGAATCGATCATATAATTAAACAAGAAATACATGACCCAAGCATAACTATATAGAAAGACTAAATATATTAAATAGAACAAAGTCTTACAAAAGGAGAAAGATACAAGAGTCATACCACAACTCAAAGAAAGACTTGGGAACTGAAGAAGACTCTATTCTAAGCCTAACTCCACTAAAACTAGAGAAAAACTCGAAATACAAAGAGAGTGATGCTTCTTGGTGTGTGTTGAGGAGTGAGGTCACACCCTTCTATTTATAGGGGTCCAAAGGCGGTTCTAAGGTCGGTAACTCCCGCCCTAAGGGAGACAACCACCTTAGGAGAGTCTATGGGAAACCGCCTTAGAAAGCTTGGGTCCCATTAGGCCCACCTGGTGTTCAGTCGACCAGGGGTGGGGCCCAGTGGCCCCGACTCTTCTGGCACACCGGTGGGTGGCCCCCCTTGACTCCTCCATGGCTTAGCCCTTTTGTATGTTGGTTTGGTGCTGTAGGTGGGCCAGTTGATCCGTGGGAATCCCCATTGGTGCGCTCTGATTGGTGGAAGTTATGTTTCTTCGCTAAATAGGTGTGTTTCCTCCTCCATTTAGTTATTTCTTCTGCATGTAAGCATTTCTCCAAGTATAAGTGGATATTTATTATTTCTAACTAACACATATGGTGGGAATGTTGAATTCTCATTTATTTTGAGTAGTATTGATGGTCAAAAATGGTATTTAATGACCGTCAACAATCGTCCTCTTCATGTTCCATGGCGAGACATATTTCAGTGGCGAAGGAGGGACTGCCCCCTCGGATACTCACTTTAGAACAGGCACTATCTCCAATGCCTTCTTTGCCTTAGGTGCAAGCTTTGCCTCTTCTATGTTGTCCATCGTCGGCTTCACAAGATTGCTGGCAGTATCGAGCAGATCACCATCCTTTTCCTCCTTGAGCCTTGCCTCCCTAGAATCTGTTTTGCTAGCAGTGCTTGCATTGAGCTCTTTCTACCTCCAGACACCACCACATGTCATTGAATGTGGGTTTCTTCCTCCACGTCCTCTCCCAGACGGACGTGCAAATTTTTTGCCGCCCCGCTTGCCAGCAACCCCATACTTTGGCCTATCCTCGTTAACATTAAAAGAGTTGCAAATACGAGGAGTGCCCAGGCACTAAATGTTCGGGGCAACAATCATCCAGTCTCTGAATTGTAGTTCCTCCTCAGCGTACTCCCTAATCCACACTCTAGATGAGCAAGGCCCGTATTTTCTCGTATTTCACTTGCAATAACATACTCTCGCCACCTTCTAGAGTCAAGGTCACAAACCAAACCAAGGGAATTCCTTGCTTCACTCGAGCCCGATGGAAATCTCCGCTAGCACCTGCTACTTCCTTCATGTCCATACTAATCATCTCTCCCACCTTCTCGGCAAGCTTCTCCAAGATATCTTTTGTGCAAAGGAGGAATCCACACTTGAACTTTGCTCGAAACTATAACCAGAGTTGGAGTAGATCCTTCAAAAGGTTCGACCATGAGTGCACACACCTGAATATCAAGGGCCCCTCCTCTATAATGTGTTTCCAATCACATAAGCATTACATAATGAAAAGATTCCTCCCAATAGATCGGAAGGATACTTCTCGAGTTGTAATTCATGCAGCCCACATAGTTGACACTAGTGATTGCTCGTTGAACTACTTCGATGTGAGGAGTTTGGCTGCAGCCATCCACTTCACCACCAGTAGCATTTCTTTATCTTCTATGGTCAAGAAAACACAGTCACGCTCCACATCGTTGAGGTTGAGTTTACGGAGCAGCACGTCCACCTCCACTTTACCTTGTCCCACTAGTCGTCGCCATCTCTTCACTCAAGAAAACCTTTCAATCTCCACGTTGGGAACTCAGTGATTCATATCAAGGTTAATCAGTCTGAACGATCGTCAATAGGCCCCAAGGATGGAGATCAGATCATAAAATGCGAATCGCCAATGAAGTCGTCAAACCCTATGTCTTTGTTCTTGGGGGATTCATACACATTTAGTTTAGTTTTCATGTGTAAGGGTGGATAGGGCGGCCCATATTAACAGGCCTAGTCCACGGCTCAAGCCCGGCCCAGGATAACACAAAACCGGGCTTGTGCCCAGCCCGGCTCAACGAATACCAATGTAAACGGAACCGGAAATCCTGTTTCATGTCCGCGCGTTCGAAACGCGCATCTCTTCCCTTCCCCTTCAGCCCGCCTCCAAATTCCAATCCAACGCCGCCGCCTCGTAATCCAAGAGCTCTCGAAACCCTAGGCGTCCCCTTCCCCCAGCAAGCTCCGCTCAGCCCTCCCCTTCCCCGCCGAGCCCAATGGACAGCGGCGGCTTCATGGCCCCGCCGCCGGTCGCCCGCACGCCGGAAGACGTCTTCAAGGACTTCCGCGCGCGCCGGTCCGGCCTAATCAAGGCCCTCACCACCGGTAAACCTCGCCACTCCCTGCCTTGTCTTGCCAATTCTGCTGGTTATGGATGGCTTTTGTTTCGAGTTCTGACTGGTTTCCCCCGCCGGATGCAGATGTGAAGAAGTTCTACATGTCGTGCGACCCAGGTGAGAGCTTTGCTCTGCTCCTCGATGCGATTCGTTTCGCTCTGTTCGTCTGGGCTGGTGATTTCTAGGGTTCTGGTGGGAAACTGTGCTCCTCGATGCGATTCGTTTCGCTCGGTTCGTCTGGGCTGGTGATTTCTAGGGTTCTGGTGGGAAACTGTGCTCCTAGCGACTCAATCTGGAGTATATTTTCTTATAAATCTATTACATCTCCTCCCAAAACTGACTTTGAGGGATCCGTCTTTTGCTATTTGCGAATTTTTATACCCAATTCGGGGGAAAATATCCGTGCGCGACTCTTCTGTTTTCGATGTGAACTGTGGGCTGGGGAATTTCAACCCTGTTCTTGTGCGTGTTGACTGATGAGCTTCGCTTCTTCGCGAGGTGTTAGTTAGGTCACTGGTGACGTTCATTTGGTGAGAGGGAAAGTTTAGAAAGGTATGACGCCGGATTCCTTATCTTCTGAGAACTGGTGGACCGCACGGTCGGCCAGTCGTCCTCAAGGAAACGTTGTGCAGCTGCCCATTTACTGTTGTGCACCTTGGACAACGGCATCTCTTGCAGCTTTTAGAGGGGTATTTTCGGGAGCCTGTGTCTGACTAACTCGGTGAGTGAGTGATGTCATGTCATGGAGGTGTCAGGTCAGGATAGCTTTGCTTTTATTTCGGGGCACACTAACTCATGCAGGTGGTACTATAGGGTTTGGGGGTGATTGTGATGGAAAGTTACAAACACTTCGTCACTGCATGTCTGCATCTTTTCCTCTTCCAATATATATATGCAGTTGGTAACTGAAAATAGGGAACAAATGCTTAATAATTGATTACTTTGAGTTGAACATTAGCATGTTTTTAAGGCCGCATCTATCACAACGATGCATGAAAACATAATTTTCACCAACAGGAAATTTGAAAGAGTGCTTAGCTTATTTGAAGATGCCTTTTGAGGGAAGGTGTAACAACTTAATGTGGTTAGCAATGCGATATGAGTTTTTCTAGTTGCTTAATGCTAGTGTGAAATTTTGGGTGGGAGAGGCAAACCACCTTATACAGTGATCTTGATGTTAGGACTTTATATGGAACTGATGATTTATTGATGTGTTATGAGGGATCATGAACCTTTTGTGTCATCCATTTCATTGTATAGAATGCCCTGTTTTCATGTTTCATGGAATTCCGGATTTTAAATGGTTGAACCTGTAGTCCTTTTCCATCATAGTTCTTTGTGACTACTGAGTTTCATTTTTTTAAGAGTCTTCATCCAGTTTCATATTGCGTATACTAGTATGTTTTATGGGTTAGATTTTGAAACAACCACAGACTGCTAATCTGGCAAAGTGTCCTTTCTTATTATATATTACAGAGAAGGAGAACCTATGTTTGTATGGACTTCCCAATGAGACATGGGAGGTGAACTTGCCTGCAGAGGAGGTCCCTCCTGAACTCCCAGAGCCGGCTCTGGGAATTAATTTTGCTCGGGATGGAATGAATGAAAAGGATTGGCTGTCACTTGTTGCATTGCATAGTGATTCTTGGCTAATGTCTGTTGCATTTTATTTTGGAGCAAGGTTTGGATTTGACAAGGAATCAAGGTATTTCATTTCATCTTGTTATAATGATTATGCTTGATATTTTCACGTTGTTCAATGTTATTACTATCTTATGGTTTGCAATGCAGTGATCGTAATGGATATTTGTTTTAGTTATCTCCAAAACTAAATTCAAACAAACCAGAATCATTGTACCTAAGACGTTAAAAAACAATATAGGAATACAGAGTGTCAGGTTTTATATTCTACAAATATAGAATCATATAGTAAGCACTACTTAAGTTATGTTTAAAAAAGAATAATTACCAATTAATTTGAGTTTGAGTAGATTATGTAATAATATAAACAGAAGAATGTACTATATACTAACAAATAATGTAACACCTGCTGTCAACCTAATAGTTTAACGTCACTTGGTGGAAAATATGGTTTCTTTGCCACTCTGGCTCATGGTTGACCTGAACTAATTGACCATTTTACCTTATAGAGAAAAAGAAACAAAAATTCTACCGTGGTAAAGTTTTCATGGTTAGAAACTCAGTATTGAAACTACTATGCATCATCCATGCAGTGGTTGCTAGCTGTGCCCTGCTCATGCCAAATCAAAGCATTCCTATAATTCCACTGCTGCCTTCAAAACCACCTGTGTGTTTTTGGCTGCCTGAGATGCATGTTACCACTTCCTTCCTACAACCTCCTGCATCTCGTTTCAGGTTCATGGTTCATTAGTAGTGGAAAGTGAACTTTGTCTTGTGGCTATGGCACAAAGTGGTAGCTTGAGGTATATATAGGTGATGACAACATATGGGTAGAAACAAGCGGTTCTAGAGTGCAAGGTGGAACTTCTTCAGCTCAAGGGTTCTCATTGGGAAATAATACTCATTTTCTCCTTTCCAGTGACACCTCAAGCAATTACTTTGGGGTGGTAGGTCACCAATTCCAGTTGTCGGCTTTGTAATGGCAAATGAACAACTTTTCTTCCTTTACCTGCGACAGTGTCAGTTAAACCTGCAACAGTGTCAGTTAATACTCATATCTTTCCCAATTCGAAAGCTAAAACATTGTGAAATTATTCAAGAAATAAAACCTTTGCTGGATAGTGTCACCTATTATAGCTGCATCTACTTGTTATCTTGGTCTGTTTGACTCCCATAGATTGTGTTTTGGTATTTAGTTTTAATGCAAGATGTGGCGTTTGCAGCATGATCAAAGATCAAGCCTTTATATATGTCTACCGGTGTGCAATATCACTAGGAATGCACATAATATAGGCCGCTATGTTGTTGTGGATTGAATTTATTACATGTAACAGCTGCTTGAAATGATGCTGGTTAACATGCCATTTCATCTAATTACTTAACAATACACTGCTGGATTCAATCATGTCTATGTATGCCTAATTTGAGTATATGACCACATCTGGACTGTCATATTATGGCAAAAACTTATCTAATGTGTCTAGTATTTTTTTATGCTGTCATGTGAGATGCTTATCTCCAAAGATCTACCTAACTCCCTATTACAGCTGTTGATCAAAACCCTCTTCTCTATTAAATATAAAGATACGCAGCTCTCTTGTGTGTTCAAGAAAAAAAGTTGTTGATCAAAACCATGTGTGAAAACATTTCCTTCATATAGTTAGATTTTTTACTTTCAGTTGCCTCCTGATGGTTGCCTTGCAGGAGACAGCTCTTCGGTATGATGAATAACCTTCCTACAGTATATGAGGTTGTCACGGGAACTGCCAAGAAAGAGTCCAAAGAAAAAACTCCTAAAAATAGCAGTAAGAGTAACAAATCTGGCTCCAAGGTATGGATTTGTCTGTTACATTATGGCATTGTGTTTCCTGGGATCCAGGAAGATTACTCACCTATTCTATTTTTGACGTACAACATTTTAAAACACAGCCCTCACGCCAGTCAGAACAAAAATCAAAGGCCTCGAAGATGCAACCTCCAAAGGATGAAGAAGAGAGTGAGGGGGAGGACCAACAGGAAGATCCGGACACTGCAGTATGTGGTGCATGCTATCAAAATCACGGACAGGATCTGTTCTGGATCTGCTGTGACATTTGTGAGAAATGGTTCCACGGCATATGCGTCAAGATCACTCCAGCCAAAGCGGAGCACATCAAGCAGTACAAGTGCCCCTCTTGTAGCACAAGCAACAAGAGAGCAAAATCTTCAGCCTAGGAGATCTAACCGCTGATGCTCCGAAAACTAGGGGCAATGGTTGACGTGTTGTAAAGAACCAACAATTCGAGGTTTAGGGCTTATTTAGCTTGTGCCCTAAGTTCTCTCTCAGGTTAGGGCAAACATAGATTGGAATACCTTATCTGGATATTGCTGATTCTGTCCTTTTTTAATGTCACTTTGTTGGAATTGAGAGATGTCTGAAATATGTGATCTCAAGCTTACGTAGTTTGCTGGATTTTCTGTTCTTGGTTCCAATCGTGCAGTATGGATCCAATCCTTTAAAAGACAGGTTTTGCCATTACTTGACTGCATTCTTCTTCAAGTCTGCACAGCATGGTTTCCTGCCATATGATTAGTCCATGTGTTGGTGAAATCGGCGGTCTTCATGCTTCTTGTTCCGGGTGTGCTCTCACCTGTAGCGTTCAGTTCTTGTTATGTATGCAGCAACCAGCACTCAAGCTGACTTCGGAAAAGGCTATTGGATCGGAGAAAAAAGAAAAGATAAATATACTCTATAAACTATCACAAATTGTATTGCATGACTGCATGCACAAACAATTCGACAGGCTTTGGTTGGCTTTGATTTTGCACCACCCAGTTAAGCTGGAAGAAACGCCGACACAATAAAACAGGCAAGTGCCTCTGAAGTCCAACTTCATGCCTCCCACATGAGCTCCAAGAATGTGGTCCTCTGAGGGCCATCTGTGTTTACTGGCTCGCTATCTTCTTTTGATTTCTCTGGCTCCTTCCTGCTGGCCCACTCCTTCACATGCCATGCCTGAATTATTTGTGTTCGAGGCACAGGAACGTTCCATCATTACTTTGGGATAGCCGACATATGCAAGTGGAAGCATATAGGAAGTATGTCCGTTTGAGTTTTCTGTAAGAGAGAAGATTCTTAAGACTGCATTATATGGTAGGTGAGCACGGGCAGTGTGGCCACATTAGTCACACTGACAAATTATAAATTTGCCTGATAAGAAATGAATAAGAAAAAAAAATTGAGGATAGGATCCTGTTGGAATCAAAGGTCCGCGTTGTTACTGGATGCAAGTAAAAGAAACTCGCACTGGGCCTTTTGTATGATGACAATTGATTTTGAGCCGTTTACGTCTTACTAGAGGTGCATTTATGCAACTTAATTGGGTAATAGACTTCTCCAAACTCTGCTAGACTCTTTCTAGTAGCCTTTTTGCATGTATTTTTTTGTTTTCTTTCTACCAGACTTTCATCGGGCAAAAATTGACAAAGAAGTGTTTGGCTTCACATGGTAAATTAGTACTAATGAACAAGAATAAATGCAATGGGAATCACACATAACTCAGAACGCTGAGTAGTGCAGAGCTTCAGTATGAAGCTGAAGGAAATGAAACAAAAATTGAAACATGGAGGAACGGGAAGTCCTGGAGGCGCGGAGCTACATGTACTACTGTGGGTACGGCTGCACCCAGTAATTTAGAAAAATTCAGTGCTATTAGCTTAAATTCACCACACATGCACCCCCTTGGCTCATCACCATGCACCCACAAGACCACAAAACCAAGAAAAAACAGCTCTAATTAGAGTGTTGTATCCCCCTCTCACAAGCTCTAGCTCTGCCACTCTGGATGCGAGTAGTAAAAAACTTATAAGAGTTTTATGGTGCATATTATAACCAGTAATTTACTGGTAGTAATTATAGGGTAATAATATAATTGATATAATTATTTATATACACCCGTAGTGCAGCGGAGAAATAGTTTAAGTTGTTGTCGTCAGATTTTGCCCCTTGCCGGCGGGGAGGCGGGGAGTCGCCGCCCTCGACACTGTGTGCCTTGATCCTACCACATCCGCCTAACTACTACATGTTGCGATTTCTGCAGCTGTATTTCCAGCTTTTCCCATCGTCCGACCATGGCTCCAATTAGATGCCATCGACCCACCTCAAGTTCATGACAACTGCATCACCGGCGGGCTGGTCGGCAACCTCACCAAAGGTGTCAGACGTCTGGGTGAGCCGAGTCTCGTGGCTAAATGTTGGTGCGGCACGGCGGGTTGTAGGCGATTGGGGGCACTGATGTCAATTGCCATGGCAGCATTCATACAGGCTCGCTGGAGCATTCAAAGACGACGGTAGCAACGCCACCATTTGCTCTACAGTGATGAACTGACGAGTTCTACAGGGAGTAGGATGATGTATTTGACTTTGAACTGAAAATATTCCGATGTGCGTTGCGGCCGCAGAATACCGACGTTGCAACGCTGAATGGCGATCAGCAGCCGCCTGAGATCGGCCGCTGGCGCTGTGACTCAGGCCAGTCAACCAACGCCGCCTCATGTCACCGACAGCCTCTAGCAGTCGAATGGATCCGCACGATGGACGCCCAACGGAGCAGCCTTGAACCGTCTTTGTCTACGCTCGCCGGAGCCCAATCGGGGATTCGCCTCCGACCCCTCCGATCTGCCGCCATAGCCGCCGTCGGGCCAAAGTAATTATAACTTTACTATTTTATTTTTTTCCAATACTACCATAGTAAAACTATTACTACTTGAATTTACTGATGATATTAGAAGTGGATAGTTACTAATCTGAACCATTTGATTTTAATTACTATAAGTAATTACTGATAGTAATCCTCAAAACTTAAAGGCCACATTTGCCGCCTGCTAGGCCTTTAAATGTTCTGTGATACTACGGTCATCTATTATCATTAATTCTGCAGGTGCGATCCGCGTGAATGAGGCGCGGCGGTCCTCGTGAGCACGGTATGGCTGCTGCATATGGTCACCAAGAGGTGAGCAGAGTTCAGATGACTCAAACTTCGTCAAGCCAATGTTTGATATGGTCACCGGGCCTCGTTTAATTTGTGTTAAAAATTTGAGTATCTGAAACTTGAGGTGTGTTTGATGTGGTCCCAAAACTAATATTTCTTGGACCCAACTTTGGGCTGTATCTAATAATTTGTTATGACAGTTCTCCTTCTTGTTGACCAAAGTCATGTTTTCATGTCCATTTTTGTCGAGTAACCAAATACTAGTATTAGTAGTGCTCAGCTTTTAGGTAAACGGAAGTTCTATTTGATAGCCTATGCCCATCGTTTGCCAACACGGCTCAAGTGAGCGTGTCTGTGCTTTGCTCCAGTTATAGTACCTCATGCGTACCAACTTGACTATGCCCCAATATGTACTTCTTCTGTTTGTGAATTATTGATGTTAGGACATGAATGTTAGTTCAAATTTAGATTAATTCCCCTCTTTTAATATCAACAATTCCAACAGGAAGGTATACGAACAGTGGAGGAGAGTGAAGAGCGAGAGTGGTGAGTGAATCAAAATGCTACCAACAGTCCCTACATACACAAAGGTGCATCGATCATACAAAAAAAAATCAGCTTGGTTATGACTCATGCCCGGACGCCTTGAGATTTGGTGTTCTCGGCATCTTTGACTTAACTGCTGCGGCCTGAGACCAGCAGTTCGTTGATAAACTCGAGTTGCCAAAAAGAACATTTTGATGAGCTCGGTGCCAGCTTTTTATGAACAAAACACCCAGTGGCGGAGGCAGGATTTGATATTAGTAAGGGCCAATCATCCATGGTGTACAGGTAGCATAGGGGGGCCAGGCCCCTGCTCGCCCCCCCCCCCCCCCCCCCCCCCCCCCCTGTCTCCGTCCCTGAAAACACCGGTCCAATTAGTGAGAACTCCTAGAGAGGAAACACGTGCAGTGAATATAATTCCCTCTGCATCTGCCATATAGCGCATTGTGTTTGATGATCGTTCTGCTGTGACTGTGAGCAATACATTGGACGCTGCATTTTTTCAGAAGAAAAACATCAAATGTATCATTTTTTTTAACAAAGACAGATTATCCTGAGCTGACACACTGTACTGTACCGCAGTGCAGAAAAAACATCACCAAACAACGAAGCAGCAGCGCCTGTGACAGGGGGCCAGAGTGGGAAACAGAGGGACAGGTCCGACCGACAGGGATGTTTTTGAACCCTCCGAATCCGCCCGCGTGGTTCGAATCTCCTCCGGCATTCACTGCCCCAATGGCGGCAGGCTCCACCTCCAAACTCCAAAGGCGCCGCCTTTTTCGACCCCTTTTGGGTTCTTGGTGACCTTTCAGGACCAGTTCGAACTTTCCCCACTGCCGTTTCCCGTGCTGCAACTTGTTTGATCCGAGAGCGCGGTCTTGCTCCGTGGCTAGTGGTGAGTTCTTCGTATCTTCTCCCTGTCTCTCTCCGCTGTTTTAATTAATAGATCTTTTTGATAGAGATACTGCTGTGTGCCGTGCTTCTGGGATTCTTCAGTTCTTGGCTTGCCTTTCTTGGTTACATTCTGCAAATTTACTGTGCAATGCGTTCCATCGTTTTCGTTGGGCATTTCTCCCTGACTAATGTCAGATTCATTTCATCAAAATGTTCATGTGGGGCTGTCCGTTGGCCTTCCCGTGCTCACCTTAAGACGCCGCTTGTTCACCCTTCTGAATTTGGTTTGGATTTGGCATCTTGTTTGGCTGATAACCTGGTACTGTTTCGACTGTACGCCATTCTGGGTCCAAAGTTTCGGTTTTCATTAATTTTATCTGGTGGTAGATTCGTTCTACATTATATCGAATCATTCTGAGTTATCTGCCTATTCGCTGTGGTGCATGGTGCATCTTGTTATGCTTATTCCAATATAATATAAAATAGCATGTTCTGATACCTAATTGAGGAAGTCTGTAGAATGAAATCATGTCGTTGTCTACTGTCTTGCTACTAGTTCAGGTTTCAGTTATCTAACAGGATTTATTTCCGCTGATGGTTTCTGATTTCTGACCAACCAATCCACTCAGCATGTGAAACATGCTGCCTTTTTGTGTTAAATGCTCGTTAGGCTTATAATCTGTTGAATACCATGTGTTTGGCAAAATTCATGCTTTTGAACTCAAAATTCATTGATCATGTTATTGGCCATCAGACCGTATTTTTTTATTTACTGCCTTAAACTAGTGCGACCTACTTTCAATTTCAAGCACCTAAATGAGGTCTGCTGGATTCCGTATCTACCTAATTTGGTCAACATATGTCTGCACTTATGGGTATCTGCACTCTGTAGTGCCTGCTTCTGCTTGCACCTCTGTGGTATGATTTGAACATTGCAATATCCTGCAACGATATATACAATTTTGGGGGGGGGGGGGGGGGGGGGGGTATGATTTCCTTCCCTAGAATCGTGGAAGAACATTGCAATTCCCTAGAACAATGTAATCAAAGAGTCATCAATACCTTATTGTAGGGAAATATATACTTTGATAAATTTACGATTATTGTATTATTATCAAGTGCATCGTCTCTTTAGAGCACCGTGTGTTAGTGTGAGTGACCACCGGTTACATATTTATTTACACACAAAAGAATCATTGATCTGATTGTCAGTGCACTTTGACCATGTGAAGCCACTAGTTTCCCCTTGCTTTCAGATTGCAGCTTCTTTGGACCGCAGCATGTGTGATTACTCCCTGCTTTAGATGTGCATTATGAAGTTGCAGCTTGTGCATGCTGCTTGTGAATATGAAATTGTGCTGATTACAAAGTTTATATTTCGTCCTTCACGTAAGGTGCATCAACTTTGTTGATGTTAAATTTGCAACTTCTTTTAAATCATAATATATTGATACTATATAACACTTGTCATTACCTATATTTTTAATATGCTATAGTGCTTTTTGCTGGATTGTGCTCTCTTCTAATATTTACTATTGTAGTCTATTGTAGTCTCTGCTAGATAAGTCACCTATTGTTCTTGGGAGATGGGGACTATGGTTGGAGGATGTGTTGGCCCAAGTGAACTTCACTTGAGGAAGGAACTTACTGCCTTGCAGAAGGCGCGCTTCTTACAGGATCCTCAAACTTGTTCAACATGGAGATCTCCTCTGAGTTCGAGGTCACTGGTGGAAGCTTCAAGAATTATGCATAACAGTGGGATTAGTGGTAATTCAGTACCGAAGGCCATTGACTCGCCTTCTGCACCTTCAAAAAGTTATAAGAAATGTAAAAAGGTTTATCTCTACAATTGGAGGCAGAATTCAAATAAGTCCAGTGGAAGTGGAATAAAGTTGGATGAGGATGGTGGGCAAGTATCTGGCGAGTTAAGCCTGGACAGTCCATGCAATTCTAATGGGGTGAATTCCAAAGGTGATGCATGTCTGAATGCACCAGCCAGCATTTACAATATTCAGAGCTCAACATCATGTACTCCTGTTAAAAGAATATCACAAAGGAGGAAGGGTTTTTTGTCGAACAATGGAACAGTCAGAAATCGAGCTGCTTCAAAGTTGCCAGATCATCATGTTAACTCGGGTGAGCAATCTGAGTATACTGAGAACTGCAACTCAGAGAGTCAGGAGTTATTTCGCCCTACTTCTCCGCTATTTGCTGCATGTGGATGTGTCAGCTCGTCAGATCCCTCAAAACTATTGAAAATTGGTCGAAGAGAAGGATCTTCTTTTTCTTGCACTCCTGTTTCTGCTAGCTCCTATTACAGGCATAGTAGAAGGAACACCAGAACTTTTGGTTCTTGGGATGCAAGGACCGCTACTTCTGGTGATGAGTCAAACCAGTCAACATTGCTGAGAAGTGAGAGGTCTCATGCCCCTTCCTACTCACTTAAGAGGAGAAAACATAGAGGATCTGAAGGAAGTAATTATTCTCCTTCATTATCAGCTATACTTCGAAGAAAAGGTAGCAGCCTATTATGTGGGAGTCAGACAATGCATAGGAAGAAGAGATCATTTGGTTCGATGAAATGGGTACATTCAAAAAAATCTGCTCGAGGAATGCCACTTCTGGGTAATAGCTGTGATTTTGGTTCTTCATCATTTGATTCATCAAGTGATGAACTCTCAACCAACATAGGGGAGCTCGATATGGAAGCTTCAAGCCGTCTAGATGGGAAGAGGTGGTCAAGCTGCAAAAGCCAGGATGGAATCGATCTAGCTGTTCGTGGTGCTGACCTTGCGGCAATGGAGCAGAGAAGCTTGAGCCAAAAGTACAGACCAAAGGCATTCAGTGAAATTGTTGGTCAACATATTGTAGTACAATCTCTTAATAATGCTGTCACAAGGGAAAGGGTGGCTCCTGCCTATCTTTTTCAAGGTCCTCGTGGAACAGGGAAAACATCTGCCGCAAGGATATTTTCAGCAGCTCTGTGTTGCCTTGCTACTGGAGATAACAAACCCTGTGGAATATGTAAGGAGTGCACAGACCTTTTTAGTGGAAATAGAACAGATCTAATTGAACTAGATGCAAGTAACAGAAAAGGTATAGGCAGAATCAAACATTTGCTTGAAAATGCACCATCATCTACAGCTTCGTCTCAGTTTAAAGTATTTGTTATTGATGAATGCCACATGGTGCCTTCCAAAACGTGGTCAGCATTTATGAAGTTTCTTGATGAACCATTGCCCCGTGTAGTATTCATATTTGTAACTATAGACCCTGACAACCTTCCTCGAGCTGTATTATCACGCTGTCAGAAGTATGTATTCACCAAGATCAAGGATGTTGACATTGTGTGCCGGTTAAGGAAAGTATGTGTTAAGGAAAATCTTGATGTTGAACTAGCTGCTTTAGATTTGATAGCACTAAACTCAGATGGCTCACTACGAGATGCAGAAACAATGTTAGATCAACTGAGTTTGCTGGGGAAAAAGATAACACCTGCCCTTGTCAATGATCTGGTAAATTTCTTACTGTTACCAACCTATCATTTTTTGTGACGTAATATTTCTCTGCGCTGCATGGGAAAAGAACATTGTTTCCGTGTCTAACCTAGACAGTCTAGGTCCAATGGTCTGTATGGATTCCTTCTTTAAGTTTTTTCTCTGATTCAATTAACTAGTCCTAAATGCAGCTTGTTTTTCCAGAAGAAATCATTGGTTAACGATTTAATCTCATGAGGTTATTATTCTCATTTGACAATATATCTACAGCCATGTCATCTTCACTTCTTTTTTCTGAAAGTGAGTTAATTAAATTTCTAAAATTGTCTCTATAGAAACAATGTAAGATATTTATATGGTTATATTCAAATGGTCCTTTAAGGGATTAAAATGCTTCAAGGTTAATGGCTGCAATTACATTTTACAGGTTGGTGTTGTGTCAGAAGAGAAGCTACTTGATCTGCTCGAGATAGCTATGTCAGCAGACACAGCTGAGACAGTTAAAAGGTCCAGAGAATTGATGGATTCAGGCATTGATCCAATGGCATTAATGTCTCAGTTAGCTGCTCTCATCATGGACATCATTGCCGGCACCTATAAATTAGCTGATCTGACCTCTTGTAATGGCTCGGCGGTTGGTGGTCGAAGTTGTGAGTACTTTCCACTTCTTCATAGTGTTCTAGTGTTTTCATTTCATTCATTCTTTCTTTATCTGCATCTTTATTAGTTTGTTGCCATAACTATCATGAAGTCATGCTTTGTCGTGTAATAACATTTACGGTCATACTATGATCATCAATGGAAGTGATTCTGATACTTTGAATAGGAAACAAAATACCACTTTTATGCTCCTTTCATTCATCAAATGTCACAAAGCAATTCAAGAGTTTTTTAGTGTTTTCATGCAGTTCTGCTTGTGATGTAGCAGGCATGCTAAAAATTTCATTGACAATCCTCTATATTGTGTCATTTTTTGTCTTCAGTAAACACAAATATTAAACAGAATAAATTGACACACAATGCTATCATGAGATTATTGAATGATGGTGTCTGTGATTGATATTTTTATTAATGAAATATGGTGGCGATGACACTGACTTGGGTGGGGTAGTTGCAGTAGTCATTAACATGGTTAATTGTTTTTCGACCCAATATCTGTGTCGCTCTATAGGCTGACGCCTGAGTTTTTTCTTCTTTTTTTTGGGGGGGGGGGGGGGGGGGGTATCAAAGAAAACTATAGGGACAGTCTTACCCCACCGAATGAGTTTTTTTTAATACTAGCGACTTATTGATGCAAGTTTTTAAGGAGTAACATTCAATTTAAGCAATGACTGAGATTCACTTATCAGCAATACGTTAATGTTCCTCATATTTTGTTTTCGTATTAAAGTCATTTAGTTTCTAACTTTCCTTTACAAGATGGATAGTTTTATGCTTATGTTGAAATGCTGTATCCAGTGGCCTAAAACAACTGTGACTTCAGCTTCCATTTAATCTATATATTTTGCCCAGCCACATAAAAATCTCATTTATACAAACTTGACAACTGAAGATGGAACAAATATTGGAGCATGATTTTGGTATCAATTGATATGCATGTTCCCTCCTAGTAAACTTTATGAAGAATTTTATATATATGATTATATCTCATTGCATAATCACGGACTTTGAAAAGGAATTGATTTCTCTGAATTCTCAGTGGGAAATGGATATATTGTTTTGCAAAAACATCCATGAGCTATTAACTATGGATCTTAAAGATTAATGCCCCTAGCTTGATGGATCTTTACATTAGATCTTACAGTGAAACTATACGAGATCTATGTCTTAAACTTAAATCTCAGATTTTGTACTGTTTCTGGTATGGTTGCTAAATTGCTACTTCTGTAATATGCCGTTTGCTGAAATTTGACTTTACCTCATTTTTCTGTTCTTGATCTGCCAATTACCATATGGCTCATCTGCGATAGGTGCAATTAATCTAACCTGCAAACTGTTAATATATCTGCTAACAACTTGGTCTGTGCTCTGTAGTAACGGACGCAGAGCTTGAAAGACTACAACAAGCATTGAAGATTCTTTCTGATGCTGAAAGGCAGATAAGGCTTTCAAGTGAGCGTCCCACATGGTTTACTGCAGCCCTACTACAACTCGGATGTGGTCATAGTTCAGACATGATCCAACCTGGAAGTAGTACTCGAGAACCTAAAACAGGCAATGATGCTGTGTCTGAAGCTGCAAGAGAATCGTCTTTGAGTAGGAATATTTCTCATCCTATATCTGCCTTTGGAATTTCAAATAGAACACTTGACTGTAAAACAGTTAGTGCACACTCAAGTCCTCAGGTCCTTGCCTCACATTCATCTAGGTCAAGACTGAATGACAGTTTGGTTTATGGAGAATTTAAGTCTGTCGATAGATTTCGACCGAATGACAGCTGTTCTGAGCAATGGGCCCTGCTAAGCGGAAACTTGGATAACCTTTCCCAAGTTTGGACAAGATGCATTGAAAATTGCCACTCAAAGACTTTAAAGCAGCTACTTCTTGATCACGGGAAACTAGTATCAATCAGGCAACTTGAAGGTAAACATGTCATGTGTTTTCTCTTACTATCAGCATGAAGCGCGTTTTTAAGAAATTAGGGTGGCTTGAAATGAACTGTTTGGGTTCCTCAAGAAACTAAACTAAGCTTTCCCCACACATTCCAGTATTTTAAATGCTTGACTGATTTTTTTTTGAAAACAAGACTTCTTCTATTTCATTGAGGTAAAATTTCCGTTTCATTTTCAGGCTATGTGGTGGCTTTTATAGCATTTGAGGACAGCAGCATAAAGTCTAGAGCTCAAAGATTTTTGAGCAGCATAACAAATTCAATTGAGACAGTACTGAAATGTAACGTGGAAGTCAAAATGGGTTCTCTAGCTGAATTGATTAACGAAGAACTAACATTAGAGGCTGGCCACAAAGTAAGAAGAATCAACTCTGATGTCTTGAGTTGCTCATCAAGCAATGACCGATTAAAGGGGGCCTTGAATTCCTCAGGAAGAGGTTTTGATCATCCTCATGAAACAATAAAGGAACTGGAAAAGTTCAAAAATACTCCAGTTGCTGATGAAGGGTTGCAGTCTGTTTCGGTTACTTCTTTAATTTCAGGAATACCTAAATCTGAACTGCAGGTAGTTCCCACTCCTATGTCAAAAATAGCTACAAACGATGAGCAGCGATTAGAGAGTGCATGGCTTCAGGGAGTTGACAAACAAACACCAGATATGATGAATCAAGCAAGACAGGATAGGCATCAAGTTTTATCTCAAGTTGTTGATTCTCCATACCAAAGGAAGTCCTCAATGTCTCTAGCAGTGCCATCAGGCCATCCAGACGAGGCTCTTGCTCATGAGATAGAAGCTCTGAATGTAGTAGACAGTTATGGTCCTCATAAACACCAGAGTAGAAGAAGTGAAAATTGGCATGTCATATCACCAAGCAAGTTGCACAGCAATGATGACTTGGCTAATTGCGACAACGAGAGCATGTAAGTCCTGGCCTATATGCTTTACTCTCATGTTCGTATCCAGCCCTCATTCTGTTCCTTTTAATTTGGACTATATAATGGTTCGCGCCACCTTTTTAAGCTGATGGTATGACACATGGAATAGAACACCTATTAACATGCAAACTAAGGATTTATTCTCTCCAGTCAAATTAAATAGAGAGAAACTTAGTTCTTTTAGTTGACTGTTCTGAAGTCTGCCTTTTGATAATTTAGGAAATACATATTCTTAGGATTTAATTCAAGTCAATGTTTATTTACCAATAACCAGTTACTGGTACCATGCTGCTTCTTTAATCCACCATGTTTGCTACTTGAAAATGTATTACCCCACGCTCATCTTTTCAAATACACAGTTGTTCTGAGCGTGGAAAACCTGGTTGTCATGGCCTTTTCCCCTGCTGGAAAACTAAGAAACCAAATGGAGTGAAGGTAAAACTATCGAATGTAATATCTGTGTTTTTTTTTTATCAGTGATACCAAATACCAGCCGTCAACTTGATAAGTGTTTCAATGCAGGTGAAGAGGCAGATACGGTTGAAATCTTCTTAGTCTGGCAGAGCAGATTTACACGTCAGCATAGTGAGCCTGAGATATGTTCATTTCTTCTAAAGCAGCACGGCTTTGTTTCAGAGAGTAGTAGATTAGGGGAATATTCACCTTACCGTTGATCTTCCAGCCTGAACCTCGTTCAGCACTGATGGCTTCATATTTTCGGCCTTCTCGAGACAGATTTTGTCCAATGGCTAGTTTCAGGCAGGTTGGCTTCTACTAGGCTTTTGGATATATTTCTCCAAAATTAATAGATGCAAAATTGTAATCTTGATACTGACTTCATAAGTCCTAGAAAATCTATTTGGTGCATTTTATTTTCTTTGAAAGAAAGAAGCCAAAATGTCTCCCTTTTTTCTTTGGTAACAAGAAACAATGAAGAAGTATGTCATGACAAAACTGGTCGATACGCTTGTTCAAATATATAAACGATCTATGATACAATTTTGAATTGTATCACCTGGTCTCTTTTTTTTTCATTCTTTTGAAGTTAACTCTCCTTTTAAAATTTCCATTATTCTTTTGAACTGTATATCACATGACAGATGCATTCAAATTGCACATTAATTAAGGGAAACATGACTGAGCTTTGATGGTCCAAGTGAAGCACCTAGAGGCCAACGCTAACTAATCACTTCTTGTGTGAAGTAAAAATCAACTTCTTTCCTAAAGTAAAGCTTTTTTAGTTGTGTATCTGTCATTCGGTCACGCTGGAGGAATTAACCAGCTGTAACTGCTACATGCCACCACCATCGGCTAAGATCTCGCTCCACAGCCACTGCTCTTCCGTCGGCCTCTCCTCTGCTGCCGCCGCCGTTCTGCGCGCCGGCGACGACCGCACGTTGTCGGAGGTGCTCGTCGGGTCGCTGCCGGAGCTGATGGGGAAGCCGCTGTTAGCGCTGCTGCTGCTGGGGCTGACGGCGCCGTCGTGGTTGTGGCTCTGGACGTCGCCGACGCGGACGCCGGTGATGAGGAATCGCCGGTGAGCGGAGGCGTGGACGCTGGCGGCGTGCACGGCGACGTCGCAGGGCCGGCACAGCAGGGCGCGGTCCTCGAGGCAGAAGAAGTAGCCTGTTTTTTCCTGCCAGTGGAAATAGTGAAGGAATTAACAGCAGATATCACTCAGGCTCCGGAAATAGTATTGCTTATTAGTAAAAACACTTTGACTTACCACCTGCAAATGGTAGGTCTACTTATGTAATCATCTGGTTTGAGATTGTACTAACTGAACTATTTTTTTTTTTTTTTTTGAGATTGAACTATTTCTTTTTCCGGAAGGTAAGAAGTGCATATTCTATAACCCTGGACCATGCATATCTAGCAAGCTCATCACGAGGAAAAATACAATCAGATACGGCACAGGCTGCAATATCTTTGCTGTACTTTTCATGTGACGTAGCTTTCAGGAGGCAAGACCGTCGTTTGATGGTGGAGGCAGCACCAACCAGGCTAGAATTCACAACTTGTGTGTGGGCGCCAATTGTTTCTTCCTATCACAATGAAGTCTGCCGCTGTCTCTTCCTTGGCAGCTTTGCTTGCTTCAAGTCAATTACTCAATTTACGATAATTTCATTTGTTACTGTGTGTCATGTTGATTTACGATATTTTTTCCCTCATTGAAAAGATTAATTTTTCAGAAAAAAAAATGTGAAACGAAAAACCCGAATCTGTCAAGTCTAACGCGCTGTGCTCGTTTGCCCGACGCCCACGTCCCGGGCAAACACATTATACATGCTTGCTGATTTGATCGCATACAAACTTGCAGAGAGAAATGGAAGAGCATCATGTTTATATGCGTACCTGGCAGATGTCGCAGAGGGGATGGTGGCCGTCGCCGGCGACGGCGTTGGGCGGCGCGGGAGTGGACGGCAGCAGGGCGACGCGGTGGTGCCTGCCGGCGAGCTTGTTGGCGGAGTGCACGGCGGCGTCGCAGCGGCGGCAGAGCGCGGCCTCGTCGGCGCAGCACAGCACCGCCGCCTCCGCACGCCCGCACGCGTCGCACCCGATCTTCATCACGCCTGCCCTGCTTGTCTGACCTTATTGCGATTTGTGAGCCAAAATCAGATATTAAAAAGTTGCTGGTGGATGCGTATATATATATATAGTGTCAACCGTGTAGAAGACTCTGTTTTGGTAGTTGCTGAAGGTCTTAAAATATCTCTCCTGCCCTGCCCTGTCCGGTCACTTCTCCATGTGGTATGTGGAGGGTGCTTTACGTGACACATGGGACACTTTCTTCTTTGTATCTTCTTTCTTGCGTACCAAGGCCTGAGCTTGAAAAAGACGGCTACCACATTACTCATTGTTCAAAAGAGGTTCATCTGTAATAACTAAAAAAACTGTTTGCATTATATATATATATATATATATATATATATATATATATATATATATATGACGCTGATTAGTTTAGTCACATATGAAAATGCCAATAGAGTGACGCCTTTGTCACAGTGAGCCGTGGACTAGAATTGTTTCCGGTAATAGCTCAACCTTGACAACTACATATGATCTTCTTAGGCAAATGTTATCTACTCTCTCTAGATTTAAATTATTAACACAGTTGACTTTTTTTATATTTCAAAGTTGAGAAGCCACCAGAACATTGCTGCCGCATAAATCCAAGGTGTATCTTATCCAAAAAAATCAATATCAGTTGAATATGACACAAATAAGTGGCGTGGCTAGATGGATCAGTCCATATTGGGCTTGCAACGGCAAGTGAAAGATCGTTTTCCATTTATCTAAACTACATGGAAAATGTCATTTTTATAAATGGGTCTAGTGTTCCTCATTCTTCTGCTTGAGGAGTTGTGCATTGCCCTTTTCTTTTCAATAGCAGTTCTGAAACAAAACAAAAAATCCTTAATCGGTAGCATGTTTATGATAATTTTTTGTAAGCATATTTTTTTACCCATTGATGCTTTCTTTAGCATGGTTTTGAGCGGATATTCTGAAATTGAGAAGGTAACTCTATGGGTGTAAAATTTGACGATTCGGAAGACGGATACAACAACTACACAAATCGGTAGTGTCTGCATCATAATTATAGTTTCTCAAATAACAACTACGTTTACACTTTGGACATCTCACTGCGTCCTTATGCTCCTTTTTATATAATATGCAATGATTTGAATATGCGTGGATTTTTTTTACGCCCAATAAAAATAGGGAAATCAACTTTTTAGTGAAGTATGTGGTCCTTGATAATAAGTTAGGTTTCGATAGCGTATTGGAATAAGTTTTAATAAATCCGTGAAGCTAGCGTCCGATCAGCCATGCATCACCTTCAGCTTCTTAGCTCAAAGATAATATGTAACATATTGAACTCTTATCACATCCTTTAGATTCATCATACAATAGGTCCTTTGATGTACTAAAGTTATCAAGTCATTTTGTTGTACTGGCATTGATTAACACATGCGGCTCAATATGACATAACAACTCATCAACATTAAAATCAGCTTTATCAGGAGACTCTGTTATAGTTGCACCAAGCGATTTGACAACCTTCTTCAACTTTAATAGCCTTATCAAATTAGACATCAACCATATTATTTTCACAATGTTTTATCCATCTGGTGTACCCCGCAACAAAACCCCTTCTCAATAAGTATGATTTGATTATCCTCCACACTTCTCATTCTTACAATCAAAGCACATACAATATATATCTGTCGCTCCTTCACATCGAGCATGATGTGCGACCTGTTCAATGAATATAGAGACTTCTCCTATAAATAATGGATCCGGTCTTCATGTCTCGTACTCCAAAATCTATCCATCCCAAACGACCTTACACAAAAACCAAACAAATATTTTAAATTAATTAATATATATAGTAAAAAATATTAAATTGTAAACTTAATATATTGAAAAATAAAATACATGTAGTGAAAAAACTTCTAAAAGATAAAATATAACAAATAACAAGTTATTTTATATATTATTTAATTTTTATCAAGAATTAAAAAATAACATTCTCACGTCCTAACTCTTCCTCTCATTCTCTCTCTAGTAAGCAAATTAGGTCTAGATTTTGATCTATATAAATGAGGCTATATATAGTTGATTTTTTTCATTATGATGAAAGTAGATGATGTAGGCTTCCATAAACTTAAATACCAAAGGAGGATCACAAATACTTACGAAGAAAGGAAGCATCCACCGAGGTACAAGCATGAAGAAGGCGTCGACAAGCCCAGACCTTCTCCTGAATCTCCCACACTCTCTCCCTATCTTTTAAGTACTAACTAAGCAGCACTAGGACTTTTGAGTGGAACAGTAATCTCTTCTTCTTGTATGTTTTGGAGTGGAGGCACTATCCTCCTTACATAGGGCCAAAGGCGGTAACTACTACCCTAACCGGCAACCAACCATACAAAGGCAATAGCGAGTGGCACATGGAAGCAGGGGACGAACATGCCCACTTCCAGTTCAGCCAAACAAAAGTTGCCGCCTTTCATCCACCACTTTCCCTATGGAAATGGAATGTGGGTCCCTTTGTCGGTTATGTGGGTGATGCCCGCTGGAACGTCAATTTGCCATGGTTGTGGATCAGTGGATCCTTTTGTTACGCTGTGATTGACTGAAAGGATGTTTCCTCCTTTAATTACTTGTGTTTTCTATTTATTCCTTGGATAAATCACCTATCTACAAATAATCATTAACATTAGTGAAACTTATTAGTAATAAACTGCTACTATTATGTTGGTTATTCCTTTCATGCTATATATGTAAGGATTTGAGGATCGAATTTAGCATTTAAGAACCGTCAACAATAAGCTATCCTACTAGAAGTGGCTAAGAGTACAAAGGAATGGTTTTGTCTTCGGGTAAAATCGGAACCTCCCAATTCCCACTCTTCCCATGTCATATCTCTCTTCTGGTGTCTATATGAGGTAAGATATTGGATCAAGAATTTGTAAAAAGGCTCTCACTGAAACTTGTAACTAATTATATTATTTCTGTGTGTTGAAATTTTACAACAAAACTCTAGAACTTAATTTGAACTTAAAACTTAAGAGAATTCATAGCTGATAGCTCATAATAACCAAACGACTTTCAGTTTTCTGTAGTTGACAGCTCACAATAGACTTTTTCATATCTTATAGTCCACAACAGATTTTTTCATAGATAAAGCTCAACCAAACACACCCTAAACTAACATATATATTAGACATAATATTGCTCTGTGGCATGGGTATCAGATCCAAAACCCGCATTAGATATGGTCGAAAAGTCAGAATCGATCAAAGGTTGATGCGCTGTGGCTTTCTAGTAACTCTTAGCAGGTAACCGCAACCTGCAATTTCAACGGGCGTGACCCCAGAACGGATCAGCATCCACCGAGCTAGTCCCACAAACGAAAGGAGAGGAGCATCCACTAACCTAAATGTAGATAATTAACAGCAAGTAGGCAATAATTGTGCCTCCCACAAAATCTCATGCTGCAGACCCCTGCCTGGACAAATTGGAGTATATTATATGATGACTCCGTACTATTTTGGCATAGTTTATGTACTTAATCATGGGGTCACGTTCAGAACAGAGAGCTTGTGTGTTTTCCACAACTAGCTAATTAAGCAACTCCACACGCAGAACTAGCATCCGGACAGTCAGTAGTCACTCACTGAGAGACGATGTCTTGCGCCTCGTCGTCCTTGTTCCAGTTCATCAGGTCTCCCACACAGTCATGGAAACACCTCGAGAATCCACAGATCCTTGCCGAGCGCCTCGCTGCCACCATCGTCACGTTCCAGTTTCTGCAGTTCATCTTACACCGCGTGCGCTTCTGGGCGAAGCACTGGTCCGTCCGGTGTGGCGCATGGGCCACCTTCTACCTGCCCGTGCCCCTCGCCGCCTTCGCCGTCACGGCGATGCTGCGGTTCCCGTGCCCGTACTGGCTGGTGGCCATCTTCTTCGCTGCCGGCCAGGCGGATTCCATGGCAGCCTACAGCCTCCGTGGTGATGATCTGCAAAGCGTCAGGCGCTTCTCCAAGCGGGCCTTGTACTTTGCATATCTGGTCATCTTGTTCCAGAACCGGGATGCCGCAACGGCTGTTAAACAACGACTCTGCTGGATGGAGATGTTCTCCCTCATTCTGGGCCTCCTCGTCGTCCTCCTGGACCTGAAGATCAGGAGCAGGGACACGATCCCTTCCTCTGAAATCTGCAAGGCTGCCTCTGACCATGTGAGATTCAAAGAACAACAACAACGGCAAAGTTTTCTAGATGATGATAATGATGAGCCCCGGGCAGGGCCGTCAGTAGTCACCGTGGGTTCACTGGAATCCTACCGGAGTGCTGTGTCTGGATGCACGACGCTGGAGGACATACGCATGATGAGCAACCACTGCTGCTCCGTACGGCTGGAAGACGCCTGCCTCTCTTCTGCCCTGTTCCTTCAGTTGCTGCGGCTCCGTGACACGGCTGGTCATGGTGGTGATCACCACCACCACCACCACCAACAACAGGTGTTGCAGCCTCCGTCGAGCGCCAGCCATGCCTTCAGGGACCTGCTGCCAAAGTTTTTGGGCATGGAGGCAGCCTTCAAAATCGTCGAGGTACAGCTGTCCTTCATGTACGATTACTTCTTCTCGGTGCGCGGATCGCCTTCTCGCACATCCTACAATCTTTAATTCGCCTACTCCTTCCTCAAGATCGGCTTCCTGCTAAGTGTTCGCAGTCTGATGGTCGAGGAGAAACAAGGTCGCGGCGTCATTTCTGCAACTCTGTACATGCTCATATTCCTCGAGATTTGCCAACTTATCAGTTACCTGGAATCAAATGGGTTTCTAGTGTCATACATGTGTCACCGTAAAGAGGATCTAGGAGACATGTTTCATGGCACGTCACTCAGCGACACCATACCTGTCGCGCTGCTCTTATTTTTCTTGGAAGTTCTTTTTGGATGGAAATGGGAATTAATCATTTTGGACACTACTCCCTAATCGAAGATTTCCACCGCGGCCCTGGTCTGAAGAAAAGTTTCATGGCTTCGCTTCAACAAGGGAAAAGTCTCATGACAAGACTATTTGGGAGATCACGGCCTCAGAGCAGAGGAACGAAAATACCACCACTTAGCACAAGTGATAGGTTGCAGCATTTTGATAGCCTGAGGACATGGATTTGCGGAAAAGTTGTCAACTCGGACCGAAACAGATTTGCATTTGATGTGCCACCACACATGTGGATCAGTCCGTCCCTCGATGACCTATCATGGACGCTCAAGCAAGAGACCACCATCCACACCATTCTGATATGGCACATCGCGACTTGGTTCTGTGCCATGGCTGATGCTCAAGACACAAAACTAATCTTGGTTGAAAGGTGTTGTCCGTCTAACTACACGTTTGCTACAATGTTATCTAACTACTGTGCTTACCTGGTGGCGTTTCGCCGGGAGCTGCTCCCGGAGCATCACGCCCTGACGAAATCCATCTTTGAAGAAGCAGTGCGGCAAGCAGAACTCCACTTCAGATACTACAAGTCAGCGGAGGAGCGATACACAATCATGAAAACCTTGTACTCGCGGACATTTTGTTGTAGAGATAAAGCTTTCCTTAAGCCAGGCATCCAACTTGGCCAACAGCTGATGCGTTACAGTGGCTCTGAGCGTTGGAAGGTAATGGCAGAGTTCTGGGCCGAGATGACGCTGTTCGTGGCTCAATCTGGGAATGCAGACGCTCATATAGAGCATCTCGCAAGAGGCGGGGAACTCGTCACTCAGCTCTGGGCCTTTCTATCAAATGGATGGGACAGGACCTTCATCAGGCGGAGGGACAATAACGATGACGGCATCAACTGGTTGTCTCCATCTTTAGATGAAGCGGCACGCTTATTCGTGGGAAGGATCGTCGATGTTCTGAACGACGACGACGATTAAATAATTATGCATGTATTTGCTCAAGCTATGATTTCCATCTGCTCATCTCCAGGTTTCTGTTCACAACCTTTATTGACAGTCCCGATATTGTAACCTTGCTGTGAGTGCAATATATTTCTTTGCTGAATAATCATGCCAAAACTACTCAGTTGCGAGCTTCGTTCTGCTGTGTCAGTTTCTGATTATACCCATTTGTGAGGACATGTTGTGGTCTAATATACTATAGGGATATATGTATTTGTAATACTACAAATTCCAGTTTGGGATATATCTGTATGTTTTCTTTTCATCAGTGAATATCTACATGTTCTTTTAACAGGCTACGGAGTGAATTGCACCTTTTTTATTTAAGAATGGAGTGAATTGCAGATTGGTACCCATACTTGATTCCATTTACAGTGTACATGGTTTTTGTTTTGTTTATGATGCGTAGTGTGCATGGTTGATACATAGAAGATATCACACAGTTGCATGCTGGCCACTTTACCATCCAGGATTTTTACAGTCCAAAATAATGTTTATATTCTCTCAAAGTTATTCGCTAATAATTCTAGAATTGAAATATTAATTTACTATAATTTGCATTTTATCCTAAAGATTAATGTATCAAGCCAATTAATTTGGTAGTCGTAATTTAGTTATAACTGTTCACTAGATTAACAAACAAAATTTATTATTTTTGACAACAACTTAACTTAATGCTAAAAATTAAAAATAAGGATCCTTAGCCTTTGCATGTCTAGACGTCGGCTATAGTTGGCCATTTTTTACGAATAAGTCTTATTGAGTATTAGTTGCTCATGGCGTAGCTCTATGTGGTTTTTAGATGATCATATTGGGGAATGTAACTGTGCTGGAAGGTTCCATTAGGAGGGCCAGCGTCCCGACTGTTGGAACATCGAGTGGGAGCCATGCTCCAGCTAAGATAAGAGTGACCTTCTGCTTGCCGGTACAGTGTCGGGGGAAGGGCACCTATCATGGCTGGACATCTGTGTTCATTGCCATGAGAGGGTAATTGTATCTTAATTATTTTGTTGAACTTTAGTTGATGTTGGACTTATCGCTTCTGCACTTTTTAGCAAACCCTAGTTTGTAACTTAAACTTGGATTTACATTAAACTTTGTATTCTGTCTATTTTATATTATAAACTATATTATTTCTGTTATCTGTTGTACTATTGAATGTCACAACGCTTATCGCAATCCGAGAAGGGTCCTTGTGATGGGGCTGTCTCCATTGTGGGGCAGTTCTTTCATACAAGGCTTGCCGCATGCGGGGTTGGGTGGTGCGCTGGAGCGAAGTACGGCTCGCTAAATGCAGGGACAAGGTGGTGCGCTTGGGCGATGCGCTAGGAGCAGGAGCAGAACCATTGCGATGGAAGGGAGGGGTGGTGTCGGAGAAGCAGAAAAAAAAAGAAAAATAATCAAATTGATACAATATAACCAACGACAGTATTTTTTTCAAACTTGTGAAAGCCAAAGCAAACTGCTATTAGAAATAAACTAGCTGAAAGTTGTTTTTGTTTGTGACTCTATTGGGAGCCAGGGGCAGCCTGGAGCAGAGGGTTGACAGGGTGACGGCCTAGGGCCCTTGAATTGAAGGGGCCTCACCCCATGGCATTTCTATAAGATCCATCGTCTAATAAGACAAAGAAATCATATGTCATGCAATTTTTTTCTTTTGTTCCCCAAACATCCTGTAACATGTTCTTTTATACATGCCCAATAGAACTGTCCCACTCGTTCGTCCAAAAAGTCTAGTGACGGCAGTCATCGACACCCGACAAGAATGGTAAAATGGTGATTGTGAATCCAGTGCCAATTTAGTGCATAGCTAATTGCCTCCTTGACCATTGTACCACTTCTTGGACGGTCTGATCCAGTAATCCTTGTGTTAAGTGTTGATCTTAGTTCTTAGAGCATGATCGATGAATAGATTGATTTAGGGTGTGTTTGGTAGGACTTATGAAACTGCTTATTGAACTGCTTATGCAGCAATAAGCCATAAGCCCTGCCAAACAGGTTGAACCCATAAGTGCTTATTGACATAAGCAGCTATAAGCAGTTTTGAAATTTGTACTAGCATAAGCAGTTTTGTATAAGCACCAAATACTAGCTTTTTGATGCTTACTCTCTAGATAAGCCGTTTGAATAAGCACTTTTATCAAACAGTTTGACTGTTTATGCTATATAAGCCAAATAAGCTGAATAAGCACTTTTGATAGATAAGCTAGAGCATAAGTAATTTATTGCATAAGCATAAGCCCTGCCAAACACACCCTTAGTTGAATGAGACTTTTCACAAATTTGAAGAACATCATGTTGACCAGAAAACATGCATAATAAGGAATAATAAAGAGTCATGAAAAAAATATATTACATATAGAGGCCTCCGCTTTTAGGTTCGGTCTGGGCCTCTAAAATCTTAGGACTGGTCCTGTTAAGAGCTAACCTCTTTGATTGGACTTTGGACTTTTTAGAAAGACACGGTCAAAAAATGCCCGATCAAATACATCCCTTACTATGCATGTTTTGTCGTCAAATAAAAACATTGCATGTTATTTTTGCATGTGGAGGTTCTTAATTAGTAGTGGAAAACACATAAGCTTTGTTCTAAACATGACCCCATGATTAAGTACATAAACTACTGCTGGTAGTCTATACATTTAGGGAGTCAACATATAATACTCCAATTTTCCCAGGGGGGTATTCAATATTTTACCATCCTACCAAAATGGTCATTCTGAAAGAACCTTAATTTCGTCTAGAGGAGGGTGAATAGACAATAAGAATAAATTTACAGCGGATGAACCCGGATAAGTCCAGGCAGGGCCGGACTAATCCTAAAGCTGAACTAGTACTTAAGATTTTCGGATAAGTTCAGGACCCAGACTAGTCCTTAGGCTTTCCGGACTAGTCTGGACTGCACGATGGAAAGATGAACAAAAAGTCCGGACTGCACGACAGAAATATGAACAAAAACACGTTTTTGACAATCTAGGTACAAATCGACTTCTACCAAGTTGTTTTAGACATATATATGAGCAAATATACCGAATGAATTGAACCAACAACAAGTATAATAAGAGAATAATTTGGTGTAAGCAAATCAAGCACAAATATGAAAACTAGATAAAGATCATGCAAACCAATTATGAGAGCGATGATTTATTTCCCGAAGTTCAAATTCTTCAAGAATCCTATGTCTCCATTGAGGAGCTCCAAAGAGTCGGGTCTCTTTCAACCCAAATCCTCACTGAGCAATCACAAAGTTCGAGCTCGGGTTTTCTTGCTTCCTTTGATTCCTTCCCTTGCGGAGGTGAATCAAAACCTTCGTAAACTTCTCGAGGCTCACCACAAAGCTTGGGAGACCACCTGGCGATGCCTTGCCGTCTAGGGGATGAATCCCCAAGAGTAACAAATGCCATAAAGATTTCTCTCTATGATCTCAAGTGTTCAACAATGGGATTAGCTCTCTTTTACTCAATCTCTCACCCAATCTCACCCACAAGGTCAAGCACTAAGCAATGGAGAGTGGAGAGGTTGTTTCTTGGACTAAATGTGTATTTCTTTTCTATGGAACCGGTAGCCAACCGTTGGGGATTTAGGGGGGGTATATATATGAAGTTTTCAAAAACTAGCATTGTGTTCTATTAGTGGCCGTCCTAGTCCGAGCCAACTTAGAATAGAACTGACATTACCTTGTTAGTCCCTCAACCGTCTTATTCGGGTAATCCCGTCTTAATCCGGCTGACCCTAGAACCCATCCTAGTCCAGCTTTTGTCGTCCTAGTCTGGAACAGACGAAAATAGAACCAAAATGGTTCTGGACCAGGCCGAGCCGTTCTAGTTCGGCTGGGCCCGTCCAAGTCCGGGAGTACTAAAAAATAATGGTATAACTCTTACTCCCGAAGTCCGATTTAGGTGATCTTGGACTGTATAGAAAGATAATTCAGAGAGCTATCCATCCTCACCAAGAACAAGCCCTAAATGCACCCAAAGGAATGTTAAACTCTCACAAAAGTTTATTAGATTATTTTGAGCACCGAGACATAAGGAAAGCTATCAACGTTGCATCCCTCTTGATAGTACGTCATTCCTAATAGGAACACCTCCATGTCATAATATTTCCTTATCTTGAGGGTTGCCAATGCATGAGCATTTCACCATTTGAACATTTAGTTGTTGATCTACTATTGATAAGCATATATGTCCAACATTATTATACCTTTGCTTTGAGCATGTCCACTTGAGATTTTAGATTTGATGTTTATCAACTCATAAAGTGTGACCACAATCTTTCCTTTTCCTTGAGCACATCCACATGATATTTTGGGCCTGATGTTTATCAACTCATGAAGTATATGTGACCACTTCCATTCGTTCATCCCACTTGACGTTCTTCACCATGTGAAATTCAATCATTGCTCTTACTTTCAATTTCACTTGATGTGAGTAAACCCATGAATACCATCTTCTTGCATTTCACATTTCAACCATTCTTCATATGAGTGATGTAGATAATCCATAACTTCACATAGTCTTGCATGGTTCATCGCACTAAACCTACACTTGCTCTTCACCATTGCCTTTCGTTCTTCGGTGCCAAGCCTCTTGCTTGCCCTTCACCCTTGCACATGGTCCATCACAGCCAAGTCTTGCTCAACCTTCACCACCTTTCCATGTAATGCTACTTTGTATCCATCATCATCAATATGATCACTATCATTTTAATAATCAAGTTGATATATTCCTTTTCTCAAGTGTCTTGATTTTCTTCTTGTCTTAATGATCACTTTGCTTCAAACTATAAACCAAGATCTCTACTTATCTTCTATATTGTCACTTCATATCCAAACATATAATGTGTCTTTATATTTATTCACAAGTGTTGATTATGTCCTTTATCAACACATTGCACACTACTATCCTTGGTCAAGCATCTTTGCCAAATAACTTATTAAGTCAATCATATCCTCATCAATCTACGAGCTTGTCCATGTTGATTTTCAACATTTGTTATAATCCGTTTGAGGTCATAGCTTGATATTCTAGCTTGATGCCAGAACACAACCTATCATGCATATTCATAAACTCATATAAAATATTAGTTTCAACAGCCATTGTCATCTATCACCAAAACTCATCATTGATTCATGGCTAGAGACCTAGACCTTTCACATTTCCATTTGCCACCTTATAAAATGTTAGCTCCCAAATACCACCTAGACCCCACAATTTAGCTCTTATTTGCCACTATTTATAATTTTTTCAATTGGCATTTTTATTTTTTCGTGCCCCTATCCAATCTAGAATTGAAAAGGGAGATTCTTCTTATTTGATCGAGCTTGAGTGAGATGATGTCCCAAAGAAGAATAGTAAGGAAGAATATGAAGACGGCAAGGGGCACAAGGGCAGCCTGGTTATCTTTCTTGCTTTTCCATGTCACAGAGGTGAGAAAATGAAAAAAATGTGTCATGTGTACACACCAAGAGAAAAAGAGTGGCAAATGGGAATGAAATTATGGGGACCAGATGGCTTTTGGGAGTGACCGTTTTATAGGATGACTTTTGGGAATGGCCACTCTGGTAGAGTAATAAAAAAGTAAAAAGCCCTTGTCCAGACCAAGGATTTAAAAACCGTTCATATCGTGGAAACCGGAGCCAACCAGTTTGACAAAAACCATGAAAATCGGAAAAACCGGATGATAAACCACTTAAATGACAACACAAATTTGAATATGATTTGAAAGAAAGTTGGTCGGTTTTCTTAGTTTATCGCTCGATTTTTCCGGTTTATTGTTTGGTTTTTTGGTTTACCGTTCAGTTTTCTCTATTTTTCATGGGGTTTCTAAGTTTAAAAACAAAGCGCTCAATTTTTCCGGTTTATCACTCGGTTTTCTTGGTTTTCGTGATTTTAATTTTTTTTCAATTTTCAAAATTTTAAATTATATTATACCAAAAACCGGTCGTCCGTTCAAACTGGATTAGACCGGTTTGGTCGAAAACCACGAAAATCAAGCGGTTTTCAATGGTTTTTGAATCCATGGTCCAGACAGGGGTCTGCAGCATGAGATTTTGTGGGAGGCACAATTATTGCCTACTTGCTATTAATTATCTACAATTGGGTTACTGGATGCACCTCTCCTTTCATTTGTGGGACTAGTTCGGTGGATATTGATTCATTTTGTGGTCACGCTCATTGGAATTGCAGGCCTCGGTCACCTGCTACGAGTTAGTAGAAAGCCACACCACGTTAACCTTGATCCATTCGGAGTTTTCAACCACATCTAATGAGGTTTTGGATCTGATCACTACCACATAATAGGGATTTAGTGATGCACTGATATTTGGTTGAAGAGCACATATAGTGACATTTGAGTAGAAAATCGTCTGTAGCAAAAGTTTTAGCAACGGATATAAAAACCCCGTCTCTATAGATTCAAGCATTAGGGATGGGGTTTTAGACTAGAGACGGATTTTTAAATCAACGTCACTACTTTTACAAGCATTAGGGATGGGGTTTTAGACTAGAGACAGGTATTTGAATCCCCGTCACTACTGTTTCTATTATTATGGAAGGGGTACTTTTTTCTTTCACCGGTTCAAACCCCACCGACGCACCGACGCACACCCATTTTTTCTTTTTATTTTTTCTTTCACCCCACTCCTGGTATATAACCCTAAATCCTAGGTCACTCGCCTCTCACCCCACTCCCGCTCCCGCCACCACCCTCTGGCTCTCTGGTCTCCCTTCTCCTCCATCGTGACCCTCTCTTCTGTCTTCTCCTCCACCGCCACGCCTCCCCTCCTCTCCTCCGCTCGATGGAGACGTGGACTCCTCTACGTAGAAACCTCCACGTCCGACGCAAAGTCAACGACGACCGAGGACTAGAACGAGTCAAAAGCGGCAAGCGGCGAGCGGAGTGGTGGTGGAGCGAGTCGGAGTCGGTAGCAAGGGACGGCGGGCAGGCGGCAAGTCGAACGAGGAAGACTGTGGAGCTCTCGTGCTCCATCTCCCATGGCGGCAACGACGGGCTCGGGCTTGCTGGATCCAAAGGTGGAGGGCTCGGGCTTATCAAATCCAGTGGTAATGGGCTCAGGCTTGACAGATCCGGTGGTGACGGGCTCAGGCTTGACGGATCCTGTGGCGGCGAGCTTAGGCTTGATGGATTTGACGATGTTCTCTCCCCCAACACCCTTCTCTCTCAGTGACGCCCTCTTTGCCCTCACTACTCTGCTCTCCCTCGGCACCTTCCTCTCCCTCGATGGCCTCCTCTCCCCCTCAGGCAGTGTTCTCTCCCCCGGCGGTGGCGGATCCGGTGAGTTCCTCCGGGTAGGCTGGTCTGCTTTTTTTCTTATTTACTCAGAACCAGTTTTAGGGACGAGATTAGTTTCGTCCCTAGAAAGAATTAGGGACGGGGATAAATTTGACGTCTGTATAGATCTGGACTTAGTAACGGGTAAATCCCTGTTTTTATAGATCTAGATTTAGACGCAAAAATTGAGACGGCAACGTTTTACATCTCTAAATTGCTTAGATCACTATCCCTAAATGTCGTTTCTGTGGTAGTGGATGGTCACGCCACAGTTCAACATTATGTCTAATATGTTGGGATGTGTTTGGTTGGGTTGTGTCTGTGAAAAAAGGTGTTGTGAGCTATATGAAGCATGCGAATCTTTTTACAAGACATCCCTAGAACATTCAACAAATATGACAATTGCCCAAAAAACAAATCACAATCTGTATTCTCCTTAGCAACTGCTACAAGGGTTAGTTGAAGTTGATGAGCAAAGCAATTAACATAATAAGCAGAAGGGGACTCATCCATTATTAGTTTTTTTAAGCCAGAAACATGACCCTTCATGTCACTAGTTCCATCATATCCTTGACCACGTACCTTGGACAAAGGCAAATAATATTTCATAAGTAATGATTGTATTGCTTCTTTAAGAGTCAATGATGTAGTATCTTCGACTTGGACAAGACCAAGAAATCACTTAACCGGCTGTCCCTTTTTATTAACAAAACGTAAACTTGGACAAGAGTTAATGCATCACTTGACTCATCAGCAAGAATTGCAAAACACTCATCACCAAGTTCTTCTATGATAAATTTGATTGTTTCATGAGCACAAGCATCAATGAGTTGATTCTGAATCTTGTGGTCTATCATCTGACAATTTTTTAGAGCATTCTCTAATATAACACTATTTACCTCTTCAAAGTTTTCTGCCAGTCATGTTAAAAGTTCCCGAAAATTTCCTTTATTCAATGAATCCTTTGATTCATCATGACCATGAAAAGTCAAGCCTTGTCGCAAAATATATCTTATGCACTTAAGTGATCATGTCAAACGATCTACATATTTAGCCTTGTAATCTGCTATGTTTGATGCAACTGACTCACGGATACAGGTTTCATGAATAAGGTATATTTCTCTTCAGCTTCACTATGAGCCCTATTAATAGCACCAGCATGTATACGGATTCTAGCTTTAATATTCTAATTTCGGAACCCTTCATCAACAAAAGCATCTCCACCAGCATATTTATAACTATTTTTGAACAAATAGCAATAAAAGCAAAATGCAGTATCTTTTTGCACGCTATACTCAAGCCACTTAAATTCATCAAGCCACTTAGGGAGGAAGCGACGCATATCTCCACACTTATGCTGTGGAAAATTCTCCTTCTTCATGCTTGATCAACATGGTTCCATTGCAATATATGCTCTTCTAACTAAATCTTGATCATTGACAGGATAACTTGAGATTGGAGCCTTCAATCCAGGATCATGTTCAATTCAAATTGTCATCATCCCTACATTCAGATTCATCTAGGGGTTGTATGGACTCATCATCTTCTATTATTGGGGTCTCAGTTTCTGTTGTCTTTGTTTCACTATCACTCTGCCCTTAGAATACCACCATTTACATCTGGCTTTTATTGAAAGACAGTCCAGTAACACTTTCCCTCTCTGGTTCATGTTGCTTCTTCTTCGCAGCAGCTCTTGCCAAGAAAGACCTCAAATCAGTAACTGCGTTATTCTTCCTCTTCATGTTTCACACTAAAATTAAAATCATATAAGTCATGATGAGTCATACAAACCCAAAAATTTTCTATCTAAATTACCTATGTAAATACAATAATACATGTCGCGCGGTGATAGGATTTAATTTTAGACTAAAAATTTCCTATCTAAGTTTAATCAATTTCTAAATTGTAATACAGTAATCCAATTAACCAATTGGGTGCTTACCAATCACCAGAGCTGGGCGACGGCGTGTGTTGCGGTGTCCTGCCCGGCCGGGCTCCCTTTGCACCTCGACGTTGCGGCTGTGGTGGCGCTGGGCTCGGCACTTAGAGCAAAGGCGTGGAGGCGATGTCACGGCGAGAGCAGCAGGAGCTAGGGCTCGGGGCGCGCGGGCGTCGGGCAGCAGGAGCCTCCGGGCGATCGGGCTAGGGCTGGGCGCGGGCTCGAACTCCAGACACCGGCGGGACTTGGTCACATGGGAAGAGCAGGGGTCAGGGGCGGGCAGTCCGGTGGTGGCTTGCGCGCACGGCAGTGAAGGGCGGCGGGCGAGGAGCGATGGCGCGATGCTGGGGCGCCGGGCGGCGGCGCTGGTAGGGGCAGAGATTGGAGAATGGGTATTTTTACCAAATGGGCCAAGTTCTGTACTGGGCCAAATGGGTTTAGGGGGACTTGGACTGAAAATTGACTAAATGGGCTTTTCTTTTGTTGGATTTACTGGTAGCCTATTATATATATATATATATATATATATATATATATATATATATATATATATATATATATATATATATATATAGAACTCCTATACAGTACCCTGGGTACTGAATACAGGGTACTGAATAGCTTATTCAACACCCAGGCCAGCCAACGAGCCACACACACACCACCCAACCAGGTTGCATGATCTGACAGCCAATTAAGGCATGTGTTAATTTTCTATTTAATGTTCCTTGATTATAGGGTTAATTATGGTAAAAAATCTACTCACTTTATTACCATATTACATAATTCCTTCCATCCTCTCACATTTTCTCTCTCGAATTGGCTTTGGTAAGACCTCATTCCATTCTATTCTCTCGCATACCTCTCTTTCCTCTCCATGCGCAATTCACAACTAACAAATCTGCAGCGACCAGCGGGTGAGGAGCAAGATCAGGAGCGATTGGCGATGGAGTAGTACGTCGGCTGCTCCTGCTCAGAGTGTAAAGATTTTATGTTCTGAAGCAATTTGCAATTGCAATCAAGATAGCATTTTCAGAGTGTAAATTTTTATGGTCACGAGTTAGTTGACACATAAAAAGGTTTTTTGTTAATCATAAATGATTATTAGTTTCAACTATAAAATGCTATCTTCGTTGACTAAAGTATTGACTATTGTATGATCATTTTTAACCGTAAAAATCTATTTGAGCAACTGTAAATATTATAGTCTTTTATATGTCCACATACCACCCTATTAAGTCATGACCATAAAACCTTTATGGTTGTACGATAATATTTTTACTATCAAAGATTCTGGCTGTATAAACTAATACTATTCTATGGTTTTGTCTCGTGAAGCAAATGTTGGTGTGCGCATATTAAGATGTAAAAATGATGTTTCATGATTTAAATGATAGAAATTTGGTTTAGTAGCACTTGTATTTTTCCCTCAATAATTGGCTTCTTGGTGCTTATTGATCCTATGCATTATGTATATTGACATTTTGAACTTGGACATATGCCTTAACACAATGAATGGGAGCTTATGATAATAATAGCTAAAGAGTAGCTTTACACAAGAGGAGCTTTGTAACTAGATGAACACACACACATCCCGACATCCAACCTTATAGGACTATGTATGATAGAATTGGTTAGTCAATCTCTAGAGATAACATAGACATCAAAGCCCCACAACTCTTTATGATGTGGAAACTAATTTTTATTCTCCCACAAAACAATTCTTTACAATTCAGAAATATCATAAAGGAGTTGTTCTTACTATTCATCATATGGACTAGAAAAGGTATTATCCTTAATGAATCCTTAATCATAAAAACTTATAAACTTGAGTGGACAAAAATTATTTCCGTGAGACATATCTAGTAGTAAATACTTGAATGATTTTATTATTCTAGTGAATTAGTATTAAAAATAAGTGTTTACGACTATAACCATTATGAAGCTATAATTGTAAAAATCAACATGGTGCCTACAAATCCTAGAATTTATGATTTTGAAGTAATTCCTTCTATTTCTTGACCTTATTTGTAGCTTAGATATGCTCCCATGATTATGTTATCATTCCTCATCTTTTTAGGAATCATCACTGATAAAAATTTTAGATATAAAATTAATTTTATGAAAACAGATGTTTTTATTATTGTAGAAGCCTAGCTGTACAATACTCTACAAATGTAAATTGTATAAATGAATTAAGTTGTGCCTCTACAAATGTAAAATGCATACATTTTTAACTATAAAACTCTCATGGTAGTCGGTAGTTGAAACATAATATTCACCATAGATATTTCTCTGTGCAAAAAACAATAGACTTCTTCTGCTAAATGATTTACTAATAGGAGCTTCCGTTGAATAAAAATTGTCAAAGAATAAACGGAAACAACGTAACGTATGACCAGCTGAGGTTAATGATTCTTTAAAGGAGAATTGATATGCATGTATGTGGCGGTAGTTAATTTGCATGCATGCGCATGACTTGTTGGTACGGTCGGCCTATTACGCGTTGATGTTGGTTCAGTGCGATTTAGACCAAGGTACAAAATAACTATTCAGTACTCTAGGTACCAAATAGCGCTGACATATCTTTCTCTCTCTATATATATAATCTGTACTTAACTGAATATAATTAAATCATGGTGGGCCTGCCCCTGGGCGGAGCTTGCACCTGCTCCCGCCCCATGTGGTCGTGCAAGAGCGAGGCACAACACATCCCGGGGCTAGATGGCGCACCGCGCAAGAGCGAGGCTTGCCACACGCAGGGACTGTGTGGTGCACTGGAGCGAAGCGAGTCGATAAGGGCAGTGAAGCATGACTTTTTTTTTTTGAGAAACTGCCTGCCTTTCATTAATCTGGATGAAACAAAAGGTCATCTTCCAGCAGGCCGGTAACACACAACGGAGGTTCATGTCACATACCCGTCGTAACTGTGTTACTGACCTGTCTGGCTAATACATGTGCTACTTGATTACAACTGCGACTCACATAAGAGAAAGAAAAATCAGAAAATACATGGCTAATCTCCTCCATCGCCTTCAGGATTGGTGCTATCAATGCCCTCTGAAAATTCTGCTTTTCCCATAACTGAACCAGTTCTAAGCAGTCCGTTTCTAGATGAAGCTTCTGGACATTCATATCCCGTGCAAAGACCATCGCATCTTGACAGGCTAAAGCTTCCATCGCCACTGAATCAATGCCGCGCGATTGCCATTTTGCCTGGCCTCCCAGGAAACTTCTGTTGTGGTCACACAGCACACAGGCCGTTGTGCCCTCACTTGTGTCACTGAAGAACGAGGTATCAGAGTTGCACTTGATCCAACCCTCTGACGGCAAACACCACCGTGACTTTGCTTGTGAGCTATGAGCCTGCTTTTCTTCCAGACTTGATAAGGGCAGGGACAAGGCGGTGTGCTTGGGTGAGGTGCAGCTCGCCGAGCGCGAGGACCGAGCGGCACGCTAGGAGGAGGAGCAGGGCCATGGCGAGAGACGGGAGTCGGGAGGGAAGGTGTGGAGAAGAGGAAAGTTCGAAAAATAAACAAATTGATACAACATAAACAGTGACAGCGAGTAATTTCTTCAAATTTGTGAAAGTCAAAGAAAAAAAATCTTAGAAATAAACTAGCCTAGAGCCAACCCGTTGATCTTCTGACTTTTTAGAAACTCATTGTCAAAAAACGCCCAATCAAACGCATTCTCACTATGCATGTTTTGCCGTCAAATAAAAAAAATTTCCTGCTTTTTTCTATGAAAGAAAATTAAGAAAATAAAATATTTTAGGAATTACATTGTTGTCCAACACCTTCCAATGATCCAGTAGATGTCCTACAATAATCTCATGATAAGTAGCTTGATCCTAGTATGTAGGACATTGCCTCTCTCCCATCACAATACCTTATTTCATTCCTACTCATTGTTAAAGAACGATCAATTGAAATGAATCTTAAAGTAAGAACATTTTTACAATGGGCTAAATGGGCTAAAATCAATATGGATTGTTTATTTATTTTGATTTGACAGTTTAGATACACTATATTAGTTCTTTAACTAATATGAAGTATTATGAGAAAAATAATGGCAGGCTTTATTGATTTTTTAGATGAATTAAAACACTCATTATTTACCCGGTGGTGGTGCCGAAGCCAGGGACAGGAGGGATGTCGTTGTTTTGGTGAGACTGAGACTGAGACCCTAGGGCCCGTGCCGCTGCCATGGCGCACGACGCTCTTCCCGGACTGCACCCAACGACCCGATCCTGCCGGAGTGGAAGACGATCGTTCATGTGCTCCTGACAACACCTTGCGCCGCCGCCACTGCCGCCATCCTCCCGAAGCAGTCACCGTCCACCTTGCCGCGCGCGGCGTCGGCGACGTGCAAGAAGAACACATTGATCAAGTCTCCATCATGCAACACCATGAAGAGGTGGGACAAGTGCAAGATCACAGCGAACATACCAGATCGGTGTAATCCTCGTTGTAAGGAACTCAGAATTATCAAACAATATCAAGAAAATCATCAGTTCATCGTGCGACAGGTGGGACAGCAACAGCTGCGACGTCGTCTGTCCTCCTGGCTCCTCGTCGAGAAGTAGCAGTTCGGCCAATCGAACTGCATCGCCATGCGAGAGGTGGGACAGCATCAAACTGCTCTGTGTTCGTATGATCCGAACTCTCATTCAGACCATCAGAAGATGCTCTTCGTTCAAGCACTCTGCAATCCTTCCTTTATTTTGTGTTGAAACTCTGCAATGCCTCTTTGCTTATGCGTTCAAGCATTTCATTTAATTCACTGAAATTATTTGTCACACAACAATTCCATTGTCACCAATCCATTTCAGATTAAACTTTCCAACATAAATTAGAAGGTGAACATTATTGTGACTACATAACAAAATGGACAGCAAAACAAAATGTAAACTTCATTATTAGACGCATTGCAAGCCTACATGATCGATACACCTGTACGACTGTTCTTCATACAAACAATTTTTTTTCCTAACGATATCCCACTCTGATGTAAAATAATGTCCTATTATGACTAGAATCTGCAGCATTTCATTCATGCAACGCTCCTATTTCTCAAGCTCCAACTCTAAAAAGAACCCTGAATTTAATGCATTTTCTTTTACTGCATAAACCTGCAAGTCGTGTTTTTTTTATTAAAAACTATACACAATTGCATCACAGGATACTGCACACAGTGACAAATTCGAAGAATCGATGAACTCCAAAAGCTCTGTTCCACCCAAATCATATAATTAGCGCCATATATTACAAGAATGATAACTAGTCTGGTCGGCGGAGTTGTTTCCACGAGCCATAAAAATACACGGCGTTGTTCTTGACAACGTCTCTGCCTTGCTCACGCATGACGGAGTCCGTGGTAGCAGGTTCAATCTGTCTTGGCGTAGGACGACGTCCCCAGCGGCGGCAAGAATGTTTTCTGATACACACTGATTTAACTAAAGTGACAACATTACCCCGTGGTGACTGTATTTTAAATTGTTAGATTACTTAGTCAAATATGAATTTGTACTTGCTAATCAACGTTCAGGATCAATTTATAATACATATTTGTATTTATACTACATATTTGTCTGAAGTAGTATGATCCACTGTAATGAAAGTTTAAACTAACTAAATCTATGCTCAAACTATACAAATGAGGGGGGGGGGGGGGGGGGGGGGGGAATAATTTATTGATCCCAATGCTTAAATAAATACAAAAAAAATGTCAGATGCCACTAACTATAGCAATTTCATTATCGCACGTGGAAGAAGAAAAAACAAAGCCATGTCCTCTGCTCCTTAAAACACTAACCGCCTTGCCATGCACCCTCGCACGTAGGGGTGATAATAAAACTCGTAACTCGATAGCTCGGTCGACTCGGAGATGAACTCGGCTCAACTCGATTTGTGCCAATTTCAAACGAGCTGAGCCAACTTATTAGCTCGTTATATTAACGAGTCAGCTCGAGCGGACTTGTGAGCTGGTTCATGAGGCTAACGAGCTACGTAATGTTTAAAACTACTTAACTACATGCTGCCTATAACTATGGACCATGATCTAATTTATTACAAGTCAACTTAATGGTATAAGTACAAATCCTAGTGATGAATTTGAAGTTGAAGCACTACTGTTTTTCTTTTATATAGTTTATAATCAATACTTAGTTATAAAATTTATATAAATATATTATCTTCCTATAAAAACATATATTTCAATTATCAAGATCAATCAACATATGGATAAGTATGTTTAATTTATATCTTAAATTTATTTGATGATTTAAAATATATAATATTTTTATATGATGTATGTTATCTCTTTATTTTTTATTAACAACTAAAATAATATGTTTTTTAAATAAAGCTCGATGAGCCATAATGAACTAGCTTATGAGTTTCATAAATCGAACCGAGTTACAATATTAATTCATTAGTATAATAAACTGAACCGAGCTAGCTCGTTATACTAATGAGCTATAACAAGTTGGTGCGGAGTCGAGCCGAGCCGGCTCAACAGCCAGCCCTACTCGCACGGTCGCGTCTCTGAACTGCAGCGAGTCTGCGACGCGTTAGCCGATCTCCATCGATGTTTCCAAACATTTGTTATAAAGCTTTGCAATAATTTATAAAAAGTTGTAACATTGAAAATGCGTCAAATTAGTAGTAAGTATTTTAAATTTATTGTAGTTATAGGTTAGTCAATAATGTCTTCTGCGTAAATAAATGCCTGCTAGGAAAGATGCAAGTAATTCCTTTTCCTATTTAATTTTTTAATATTCAAAATATGAAAAATTCAAAGTGTTCGATTTCCTATTGAAAATTCAACAAAGAATTACAACATTCCGCTACGCGGCCGAAGAGCGAAGACGACTTTACAGCAAGCAGCCAAGCACAGCTCATCAGACCTACGACCAAGAATCAACAGGTCCAAAAAGCTGAAGGAAAACTCCCCTCAGTTCTCCCTCGATACCGAATCGCGCCCTAGTTCTTCCGTGTTCTCAAGCATTGTCGTCGTCTCTCAACATGGTAACGAGCCCGCATCCTATCTCCCCGCGGATTTTTTGTCTTTGATCCGTTTCTTGTTCCTCACCTTGGTTCGATTTGCCTCCTCGCTGGGGCAGATCCGGTTCATCCTGCTGCAGAATCGGCAGGGGAAGACGCGGCTGGCCAAGTACTACGTCCCGCTCGAGGACTCCGAGAAGCACAAGGTGGAGTACGAGGTGAGCCTCCTGATGGAGAAGAAAGATTCCATCTTGGACTCGCTTTTGGGCTGTTTCAGATCTGGGCGCCGATCCGGTGGTGATGTTTCTTGATTTGTGGTTGTTGTGAATCCAGGTGCACCGGCTGGTTGTCAACAGGGACCCCAAGTTCACTAACTTCGTCGAGGTGAGTGATTCGAGCTCTTGGATGATTCTCAGTGGAGTTTTCTGTTGAGGCATTTGGAGGGCTTAGTGCAAGATGTCTGCATTTGGTTACTTAAGGTTAGGACTAGAAGTTCTTGCTATATATGAAATGGACATAGGACCAATTTAATTCAATCGATGTAGCTACTGTTGATTTTCTTTGGTTGTTGCAAGCATGGCAAACAGCAAAGATAATGTTTTTGATACCTTGATTTAGGTTGGCTGATTGTTATAACTATGCAAGAAATCTTATTATAATTCTTTATCTCGAGATTGGCAGAGATTTTTTTTTGTCAGATCATTTGCGATACTTCCTAGTTCATTAAATCTTGTGGTTTTTATGGTTAGAGAAAATTATGCAAAATCTATAAGTCTCAAACTCTCAACTTGTAATGACTTTTGAGGTGTTTCGACTGAATCTATCTTGTCCTAGTGACCTAGAGGGTGAGAATTATTGGTAACATGTTCACGAATCCCATGGTTAAAGAACCATATGAAGCACTAAATTCCTCGCAAAAAAATATATAAAGCACAAATACCTATAAAGCTGGTGACCCGGACATACATGCTTTCAGTAAAGCTGGCCAAAGTTTTTTGTCTAAGTTACCGTGTGAATATTCAATGGTTGAAGTTATTTACCATTTATAAATACGTTTTCTGACCAATTTATAGGCTGCTGCCTTATCAATTTTTTTTCTGTTTTCATCTATAATACTCTTTACTGTTCATTTTCCATTTTTACATATCTAGTTTGACAATAAAAATCCTAACATGATAAACTTACAGAAGATGATGGTTAGATATTTAAATATGACCACGAAAAAAGAAAAGGAGATCAACCACACCCCTGACTGTTACAAATAGTGAAAGAACTCGATTCAAAAGATAACTATCATAAGAGCCTTAGAAAGCATCAGGACAAGTATTTCAATGTTTTGATTATGTATCTCTTATAGTAGTGTTCACATGGTAGTATATGACTAATTTAGGCACTGTAACCTCTAAACAGGGCTAGATTGTTTGTTTGTAGCAGGCATAACCAATATCTGGAGCATTGTTGAAGATGGATAGGTTTTGCAAAATGAAATTTTGATGTGTATCAGTATGAATACTTTTCTTTATATTCGTTGTGCACTGTCTGAGTTTCCACCCCTAAAGAGTATTCCTGAAAAGATACCTTGGAGTGCTATAGTTGTCACTGATGAGTTCTGATTGGTGATTGCAGTATTTGGCATTTTGTTCTTCAATGATGCTGTATTTGAACTCTTCAACATCTCATTTTTCCTGTTGTCATTAATACGAAGCTTCTCTTGTAGTTCCGCACACACAAAGTTATCTACAGGAGATATGCAGGACTGTTTTTCTCAATGTGTGTGGATATCACCGACAATGAGTTGGCATACTTGGAGTGCATCCATTTATTTGTTGAGATACTGGACCATTTCTTCAGCAATGTTTGCGAACTTGATCTAGTATTTAACTTCCACAAGGTAACTGCTGTGTCTCAGTTGGCTAATCTTGAGCTCTGCAGTACTTAAAAACTATTGATCTTAAAGAGTTATTTCTGTCCAGATAGTCTCATGATTAAGAAATTTATGCATGACCAAAATTACGCGTATGTGGCTAAAGCTACTATATTCTGGTAAAATAATTTTCAGTTCTAGCAGTACTCGTATTTACTTGTCATGTGTAATTCGGTTTGGAAAGAGAAATGTATGTATAATGATTAAAAAAAGGGCCTTCTAAGTGTTTGACAACTGGAAACGATTAAAAAGGACAGGCCCCAGTGCAAGCACCTCCCACGTGATGTGGGGTCTGGGGGAGGAAAAACTCCCGGGCTAGCCTTACCCCCGCACATGCGGAGAGGCTGCGCGTCGAACCCAGGTCTCCTGGCACCAGTGGAAAGGTTTTACCTAAGTTAATATTTGAAAATTTTCTTAACCAAAAAATTATCTGGTTTTACATGTGTTTACCTGCATCTGTTACTCAGACAATGATGGAAAACCGTGACTAGATGATACATGCGGCCATGAGATAATTGCAAAAAATAACAAATCTGCTGTTATTTGTCTTTTCTTTTCTGATACTAGTTGAACACCACTATTTCGTTATTATCCAATATATGCTGCCTGCTGGTTCTCAAATGATAATCTATAATTATGTAGCTGCATTATGCCTTCAACACTTCTAGTACACTCTTTAAGCGTTTATTTATGCATTGAGATGGCATATTTGGAAATTGTCAAAAGTGGTAGAAAGATAAGGTGTCATTTTTTATGCATATATCTATTTTTGCAATTCAAAGTCATGCTCTATGAAATCAGATGGAAAATTGTATTTGGATTAAACACGAGGCAATGCTTTGAATCTGTCTATTTAAACTTAAATTCAATATTTGAAAATAAACGCTGTAAATTTCGTTTTAATTACAGGGGTAGCCTTTTCTCAATTTTCTTGAAGGAAAAATAAAATATCTATTTTATCAATGATAATGCTACATCTTCCTAGGTCAAAAAATGCTATCTTTAGTTTTTGATAGGTTGATCTTGTCACCAAAATTTTGTTTGTAAATTCATTTATTGTGCTGTTGGCTATTTATACAGGTCTACTTAATACTGGATGAGTTTATCCTTGCTGGAGAGCTTCAAGAAACGAGCAAAAGGGTATTTACTTTACCTATCATAATGCTTATTGTTATCAACTATGTATTAGGTGCTTGCCTGTGTTAATAATATCTAATCCATTCTTTTCTTCAGCATGCTATGTTCAGTTTGTCTCAATTCCCAAATTGAGAAGTAAAAGTTCACTATATTTGCTGGAGAGTATCACTAAATGTTTTGTTCTTGACCATTAGTTGTCCTGGATGGTTAAAAATATGCAACGTGTGTAACCGTTATACCTTACAAGTGAGCTTAGCTGATTGTATTATTTCATTATTATCAATTTGGATGAAACCACGGTAAATTTGCTTCTACTGTTCTATGTGATAATGTGATTTTGTACCTGGCATAGGTTGGCCTTTAGACTGCGAGCATTTTGTTATTCATTTTTCCTATATCTGGCGTCTCCCATTTGTTTTGGTGAGAAAAAAAAAGGGACATAACATGTTACAGGCCGGTGCTTGGGTTGCATACCATAGTGGCATGGGTACTTTAGCGCCACCCTTCGTTGCCCTCAGGTTAGGATAAGATGAGTTGGTTTGGTTTTGGGGTTGGCACTACCTCTATATAAAGAGAAGCCATGAACCATGTTTAATCAAGCAAGCAATGAAGAAACTAAATCAATCTTCATATCCCCATATCTCAAGCTCTAGGGGAGCATAAGCCCTAGTTACCTAGTCCCGCCATTACATAAGACCTGCTGCTCAACTAAACTTTCAACACTTACGACATTTGATGCATTTTACAGAATTTTATGAGCACTGAAGTTACGTCTGCACTATCCCAACATTGTTGATGTTAACAATCACTTGACCTGAATAATGAAACTAAGTATTTTCTCGCAATTGTTTTTTGGATTTTTAAAAGTGCTATGTCTATGTCCTTCTGTATAAATCTTTTTTTTTTCCTTTATTTCTGCTCTGAGATTATTGTGTGAAGTTCTGAGCCTAATATAGGAAATCAAGATATTGTTTTCGCCTTTACCTTAAAGTTGTATATTGATACCCATTATTTGCATCTTCAGGCAATTATAGAGAGGATGGGCGAGCTTGAGAAGCTGGAATAAGAACAACTTAATTTTTTAGTGGTGTACATTGTGTAACGGGGTATAACCAGTAATTGACCTGTCCTGTGGTCCCGTCCTACCAACAAATCCTTTTATTTGGTGCAATTCTTTGTAACTGTTGTGCAATTATCATTCTTTTCAGTTTTGCACTTTCCGCGGACTGCAAATATTTGTAACATACACGGGTGAACATATTGCTAAGCTTTCGATTGCTAAGCTACACCGTTCACAAGTGATTTTTCATGTAAAATATGTTTCGATTAATAATTGAATCACCAACCTGGCCCAAACTTCTTGTTGTCTTTGCAATATGTTCACAAGTGTCTTCGCATTCAAATGTCTGCCTTTTCTTCTTTCAAAATGTCAAATAGAATTTCATTAGTTGTGAAAGAATGCCTGTTCAGTAATAACATTTTAAGTCTTTATACTATTTCTGTGTAAATATTTTGTATGTGCATATTCAGAATGATAGTGTGTGTTGGTGGTGTAACGATCCAAACGTGTCTAGATCTCTCTTACATTTTTGAGTAGATCCAATGCATCCTACCAACCTATTTATGATTTAGTTATTCACGTAAAGAGTCAAGCTAAGATTAGGACAACAACCAGATCACCGGCAGTACGGTAGCGTCTTCGCTTCCTCCGTCGTTAACATCCGCTGTTGCAGGCTCCTGTATGTGCCTCCCTCATGCTCGGCACCGCCAGCGCTCGCCGGTGCCTCCTTACTTCCCTAGTGTGTGCCCTGTTGTCGCCTTCTCAGGTTCATGCGAAAATGGCGGCGTGACACCGGGCGAGATGATGGCTCGGTCCCTATCACGTCTTGTGAGCTCAACATTCTGCAGCGCAAGCTGGTGCACCCCGTTCATCTTTCTGAAAGCTATGGTCCAATGCCACTTCCGCCAAGCGAGTATTCATGAGAAGTTCAGCTTCCTGCCTGCTGTCGACAGGCATGTCTTTTGGACAAATTGGGTGCCATTTTGACTAGAACTTGATGCATCATCCACGATTCGCTCTATGTTGCAAACTCGTAGTACTGCTGTAGTAGGGATCGAGGATCTGAGATGGCATGGACGAACGTCACCTGCAGTCGGGCATCAAATTATGGCGGTTGCTGCACCCCACGGACCTGACGGCCACCAATCCAGATCGTCTCGGTGGAGGTCGGCGATGAGGACAGGCGACTACGGCAACGAACAGGGGGCGTGGGCGTTGGGGCGAGATGGAGCTGAGCCGCCTCCTGGACCTGAGTTCGACGAGTATTTTCTGTTCCTAGGCAGAAGAGATCTAAGACTAGTAGTGAATTACCAAAGAGATCTAAGAACAGGGGGCGTGGGCGTTGGGGCGAGATGAAGTAATGAACGTAATTACCAAAAAAACTGCCTATAATTACAATTTATCAATTCCGTAAATAACATTTTTAGTATTCAATGGCTGGGATTAAATCGGAGTGGAGGAACCTCCGGTTCCCCACAAGCACCGTAACAAGTCTCTACATATATATATATCCCTGCGTTGTTATGGACTTAAAAAACAAAACACTCTTTATAATTTAAATATAAATTATTTACATAATATAATTATTAGATATATATAATATTATTGATATTTTTTACATGAAAGATTATATTTATATTACTATTAGTGTTTCTTAGTATACCATTTTATATATCAAAAGTAATAATTTTTTAATATTTTCTACCATATTATAGAAGTTTTATCTGAAAGAAAAAATCAATTTACATAGTCTATAAAATAGCACTGCATTGCAACATGATTTTGAACTTGAAAATTTACTCCAATGGAAAAAGTTAAAACACAAAAATTGTAGATCTCATCGAGACCTTTTCAAAACATATGTGGATCATATTATTTAGACTTCGGATCTAGAAGATATGAATCTCGCACAAAGACCTACGCAGAGAAGTCCAAATCAGAATAAATATTTTTATATCGCATATTTGAAAATCAAAACGGCGGGATCTGTACTTCCATTGAATACCAAAGTTGTAAAAAATTTTAAGAGCTACGATATAGAATCCTAGTTTGCTTAATTTGAGCTCCGGGCGAGGGAGTTATGATTTTTGAAGTTCGATACTTGATATGAAAGGTACGAAACCGATTTGGTTTTAATCTCTAACTTTGTGGATACGAAGTGGACGACCGTACCTCGATTAATAGATTGTATATATATATATATATATATATATATATATATATATCTTCTCTACGTAATAATATTCAGCGCGCTGGTCGGTTGGTGCAGCCCAACCAACTCAGCCTGAGAGTGTATATTTTATCCCGCAGTAGTATATCTAACTCCGAAGTAGTATATCTCGCTCTGAAATAGTATATGAGCATAATATATATTCACATAATCTGATGTCTCACTCTCTCTCCACCCTCATTTTAAATCTCGTCTTCTCTCTCCTCTTTCTCCTCTCCTCTCGCCCAACCAGATTCACCGGCCGCATCTAGACGGATGCGTGCCGGAGAGGCTTGGGGTGCTCATCCTTGGCACTGCTCCCCAGCGAGAACAACGACGCCGCCATGCTAGAGGTGCTGCTGCAGGCGGAGGATGCGTGGTAGCCGGGCTCACATAGATCGACGTGCGTGGCCACTGTCTTCTCGATAAGATCCGTCATAGCTCCTTGTATAGGTGACAGTTCTCATCTTTACTCTCGCTAGCCATGCACAACGCCTTGCACAGGCTCCGTCCATCTACGCAAGGTTCAGATCCATGTGCATCTTACAGCATTGCATCATGTCATGTCTCCAAAATTGAATCCTCTTTTTCTCCACATCTATAATTTTTTTTTCTTTTTAAAAAAATTGTTGTTTTCCTGTACAGATTTGGGGTCCTTTGATGCAAATCGATGCTCACTGTAGTTGGTGGCAACGCAAGCTATGTCAGAAAGTGTGGGAGGCATGGCGGTATGCTGCCGCTGGCCACGTCCAAGGGAAACGCGCTCAAGTGGAGACCCGACCTAGCTTCCTGACATGGATGGGCTGTGATGGGATGCAACTCCTCCTCGCACGCAGGAAGATGCTGCTGCTACGTTGCTGTCATGCGAGAGGTTAGGAAAAAAATTTCCTCTTTTGCCTCCTGGTCGTATAATATGAATAAGATCTGAGGTTTTAAAACTTTTTTTCTTGCAATATGCACACCTGCAGGTCTGCCGTCCAGGATGTAGGTCATAGCACACTCCGCATGCCAACAGCAGATGCAGGGCCTTTTGACGAGTGATTAGCACCTTAACCTGTTGCTTTGTGTCTGCTGTTCAGAAATCATGATTTTCTTGCTGCCTCTATAATTTTTCTACCGATTCTTTGAGTTCAACACCGCCAGATGTGCAGGCAGGACGAAAGCTAGCAAGAAGCGCTTCTTTTGTACTAGCACATAACTGATTTCATATTTTGTTGGAGATTTTATTTCAGTGTTTTCAGATTAGAGCATACTGAGTCATTGCTCGTGCTAGGGCTGAGAACATGCTCCATGATCTCATAGTATATGACTTATATTAATAGTATATGGCTATAATCTCATATAGTATATATACTATTGTTTTTGAAGATGGTATTTAGGATTCTCGTTGTACTTTATGCATCTATTTTTTCTTTATTTTTGAAATTTTTTCTAAGCGTGCAACTGATGCCTAGCATTCTAGAAAAAATTGCTTATTGATACTTTAAGTGATGAAATTTCTACAACTAATTTTTGTTTCATATTCTTGACTATTTTTTTAAAAAATAAAAGAAGTATATATGAAAGCAGGAGTATATATATAACTAAAGTAAAAGTAGGAGTATAGATACTATTTCTATAATATATATACAACTTTGATAGTTCTTTGTTTTAGTGTGTAGATTATCAATATTAAGTCCCGGATGAGCGCATAACTAATCTTTATAAAAGCAAACATATATATACTAGTAGTGTTATGGACACAGTGATAATATATCTGTACTCGTATATTTTAATAGAATATTTTTGATAGGGTATTTTAGCAGGTAGTATGCTCATATATTAGAGATCGTATATCTTGATAACATTTATTTAAAAAAAATATGACTATATCCGTGAAAAAAGTAATATATATACGAGTATACTAACAGTGAAGAGCAGTCCTTACAACAAGTGGTATTTTTATAGTATATATACAATTGAAGTAAAAACAGAAGTATATATATTATTTATGTAGTATATATACCACCTTAATAATATTCTATAGTACATTTTGATTTAGACCAGCCACTTCAGATCCCGCCGGTCATATGATGAGGAGAAAAAATACTTTTTTTTATCTTTTCTACCATATTTTGATGCTTAAGTGTGATATTTTTCTTTTGCTTGCAGCTCACAGATCTTTGCAGGGTTGAACCTCTATTTATTGTCTCATGTGCGTCATTTTTAGCAGCTCGCGACGTGACCATGGAGATCCACCCGTGTGCCTTTTTGTTTTTGTTCCTCTCTTTTGTTCTCTCTTAGTACTACAGTGTGCATCATAATAGTGTTTTAGGATAGTATTTATTTTTTATTTTATCTGAATCTACACTACAGTGCGCACCATGAATGTATTTTAGAATAGTATTTTAACTTTTATTCTCTCTAAATCTATATTATAGTGTGCACCATGATAGTATTTTAGGATAGTATTTTACTCCTGATGGTAGTATATCTTGTACTGATGATAGTATATCTCTATTTATGTTGTTATGGATACTGTGATAGTATATCTTGTTCTGGTGATAGTATATCTTTATTGATAGTGTTATAGACACCGTGATAGTATATCTCTACTTGTATATGTTGATAGAGTATTTTGGGTAGAGAATTTTAGCAGGTAGTGTATCCACATATCAGAGATCGCATATCTTGATAATATATTATTCGAAAAAAAGATATGACTATATTTGTGGAAAAAGGAGTATATATATAATTATACTAAGAGCAAAGAGCTATTATTATGACAAGCATCATTTCTGTAGAATGTATACAACTAAAGAAAAAGCAGGAAAATATATACTATTTCTAACATATATATATATACACTATAGTGTGCACCATGATAACATTTTAGGATAGTATTTACCTTTTGTTCTCTCTGAATCTATACTACAATGTGCACCATGATTATTCTCTATAAATCTATACTGCAGTGTGCACCATGATAATATTTTAGGATAGTATTTTATCTTTTGCTTTTTTTAAATCTATATTATAGTGTGCACTATGATATTACTTTAAAAAGGTATTTTATCTTTTGTTCTCTCTGAATCTATACTATAATGTGTACCATGATATTGAGCATATTTTTTATATTTTGTTCTCTCTAAATCTATACCATAGTATGCATCATAAAAGAATTTTAACTTTTGTTCTCTCTGAATCTATATTACAATGTGCATCATGATAGTATTTTAGGATCATATATTTGCATATACTTCTGGTGATAGTATATCTCTACTGATGGTGTTACGGACACCGTGATAGTATATCTCTACTCCTGATGGTAGTATATTTCGTCCTGATGATAGTATATCTCTCTTCCTGATGGTGTTATGGACATCATGATATTTAGGATAGTATTTACTTTTTGTTCTTTTTGAATCTATACTACAGTTTGCACCATGAAAGTATTTTAGTATTATAACTTTTGTTCTCTCTGAATCTATATTACACTATACATCATGATAGTATTTTACGATTATATATTTGTATATACTCCAGCTGATAGTATATCTCGTCCTGGTGATAGTATACCTCTACTGATGGTGTTATGGACCTAGTGATAGTATATCTCTAATCCTGATGATAGTATATCTCCTTATCTGATAGTATATCTCTATTTCTGATGATAGTATATCTCCTCCTGTGATAGTATATCTCTATTTCTGATGGTGTTATAGACACTATGATAGTATATATCTCTACTCATGAGTATTTATTTGTATATTTGTATACGTATTTCTGAAGTGTATATTTTTTATCACAAATATATATATCTATAAGTGTAAATCTATATACTTATGAGTATATATTTATATACTCATTCTATATTTTTTAAAGTGTATATGACGATATTCTATGAGTATATATATAATATATGAAAGATAAATGATCATATAAGGTTTCAAAGACATATTATCTCCAAACTATACATTTTACTCATATTTAATCTTTAAAATATACTATCTGATCTCGAAGGTATACGATCTCAAAGATATACTATCTATGATCTTAAAGATATATTTTTTAAAGTGTATATGATGATATTCTATGAGTATATATAAGACGTAAAAGATATATGATCATATAAGATTTTGAAGACATATTACCTCCAAACTATACGCTTTACTCATATTTAATCTTCAAAATATACTATCTGATCTCGAAGATATACGATCTCAAAGATATATTATCTAAGATCTCAAAATATACTATCATAGTATACGATCGAAGATTGGTTTGCCCAACTGGTGGTCAAAATAATGTCGACCTGAAAATATATGACCGTGATAGAAAATATATGATTGTTTACTTGAAAATATACGACTACGGTTGGAAATATACTATCACGATATACTATCTTGAAGGTTGGTTTGACTAGCTGGTGGTCAAAAATATATACGACTATTAACCTGAAAATATAGTACCATGTTTATACATATACTACCACGATATAGGTTGGTTTGACCACCTGATAACAAAAAAAAATATTGACAACTTCGATAGAAAATATATGATTGTTGATCTTAAAATATGCACCCACTATTGTACATATACAACCATGTTATACGACCATGAGAGATAGCTTGAACAACTTGTGGTCAAAAAAATATTGGTCTAAAAATATACGACCTTATTAAAAAAATATATGACAATTGATATCAAAATATACAGTCATGGTTGTATATATACTACATCGATATACTATCACAGAGGTGATTTGACCAGCTGGTGGTCAAACCGACCAGCGCGCTAAACAGTAATATATACGATTGTAGTATATATACTACTTCTAAAAGTATACTACTCCTATAATATATATATGACCGTGGAGTTTGGTTTGACCAGTTAGTGGTGGATCAAGAACACATGCAGCTGCTGACACAAAAGTAGTGAACCAAGATTCTTTGTATGCAGCTACTGACACAAAAGTAGGGAACAAGGACAAGATTTGGATGTCATCGCTTGGTCTATTACTCAATAGTACATGCATGCAGCAGAACACGACCCGCCTGGTAGTCCAACCGACCGATTATTCAGCGCGCAGCGCGCCATTTAGCGCTGTCGTGTATAAAATGCCCGTGCGTTGCTACGTGCTCAAGCCATTTTATTTTATGTTCAGTGACGAACCAGATTTAAGTCAAATATATATATCACTGTAATTTATTACAGTAATATAAACTTTATTAATTAGCATATAATATTTATGCTTCATTTTTATTGTCTGGCTTCTTTTATTTAAAAGCACGTCATAGTGTGGATCTTAATGAATGCCAAATCATGATAAAGTACATTAATTTAGTTTGCAATTTACCAGAAATATATTTTACGATGTATCAAAAACAACAGTGAAAGATTAGAACCATGAAATTACGAGGTAACAACTTAGAACCATGCAAATACGAGATGTTGATTTGTTGTCACCGTTGGTGAAACTCAAATTCTTTTGGGCCGGCCCAAACGACGTTGATTTGGGCGGATATTTTCCATGTCAGCTCGTCTTCTGCCTTTTCTCTTTTCTCTCATCGTGAAGATCCTACAGGAAGACAAATTCTTCACGGCGGCCCTCCTTGGCGATGCCCTCACTGGAGCTCCTCTCCGGCGTCGGCCCCCTCTGCGCTTACTCCGCGGCGTCGGCGCTGTTGGCGATCTCCCTCTCCGGTGTGGTCCTCACCGGATCTCCCTCGCTCCCTGACGGAGGATTCGGCGGGGTCCATCGGCCGAGTTTCCCTGAGCTCCATCTCCGATCCTGGTCAGGACTTCACCTGCTCGTAACCTCGCCTACGCCATTCGGGTACGCAAAGCCGGATCTGCCGTACACTCCATTAGTTCATTTCAGTACAACTTCCGCTTCGAAGGTTGTAGCCTATGTGAGTGCCTTCGCCTTTGCTGTTGCTTACTTCCCCGACTCCAAGGAGAGATCCTCGTAGGATGGTTTTGGCCAGTAGTAATTGCCGTTTCTCTTTGGAATGATTTTGTTAATTTGGGCTGAAGTGAAACTAATGGACTGGTGGTGGCTTCGATGCTGTCTAAAGATTGGAAAAGGCTGAGCGATGACCATTTTTTGTTTCAAAACTGTAATCTAATTGTTCATGCATCATATCATCTTTTCTAGGATTTCTGGCTTTAGGAAGCAAAAACATTACCCAATACTGCATCGAATGCCAGGAGAAATAGATGATAGCTGATTTGTTCCTAGTATGAACTTACATAAACTGGATTTTGTGTCCGGCAGAACCACATAGAAAAATTGCTTGTTAATTTTAGGGGGGATGATTTTAGCGAAGAAGCATATCCGCAATAGTGTTTAGTATATACATATATAAATGGAGTCACATAACATCAAACTGTGTTTAATCTCTTGTATTTTTTTTTATCACAGGTTTCTACATAAGCCGTCGCATGAACAAGCCATGCAGTGCATTCTGCATTCTTCTCATCAAGAGCCAACACTCAACTAAATAGTTGGATTAGCTTTGTTCTCTGGATGTGTTGCAACTGCAAGTAACCTATGACCACCTCTGAACGGCCTTGCTTCTCTAGTGGAGTTGTTCTCTGTGCTTAAATCAACTTGGAATAAACGAAGGAGATTATTTGTGCTTAGCATCAAGGGCTGTTCATGCTAATATCCTTGCCTGGGAGATCTGATGAGTCCTGCTCGTAATGGATATTTCTTCATGGTCCAATCCTAGCCTTGAAGCTGGCATGAATCTTGGCTAACGGTAAGGTTATTATTTCCTGATTCCTGTAATGAATCTCTTCAATTAATTATCATTCATAGTTTGGCCATATAAAAATAGGTACCTTACTTGACCAGAAATGTCTGTTCGCCTCATATATTTCATCTGAAGTGTAGTATATCGAAGTTTTTTTTGTTCTGTTTGTGTTTGAACTGTTAAAGTATTAGAAAATAGAATAACTGGTATACAAAACCAAAAAAAAAAATGATTTGTTTATTTGAATAAAATTAGGAAGTGTCTTATCTTACCTATGATGTAAGGACTTCTTTGTAGACAATGTTCGTGGTGTACGTTCCAGCCGTACACAATGAGCTATGGGTCTTGTTACCATTGATGACCTTCCTTTTCTTCACGTTTGGTCTGTCCTGTTTTCTCCCATTTGGTTTTCTTTTTTTATTTTTATCAGCCGGGATAGCAAGGACCTTCACATTCTTTCTAGTAGTGGCTCTAGATAACGCGACATATAATTGCCCATGAGAGAATACCGGCTCAGGCAAGTAAATTCCTACATTAGGGATAGTCTGTCCTTGTGACTTATTCACTGTCATAGCAAAACTGAGTCTGATAGGAAATTGCTTTCTCTTGAACTGAAACGGGAACATCTCATCATCAGACGGGCAGAGTGGTATCCTTGGTATAAAGATTCTTTTTCCCGCATGTTGTCCCAACACAATTTCCGCATCGATGACATTCTTCTGGAACTCCCGAACCACCAGCCTCGTCCCGTTGCAAAGTTCATTCGCGGGATCGATGTTTCGGAGCAGTATTATTGGACAGTTTTTCTTAAGCCTCAACACATGAGGAGGCAGCCCGTTTGGTGTTAAACTGTTTAGGAATTCAGGTGGGTAGTAGTTGTGAGGATCGTCCACTGAACAATCGAAGCTGTGGTATACCTTTTCTTTTCCTTGGAACCTTTCTATCATCTTCATATTGATTCTATCCACACAGTCATTTCGTGTAGACAAGATAGCTCCGGAGGTTATGTAGTTTGGATCTGACATGTTTGCATCAAGCTTTGGGAAAACAAAATCTATTAGTGCATCAAGGTCAGCATCCTCCCCACTACATGGCACACATATCTCATCTGGAAAACGTACGTCACCGTCAGCATTGACTTCCTCGGTGCCACTACCGATGCGCAATAGGTATTCTGCAAACCATGGGTCGCTCTGTGCCCTCATGTTTTGTACAAGCTTTAGGTGATGCATGGAATTCCAAAGATATGACCGACGTAAAGACGCATCGATGATCTGAGCCCTTGACCCTTTTCGGATAACAGGGAGCACCTGCCTGAAATCTCCACCAAACACTATGGTCTTTCCACCAAACGGTTGATTTTGACAGCTCATTATGTCGCGCATGCTGTTATCCAGCGCCTCAACTGCTTGTCTCTTTGTCATAGAAGCCTCGTCCCATATAATGAGGGAAGCTGTCTGTAGAAGCTCGGCAGTTCCACTCTGTTTTGTGAAGCTACAATACCCACCATTGTCAATGTTGATTGGAATCTTAAAACGCGAGTGAGCAGTTCTCCCCCCAGGCATTATAGAAGCTGCAACACTGGAGGTAGCTGTTGCCACAGCAATCTTATTTTGCCCACGTATCGTCGCGAGCAGAGCCCTGTACAGATACGTCTTCCCGGTTCCTCCAGGACCATCAACAAAGAATACGCCACCCTCATTGCTATCAACAGCAGCCATGATTTGATCATAGGCATTTCTCTGCTCTTTGTTCAGCGAGTCTGATAGATTTGTGTCATCAATGTTGACCTCGATATTTAACTCCTCAAATATCTCTCTAGGTAAACCGATGGCTGTGTGACTTACCTCATCGATACGACATTCACTAACCTGAGCCTTCTTCTTCTTCATCATCATCATCACCATTATCACCACGAGCTTTACGAGTAGCACAAGCTGCAAGCACCCTTTCGTAAGGCACATTGTTCTTCGGGATATCGGTATGCCACCCAAGTTCACCTTTAGGAAAAAAGAGAGGATATGATAGTGCATCATAGCATCCATGATAAGACTGAATGCCATGTATTTCCCTGTTTTTCCCTTGTAGAATAACATTGTTCTCAAACTGTCTTCGACGCTCGTTCGTCTCCACCCATATAGCAGCCACCTCTGAACTGATTGGCGCCTTATATGTCCTCTGATCTAATCTTTGGTCAAGGTTTAATGATATACAATACTGCTCAACATCCTCAACCTCACCCATACGTCGTAGTTGTTCAGAGTATAGGTTGCCTTTAAGTATATTAACCAGCTGAGAAATTACCTTTTTATCTTTTTGTTCTTGCTCTCTACAACAGCTACGATATCGATGCTCCAGATTAGGGTCATTATCATAGAAGTAAAGCTCCAAATGATTGGGTTCCAAACCAGCTTGTCTACCAAAAGACCGTATGTTGTGGTACATTTGGCCATGAGCACGAAATGTATAAATAGGATGCTTTTTCATATTGGTGGTATCACTGTCAAGGGTACAATATAGTGAGGTGAATGAGAAATGCCCATTGAAAATCTGATGTTGTCACGAAAGTGCCTTGCATCAGCGTCTGCACTTGTCCATAGCTTTATGAGCTCGGGTGGAGTATCAGGATCTGATGGTTTTATCTTTCCCTCACGGCAACAGAACCCTTTGGATTCATACTCGAACCTCTTTGCGTTGCAGTGTTTGCAGTTCTCTTGTGGCTTAAGTGTGTGCGAGTTTTCAGGTAGATTGCTGTAGACCACGTCATATGGATCAGGTTCACTTGAGCTTGGAGTAGTATAATCATCTTGCTCCTCAATGTCGTTATCCTTATCCATGTCTTCCTCTGAAGGTGAATTTAATATAAGATGTGAAAAAAGGATATTGTCTCAAACAAGAAAATGTAAAAAAAAAAAACCTTGGTCAGTGAATATGTAATCATCTTCCTCATCGGAGTTATCCTCAAATACAACACCCTCATCATCACCTGGTTCTAATCCATCATCACCTTTTGTCTCTGTAGTTGAAATATTCACTTTTGCAACCTCATCGTCATCTGGTTCTAATCCATTGACACCTTTTATCTCTGTAGTTGAAATATCCACCTTTGACTCAGTTGTTCTCCTTGCTGCTCCTGATTCAAATTGTTTGTTTCGGTGGTGCAGCAGTGATTGTCTTTCTCCATTTGATATATGCTTTCCGTGTGATACCTGAGTGGTTTTCACTTCAGCGTCCTCCACATCAGATTTTGTACTGGGAGATGTTGCAATGTAAATTGGTCTTCCACTAATTTCTGGAATAGTCCAATCAAAGGTGTTTGATTCTTGTGGATTAGATCTATCCACATTAAGGGGTGCTGTCACATTCTGATGGGATATACATTGGATTCTCCAAGGCAATGGACTCCTTGTTGAGAGTGATACGACACAACTCTCTTCTAGCTTTTTTGTAGTCTCTAATTGCTTGATTCTGTTCGGAAGTTAAGTTATGCACCCTTCGTGATTCACGCTTTTCTTCGGCATTGTTTGGACTTAGGGCACGGCGGCACTGTGAAGCTTGCACATTTTGATGATGAAGTCTTGCTTTCTTCTGCTCAGGTGTCAAACTTGCATATCTCATTCTCTCCCTCATGCGTGTAACTTCATTTTTTTTCTCCTCAGGGGAACTTTGTGATTGCAACGCAGCTTGATCACTCTTCTTTCCTAAAAATATGATGAACAAAGCAGGTGCAATACAGTTAGTATTTTCTAAAATAGGTCATCTGAACACCTAGTGATAATTAATCATTGAAATTTTTGCTCCTGACCTGAATCACTTGTACATTTAATTTTGTTTCCCTGTGGATCGTCCTTCTTACAAGTGATCTTATCATCTTTTTGTGAACAAAACAGGACAACAAAATCAAGAGAAGGTACACAGTATAATTGAAGAAAAGTAAAACATCATAAAGAAAACATAACTAAAGGTAAGTAAACCACCTTTCAGAATTATGGGTGGGATAGGAATGTTTGAACCCATCAGAATAGTTCCGGTTAGCAAGCCTTGACTTGATTCAGATTTTTTTCTTTTTCTATTTTTATTGCGTTTCAGATTTTTCTCTTTCTTTTGTTCGTCAGACATCTGGGCATACTGGTCCCTCTCCCTTTGACGTTTTTGTTCCTTAGGATCCATGACTTCCTGGTGTGCCGTGGAAGTCATATTGTGTCTTGCCTAACGTTTCCGATTTTTGCCTGTCTAGCGTGGGATCCAATCTGATGAACTGGCGTTTGGCTTTGATTTGGAAGGGCACTTTGTATGTGGCTTTGGCGTAGGATCCAATCAGACAAACTCTGAACTGATGTATCTGGAAGGGCACTTTGTATGTGGCTTTGATGTAGCGTGGGATAGTTGTAAGATTGAATTTGTGCCTTCATCTTTTAGTAGCAACTACTATATGTAGCGTGGGATTTGTTTTCTGGCTCATGAGTCCGATTTGTTTTATGTAAACTGAGTTCGACATGTACTACAGTCTATTATATGAGTAGGATTTGTTTGTATATATCTCTATCTATCTATACACATTATTATTTACAGTGAGTCCGTCTGCCCCTATCAAATTAAGCATGTTTTGGTGTTGGTCACATCCGGCCGTCCGTTCGTAGCGCTTATGTCTGCACCATTGGATCGTGACATGCAACGCCAACGTGAGACGGGAAGAGAACTCGATCCCTTACACCTAATCCCTGATCCCCTGCCTAGCCCGAGACCACCATCACCAACGTCTCCTCGTTTCACAATGAGCCAGGGGTCTCTTTCTTTCCTGATTTGCAATGGTGGCCACGAGGATCAGCTTTCGTGGGACATCAAGCAGGATCATCCACGATTGGCCATTGTTGCCCTCACGCTAGCCTCTGAGGCCACGACCATCAACCTAATCGGCAGCTGCAGCTACAAGTTGCCCTGATAGGCAGACATCAATCAGATCTATGGTGCAGGACCGTACCACACCCTCTCGGCACCTCGATCGCCCTCCGACTGTCCATCTGGCCCCGATGGCGACAGAGGCAAAACCTGTGGTCAAGCTGCCCGAGCGATGTATGCGAAAGCGCAACACCGCCTCGGAAGCCCATGACATAAGTTCGTGGTTCAAATTACAGCCGTACTCTGGACTAGCATCAGTATTCATCATTTGATTAGAGAATAACCGATGTTCTGCAGAAGGTGTGTTGTTTAGAATAAACGATAGTGAGTTTAACTCGCTGAGATAATATTTCCTGACGTGAACTAAAAATACACAGGAAGAGTTGCGAGCCTCTAAGACCAGAAAACAAGCAACTGTTATTCTCTGTGTGGTCTGTGGGAGATATTGTTATTATAACTGTAATTTTGATAGAGTAGGATTTTTTTCATTCGTATTTGTTGTGCTTCTCCCAGTATTAACATTGCAAAAGGCAAAACCTCATATTGGGTAAGTCTGTGTCTTGGACTTGTATGTTGGGCTTCATAGAGGTCCAGTGATGTGTTGTAGACGTCATGAGCTTATGACAATTCCTCTTTACATGGTGAATTAGGCTTAATATCGGTACTACTCATATTTGAGTATTTTTTTAATGTCATTTCACTTGATTTTGTAACATAGCACTCAAACGACACTACATGTAAAAATCATTAATGTTATATGTAAAAAAAGTATTTATGATAAAAATACGGTAAAAAATAATAGAAAAATTGTTACTTATAACATATAAAATGGTACACTAAGAAGCACCAACAATAATATAAATATGATCTTTTACGTAAAAAATATCAGCTGCTATATAGTGTAAATAATTTACGTTTAAATTATAAAAAGTGTTTTATTTTTTAAAATCCGTAGCAACGCACGGACACTTTGCTAGTAATCTATTAATTGAGGTGCGTTCGTCTACTTAGTGTCCACAAAGTTAGAGATTGAATCCAAATCGGTTTCGTACATTTCATATCAAGTATCAAATTTCAAAAATCATAACTCTCTCATCCGAAACTCAAATTAAGCAAATTTGGACTCTATATCGTAGCTCTCGAAAAGTTCTACAACTTTGATATTCAATATAAGTACAGATTCTGCCGTTTAAGTTTTCAAATATGCGATGTATAAGTATTTGTTCTGATTCGGATTTCTCTGCGTAGGTCTTTGTGCGGGGCTCATATCTTCTAGCTCTGAAGTCTAAATAATATGATCCACATATGTTTCGAAAAGGCCTCAATGAGATTTACAACTTTTGTGTTTTAACGTTTTCCATTGGAGCAAGGTTTCAAGTTCAAAATCACATTGTAATGAAGTGCTATTTTGTAGACTACGTAAATTGATTTTTCTTTTGAGATAACACTTCTAGAATATGGTAAAAAATAATGAAAAAATGTTATTTTTGATATATAAAATAAAATACTAAGAAGCACCAACAATAATATAAATATGATCTTTTATGTAAAAAAATATAAATAATATTGTATATATCTAATAATTATATTATGTAAATAATTTATATTTAAGTTATAAAGAGTGTTTTATTTTTTAAGTCCGTAGCAACGTACGGATACTTTGCTAGTATATATAATCGACACTATTTAAATTACTATTTACTACTATTTAGATTCATGTGCACTACTATTCGGACAGCGATGTCTTTGATTATATTAAGCGTCTTGCTAATATTATTCTTCTTTCAGGATCTTTTTTTAAGCTGGCGAGGCCAATCGGACTGCCGGGCGGTATAAGCTCTCAGGTGTAAAAATCCTACTCGGTACTCACCATACTTCTCGCTAATTTGTTTCAGAAGTAACGAAGTCTTTCCCCGTATTAGCCAGTCACAAGCATATGCAGAAAGTTTTTATCGTCTCCCTAGGCAGTTCCATCTGAAGGGAACACTTCTCTACAGTCACACAGGGTCCTCCCTAACACCATGATTCTAGGCTAAAACGAGGACTACACCATAGAGGTTTCTCCTATAGGGTCTCTAGCATAAAAACTTAATTCATATGCAAGAACTAGATCATATCAAGGGATTTTCAAAGACAACATTACTTCATTTCCACAAATATAGCTTACATATGGTTTTCCCTTTCGGGAAACCCCCGAACACTTAAACACAAGAAAGAAAATTACCTTATAGGCGGTATTTTACAGTGGAGTTACACTCTCTATTTTACAAGTGGATTCTACTACTACTTGGTGGCGGAGGCGGAAGAGCGCTCTCAAGGATTGCAGTGGATGGCTTGGTGACTCTGGAATGGGTGTTGTTCTTCCGAAGACAAGATCCTCCTTTTATAGTCGAGCGAGCGATACTTCCTTCCTGTTTATTTAGCATACGTAACCTCCATCTTCCTATATGAAGGAAATACGTATCCTCCATCTTCCTGTATCAAGGACACTCAGTGCGTACTCCTTTTTCTCGTTCTGATGGCCTTGCATGATAATATTCTCCCTCAATGGCTCACAATGACTTAGGCTACTTGTCTTTATGCATAGCCTGGACACGCAATGTACTATCAACAGTAACCTTTTGCTTTCTTATTCTTTTTGCCTCATGATTTGGTCTATAGTTCCTTTGTCTTGCACAAACGTGCCTTGCAGGATTATGTTACTATGTCATTATTTTGAGCTTAACTTTTATAGGGTCACACCACGCTTCCTATTTGAGAGTATCACTCTCAATATTTTTATGAGTATTATCATTCTCAGTTCTCAGTATTATTATGAGTATTTTTATGAGTCTCACCACGCTTTCGCATTTGAGACCATAATTCTCAATATTTTGAGTCTTTATTTATATTTGATGGGCTAATTCTGTTCGGGTTCTGGAGGTTGCCCATGCCCTCCAATATCCATAATATCTTCATCTAAGAATGAGTTGGCAATTTTGTCATCATATGACTTTTGCATTTCTTCAAACTTTTCTTTTATTTCCTTTCTTAGCTCTTTCATAATATCTTCTTTTATTTCTTTCTTCCATTCAGGTGCTATTAATTCAAATTTTTCTTCTAGTTTTCAATCAATATATTCTCCATCCAAGGGATCAACTTCTTTTGTTAAACATTCTTTGTATGTCAACTTCATGGGTGTAGTACCTTATTCTTTAGCCTTTATTCCAATTGGCTCTCTCGATTTTGTTATAATTTGTCCTTCAAAGGTGTTATTATTCTTTTTTCTGAACCAGCCTGTAACTTTGTATATATTCTTTTGTAGATGGTTCAATATAATAATTTGGTCCTATAGCTATTCTTGCTTTGGCCAATGCTTCATCAACATCCATGTATTTTGCGAATGATGGAGATAACCTTCTTCTTTCCATGTCTTTCTTTAGGATCACAATTTCTTCAAAGGATGTATATATTCCTGGTCGTTTTCCATTAAATATCACATATAAAGGTCTTGATTGTATTCTCTCTGGGCATTCAGATGATGGTAGCATTCCATTAATCATATGAAAGTATTCTGAAAGGCTATTTAATATGGCCAGATAGTACCCTTTATCTTCCTTCTTATTGTTGTAATGATACCAGAAATTGTCCAGTAAACATTGTTGTACTTCATCTATAAAAATATGATTCTTAGGCTTGAATTTAAAAGTATTTTCCGGGAAAACTTTCAATTTATTATCTTGCCCAAAAGTGTAGTATTCAACTTCAGGGTTCATTGCTCTCTTCATTCCTGCAAAATGGAAGATCGTGAAAACAAGTCAGGCAACTTATTATCTTTTCCCTTTATATGTTCGAAATTGACTTTATAGCCATTTCCAGTAATGATATCTTCAAATAATATCCACCTTCTAGTAGAACTTTTCTTACTATTAATTTGATTATAGTATCTACAAATTGCTTCGCAGTCTGTTAGTACAGTAAATTCTTTGAATCCAAGATATAAACAAAATGCATTTATTGCAGAAATTATGGCTAAAATTTCTCTGTCAGTATTATTCATACTTTTTAATTTATAACTTCCTGTTGCATATCGACATATTTTTTCTTCTAACTTAGGGGAATATTTATTAGGTTTTTGTTTTAATATTGCGCCCCATCCTTCCTTAGAGGCATCCGTTTCTATAATAAAATAATTATCATCTAGAGGTAACTCTAATGGCTTTAAATTCTTTACCTTCTCCTTTATAGTTCTTACTAATTTTATGTCTTTAGAATTGAAATATTTTTGACCATTCTTTCTTAATTTAGAATATAATGGTCCAGCAAGTTTTGCTAAATTATCTATATAATTTCTTGCATAATTTACAATTCCTAAAAATTATTGCAAAATCTTCATTTCGTTCATAACATCAGGGAATTGTAATATCTTTTTAGCAATATGTTCTTGTAAGTATATTTTTCCTTCTCCTATTTCATGACCGAGAAAATTAATTCTCTCTTTGCAAATTTCCATTTTCTTTTTAGATAATATTAATCCATTTTGTTCTACCTTCCTAAAAAATACTTCAAGATGTGCTATATGTTCCTTATAAGTTTTTGAAAAAATTAGTATGTCGTCTATATATACTAATATAAATTCTTGAGTTTCATTGAAAATATTTTGCATCTTTCTTTGAAATAAGGCAGGTGCATTTTTTAATCCTAGTGGAATAACAAGCCATTCAAAATGTCCTTGAGGACACGTAAATGCAGTCCATTCGATTGACTCTTCAGCCATTTTAACTTGCCAGAATCTAGCTTTTAAGTCAAATTTGGAAAAATATTTACTATCTTGTATTCTGTTAATTAATTCTTGTTTGTTAGGAATGTTAAATGCGTCTTCTACGGTATTATCATTCAATCTTTTATAATTAATAACCATTCTAGACTTTCCTCTTACTTCTTCTGCATGATTTCGAACTATAAAAGCGGCAGATCTATGTGGACTTCTACTTTCTCTTATAGCTTTTAATTTTAATAATTCTTTAATGTGCATTTTAAAATCTTCTATATCTTTTGGAGTAGCCTCAATTGGGGCTGTTTTGATTATATAGTCTGGGTTTATTATATTGATCTTGCATACTATACCATTTTTCTCCCAATGTTTCATAGGTATTTCCCCAATAATTTGAATATCTTCAAGCCTCTGTACTATCCTTTCTATATCTTTTTTGGACTTTATATCTCTATACCAGTTTGGTGCAAATGATTGCAATCCAATGCATTCTAAATTAGAATTTTCTATATAGTATTCTTCTATATTTGAACTAAGTTCAAAGTTTGTGTGATCTTTAAAAAGTGTATTATCTGGATCTGAACTAGAGGTATCTACATCTATATTGCAACTTTGTTGTGTACTATGGCGCTTTCTAACTTCGGAGATATATGGTACATTGTCTTGACGTGGGATAAATGTAATTCCTTGTTCATGTATAATTGTTGTTTGTACTGATTGTTGTAAAAATCTTAAACCAATTATCATATCATCATTTATCATAGATAGATCTCTTATTGTGATCTCGTCTATTATGTATTTTGTCTCATTTATATATGCTTCTATATTATAAGCTAATTGATTATGGATCTTTCTTATGCCTGACATATCTGTGGAGACTTCTGCCTTACTATCATCTATAGTATATACTATTTCAGGGTATCTAATAAAATATTTGTCATGGATGATATTTTTGGTGCAACCTGTGTCTACTAATGCTAGTATTTTATATGTAACATTTGGTCTTAATTTTACTTTTACTGGGATTCTTATGTCTAATATTTCTTTGAATGGCAATTTTACTATGTATTTATTTCCAAAGCTTATTAAAGCATCTCTTAATTGTATAATCTTATTGTTCTTATTGTCTTTTATAGTTAAAGTTTGTTCTTGACATTCAATACTTTCTCCTTCTTTTGTGATACTATTACCAACCTTTGTATGTAGTATTTCTAATTCTGCTTCTAATTTATTTATTCTATTTTCTAGTATTCTGACTCTACTAGATAAAATTTTATCTTCAGGTTCTAACTCTACTTCATATCTCCAAACTTGTTTCTTTACTTTCAAACATTCAATGCATGCTTGCTTAAGACACGTACTACAAGTAGCTCTATTATCTTGACTTGGATAATATATGCAAAAAATACACTTTATATTATAGTCTCCCTTTCCTCTTATCCAATCATGTTCACATTCTATTTGATTCATCATTTCAATTTTTAATCCAGCTAAATCTTCTATTAAATCTGGTTCTTCATCACTTGACTCATATTCTGTTTCAATATTCTCTATTTCATCTGTTTCTATGATAGAATATATCGATTCATCATCTTTCATTTCATCATCACATATTAAGATATTCTCATTTACACTATCCACTATAAATACCTTTTTTTGTTCTTCATATTTACTAGAGTATCTTTTCTGGTCTTTATTTGGACATGTTTTACTTAGGTGATCTGGTGAATTGCATATAAAACATCTACATGTTTTATCATAATTCTTTCAGGGATTATAGCGTCTTACATTTCTTTTATGTAAAAATGGAGGTCTATTATCAGATCTTCTTAGAAAATATCTTTTCTTTGTTCTAGGATTACTGTATTTTCTTTGAGGTTTTCTGAACTTTTTACTTCTATGTCTTTCTTCTCCATATGTTAAAGGTATTTGTACTATGTTATTGCAAAAATTATAATCTGAATGCTTCATAGATCTTTGAGCTTGTATGCTTGTGCATATTTTTCTTAACTGCTTGAATACAAATGTTATAGCTTGAGATATATTAATAACTTGTCCTTGAGTTCCTTTTTTATATTCCTCAAATATCATACTGCCTAAGGGATCTGGTAACTTATTGAAATATCTTTCTACTACTCCTTGATTAAATCCTTGCTTTGCAGTAGTTGCATTGTATAAATAATGTTGTGAAAATTCTTTTATACCTTTCTAATTAGTTAGTGTTAATTTTTCTATTTCTCTTAATCTTTCATTTTGTAATGCAGTATTTCTTAATTCTGGGTCTTCTGCTATAATAAGATGTGATATTATGTTTGCAAAGTTGTATGGATTACTTCCAGCTCTTTTCAACTCTTTGTACTTATCAGGATAAGATTCTACCCATTGCTCCCATAGGACTTTTGTTGCTTCTCCTAAAAATGTTTCTAAATATGTTATCATATCTTCTATCATATTTCCTATATCGTGTTGATTCTGTATATATTTTTGAACTATTAATCCTTTCCATACACTTAGCATATTTGGCCAATCTATTGGATCATATGCAGATAAATTTAGTATTGCACCCTCACTCTTATAATTTTGGAATTTTATTGGTTTTTTAAAATTTCGTTTTTTGGAGCCCATGTATGCATATTGACCTGGGATATAATTATATGGAAATTCTTCTTTTGGTGGCGGCCAAGTTCCAGCTGATCTAAAGGGTCTTTCTTGCTCCCCTTCACTTTTTACTGAGTCTTCACCATATCTTTTTCTTTTACTAACCCCTAGATCTATTGCTTCCATAGCATTTTCTAAGTTATGTAATCCAATATCATCTAAAGAATCTATGAAATCATTATGATCTTCTGCATCATTTCTAAGTTGTTCTTCATTATAAATTTCATTTATTAATTATTCTTCTTCCTCATAACATTGTTGTAATAATTTCTCATTCATACTCCATTGTTCTTTTTCACTTATGGATATAGTATTGTCTTGAGCTATATTCTTACCTTTAGTATTTAATTGATTTTCTTCATGGGTAAAATCTTTCTTATCCTTAACCTCTTTCTTGCTCTCTGAACTCCCTACAAAATTTTCTTTATCTTTTTTTATTCTTTTTAGCCTTGCCAATTCTCTAAAAAAATAAAGTTCTTTATCTCTAATTTTTGGCCATTCGTGCAGCATAGAGCTACTATATGCAGTATTTATTTATTTTAATTTTTCTTCACAATAACTTATTTCTGTGTCTATATCAGGTTTCTCCATAAATTCTGAGATACTGTGTCTTCTACTGTTATCAATTTCTTGTTCTGTAGTTATAGAAACTGAATCATCTAAAGATTTTGCCTTATAATTTATAAATCTAATGCTAGTCTTTCCTTTATTATTCGCATAGCTGATATAGTCTTCAGGTATCTGTAAAGTCTTCTTTTGTATTAACTCACTAATGTTCCATTCTTCTCCTGCCCTTTCTTCAGAACTTATTTTTAAAGGACTCATAAAATTTATTCCTTTTGATTGCATATTCTGAATAACATCATCAACATTTACCTTATATTTTGTCCCACTTTTATTTGTTAATCTTCCAATAATTAGGGAGCAAGAATTTATAATTTTGTTTGCTTATTTATATTCAGGATACTATTCAAAATCTGGTTACTATTCAAATTCAGAATTTCTACAGTGCAAGCCCACTAGTACGGTGGAGTATGCACTCACCTAGTGCTTCGACACTATTTGAATTACTATTTACTACTATTTAGATTCCTATGCACTACTATTCGGACAGCGACGTCTTCGATTATATTAAGCGTCTTGCTAATATTATTCTTCTTTCAGGATCTTTGCTTAGGCTGGCGAGGCCAATCGGACTGCCGGGCGGTATAAGCTCTCAGGTGTAATAATCCTACTCGGTACTCACCATACTTCTCGCTAATTTGTTTCAGAAGTAACAAAGTCTTTCCCCATATTAGCTAGTCACAAGCATATGCAGAAAGTTTTTATCGTCTCCCCAGGCAGTTCCACCTGAAGGGAACACTTCTCTACGGCCACACAGGGTCCTCCCTAACGCCATGATTCTAGGCTAAAATGAGGACTACACCATAAAGGTTTCTCCTATAGGGTCCCTAGCATAAAAACTTAATTCATATGCAAGAACTAGATCATATCAAGGGATTTTCAAAGACAACATTACTTCATTTCCACAAATATAGCTTACATATGGTTTTCTCTTTCGGGAAACCCTCGAACACTTAAACACAAGAAAGAAAATTACCTTATAGGCGGTATTTTACAGTGGAGTTACACTCTCTATTTTACAAGTGGATTCTACTACTACTTGGTGGCGGAGGCGGAAGAGCGCTCTCGAGGATTGCAGTGGATGGCTTGGTGACTCTGCGATGGGTGTTGTTCTTCCGAAGCCAACGTCCTCCTTTTATAGTCGAGCGAGCGGTACTTCCGTCCTGTTTATTTAGCATATGTAACCTCCATCTTTCTATATGAAGGACACATGTATCCTCCATCTTCCTGTATCAAGGACACTCAGTGCGTACTCCTTTTTCTCCTTCTGGTGGCCTTGCATGATAATATTCTCCCTCAATGGCTCACAATGACTTAGGCTACTTGTCTTTATGCATAGTCTGGACACGCAATATACTACCAACAGTAACCTTTTGCCTTCTTATTCTTTTTGCCTTATGATTTGGTCTATAGTTCCTTTGTCTTGCACGAACGTGTCTTGCAGGATTATGTTACTATGTTATTATTTTGAGCTTAACTTTTATAGGGTCACACCACGCTTCCTATTTGAGAGTATCACTCTCAATATTTTTATGAGTGTTATCATTCTCAGTTCTCAGTATTATTATAAGTATTTTTATGATATATATATATATATAGTGAATCTCTATAATCTATTAATTGAGGTATGATCGTCCACTTTGTGTCCACAAAGTTAGAGATTGAATCCAAATTGGTTTCGTACTTTCTATATCAATTACCAAATTTCAAAAATCATAACTCCCACGTCCGGAGCTCAAATGAGGCAAACTCGGACTCTATCTCGTAGCTCTCGGAAAGTTTTACAACTTAGGTATTCAATAGAAGTTTAGATCTCGCATTTTTTATTTCCAAATATGCGATATAAAAATATTTATTCTAATTCGGACTCCTGTGCGTAGGTCTCTGTGCGGGGCTCATATCTCCTAGCTCGGTAGTCCATATAATATGATCCATATATATTTCGAAAAGGTCTCAACGAGAACTATAACTTTCATGTTTTAACTTTTTCCATTAGAGCAAGTATTCAATTTCAAAATCACGTTGCAATGCAGTGCTATTTCTAAACTCCATGAATTAATTTTTCCTTTTAAATAAAGCTTCTAGAATATGGTAAAAAATGGTGATAAAATTGTTACTTTTGACATATAAAATAATATACTAAGAAACACCAACGATAATATAAATATAACCTTTCATATAAAAAATGTTAGTAATATTATATATATCTAATAATTATATTGTATAAATAATTTATATTTAAATTATAAAGAATGTTTTGTTTTATAAAACTATAACAACACGGATATTTTACTAGTATATTATATATATCTGGCTATAGAATTCTGAATTCTGTAGTCGAACCAGATTTGCGATTCCGACTCGCTCGACCATGCTTTCGACTCGGCCCAGAATCCCATATTGTGTGTTGTGTCCGACCCAGCTCACCATCCGGATCGACTCCCCCACGACGCACGATCCCCACGATGCCACCGGTTGCAGCGAGCCGAGTGGCGCCCTCGCTCCGATTTGTCATTCGCCTCTAATGATGACCGACGGAATGCTGTCGCCGCCACCGACAAAGAAGCCCCATCGGACATCGGCCTCGATTCGGCGTGCATCATGAATGCGCCACCGTACAAAATCCTAATCCAATCTCTTCCACTCCATCCTCTACCTTTGCCTCCCATCGTGAACCGCGTGCTATTCTTCGGAGCCACTGCATCGAAGCAAAAATTCCAAGGTTGATGGCTATTTTTCTTGATTTCCTGTCAATGTTTTCTCAAATTCGCGTTCTTTTAGTTGTTTCTGTGGCCAGATCGAAGAATACGAGGACGACGGCGCCTGCTGCAACTACAGTCCGACCTCTGGGAGGTCGCCCTCTCCAGCAACCAAGAAGAGGACCTAACTTCCTGCGCCGCCGATTCATGGTCGGGTATTCAGGTTTGTCCCCGTACGAAGTGCTTGTAATCTGTCCTCAGTTTTGTGATTTCAGCCTCCCTGTTTGAACCGCCTCACTCTGGTTCCCGATCTGCATGGTGCAAATCTCCACCATTCTGGAGTTATATTAGTATTTGATTCGTGGTTGCAAATTATGTTGCCTGTAGTTCCTGATAGCAACCAATCTCACACAAATAATATGCCTTTGCTTTGGTTGCTTGTCGATCACCACGTGCATGGTCTCTGTTTGTTGAAATGACTATTTGATTTATTCGTTTCTGATCATGTTGTTTTTTTTTTGTGGTAGGCTTGCAGTAATTGCACATGTTAGTGTGTCCACCTCCTGTATCATTTGAGCAATCCTTGAAGCAAATTACTATGGTTGTGTCTATGGCAGCCTGGATGACTAGATTAGGAGGCGCAGCTTGTCCTTCTTTTAAAGCTATCATAGTTTTGTAGTGTAAACTAGCGTAATTTTTCAGAAAAAAAATTGATATTTTAGATTTCAATCTTATAAATTCTAGTCGTAAAAGTTGTCAAGCTAATGAGGTTTCCATGTGAAGGATAAAATGCTCTAAGAAGATGAAAAACATAGCTTTGCTTTTTGTTAGATAAATTCCTGACAATTGTGCCACATTTGCCAAGTTCAATCCTGAAATATAGTTTCTGGTCAATTTTCAGTTGTCCGTGGATATAAGAAATGTATTATTGCTAACGGCAAATCCAATGATCTGTGACAGGGAGCTGATCTTCGACCATTGAATTTATTTTAAATCTAGTCCCTTTATTTGTACGAGTCCTTAATTAGGTATATCATAGTAAATATGGACAAACAACCAAGCTGTAAACTTTATGGAGAACACCAGTATGGATGGTCAATGTCCGAGGCTGAATAAGGTGTTGTTGTAATTGCTATACTATCTCTGTCTCCGTTTTTGAGCTAAAGAAGATGAGTTGAGCTGTCAAAATTCACATGCCTGAAAAGTATATTGATCCATCATGCTTTTGTAATCTACATGCTAAGCATGCTCGTAGGATTTATAGCTTTCTACCTTTGTAGTTGTGCTATCAGAAATGCGCAACAGATATGTAGCAGAATCAGTGTGAGATGGTTTCTAGGTCCATGCTGGTGTGTTTTCTGAATCTTGACTAAGAATTGTCGATAAAATTATTGCATGAGCTCATTGGTGATTCATTAGTTTTTAGAAATGTGAAATGATTGTTTTTTATTATTGTTTTCATTATGATTTAGTGCCATGAGCACCCTAGGGAAATTTCAGTTTCAGTTTAATCACCAGTAAAGCAACATATCCATTTTCCTTCAGAGTTCAGGCTGTTGCATGATGTCCTAATTGTATCTTAGGATTGCAGACTACACTACCGATCAGAGTGGTATCAAAAGTGAATGTTTTGATTTTTTTTTTAAACAACTTCTGTAACATGTACCCTACATCTGAATGGGTAAACTACTAAACGCAGCAGAAACTTAGTGCTTTTACATGCTTACGGCTTATGAGTTGGGTAAATTTCAATCTTAGGTGTTTCTTTTTGTGATAGCCTTTCCTGACGTCTCCACATTATTTACTGCTTTTCTCATAATGATTACAGGAATGAGGACATATGGGCAAAGATCTTCAAGAAGACTATTTTTAGGCTAGCTGTTAGGCGTTTTACATCTACACCTATATGAATACTAGCAAAGTACCCGTGCGTTGCCACGGGTTTGAATCTTTACTCAGTTATAAAATAGGTAAATATGTCAACGTGCACTACCATGTTGTTTATTATTGAAAAAAGAGTCAAGTCAATTCTTTTATATATATGAAAAAAGGGGAGCATCGTGTAGACATGTTTTCTGAGTAGGAGTCTGTTTGAAATAACTTCTTTTCTTCTACAACTCAGATGTTGTTTCACCATATGAAGCTTATTTTCACTCTTGCAACACCGTATAGACATGTTCACCTGTTTTAATTAAGAGTAGATAGATAGATAGATCAATAGATATTAGCTATTCATTATTCTTTTCTTTGGACCCTGTCATGACACGTCATAACTTGAAGGCACATATATATGCACACCGATATTAGCCTGTCTGACTTTAGTATTGAATGTTGATTGGCCCTTGGCTGAGCAGATGCCGGTCAGCTGTGCCTCCACCTCGGCATTGGCTTTCTGCAGCTGGACTTGTGATTTCCATGGTCGAGGACGGTGTTGTTAGGGGTGCAGATCTCGCAAACGTCAGGGTAACTACTGGATCACGTTTCTCCCCGTTGTCCCTCGCAAATGTCAGGGCGCATGGAATAAACTCGCCGCCATGTTGTCAGACCCATTATTAGACGTCCAAAACAATCCTGTTCTGGTCAATACAAGCGATCTCAATAAGACTTACATTCAGGCATGAAAGGACTCCGTATGTATTGTGGATCAAGCTTCGAGCTTGCAGCATCGAGAGGTAGATAATAGCAGCACGGTAGAGATCACCCAAACGTTGAATACGCTGTGGTTCTGATAAACCTTGTTTACCACCTAGATTGTAGATGATAGCAAGCAATGGGTACATAAACCATCCCTAGATTGTAGACGTCAAGCTCCTGTAATTGTGGAGGCCAACCTCCGTGCAACTCGACCATGGGGAACATTTTTTTTTTTTCAACAGGTGAAAAGCATGGCAGAAACCTGATGACACACGCGACGTGGACGGTGACCTGCGACATGGCGCAGCTGAGTTAGTCGTAGCTCTCACGGCGGCGATGGTCTCGCACGCAACTTCAAGGGTCATGATGTTAATGCGTACGTCTCTCTTGAGCATATACGTGAATATCATATGGACTTGTACTCAATTTTAGATCGTAATTACTGTACCCTACGCGACAGTTGTTTTTGCTGGACTCCGACAACCGTTCCGGATTATAATTGTCAACATCAACACCAAAATACACTTAAAGGTATAGGGGCAGGCGGACTCACCTTTTTTAATTAAGTGTATAGATTGGACAGCTTGCTGCTACGGCATATCGATGTGCTGGTACTGAGCCACAACTGTTGCGTCTGGTTGTACACACTAAAAGATGTGGACGATTTGAGATGTTTTACAAGCTATATACAGACTTAGGATCTGCTGGAGATGTATTGTAGTCTTGATAGTTATAGGGTTAGAACAAAAAGAAATGAACAAGTTTTGATGATTTTGTAACTAGCATATTGTGCTTGTTAAAACTTGGAACCTGCATAAGAAAATTTTCGGAGTTTTTAATTCAGTTGAGGACTTGTAATATTGCATAAATGAAGCAGTGGGGAGGGCATCCCCTGTGAAATGTACCTTTTGAATGAATATCGTCAGCTGCAAACTTGTTGATGTCTGAATATGTGCACTTACTTAATTCTGATGCTTCCAGTCTCAAAAAAAAAAATTTATGATGCTTCCATGCTGATATTTAATCAGGTTAACTGTGGAAATAAAAAAAATGCAAAACTCAAAATTGACATGTAGGTTCACAACACCAAATGGCAAATCGTGTTTTTCATTTTCGACATGTGATGGGAGTATTTAATTGCTAGTAATAAGCACTATGCGATGTGCTGAAATAAAAAAATCAGCCATGGGAGTACTGTGAGTCCCACGACAATCTATTAACTTGAAAAAATCATTCTGAAGAGGGATTATTGTTGTTCACAATGATCGATTGAATGGAAAATTGCAATTGAATAGAAAAGAAAAAGGGGATATCATGAGCAGCACATAACAACGGAAGAATAACTATTAAATTGGCGGCTCCGGGAATGAAGAGTAGTATAGATTTGTTAAAAAAGTTTAACTAATTCCCTAACGCTGGCCCTCCAGATGCGTCTCCCCAACTGATTTAGCACTAGACCTGCCATGTTCATAAATTCTAGCGGAGCTGCATTAAGCAGAAACCAAATTAATTTGGTACTCCATGAATACACAATGATTAAGTATGTTTACATGCCGTAATGGAGTAGGAAAGCTCGAACTATGCATCAGCGAGGATGAAGTGTCGCAAACATTGGGCCATGGGCCATTCCGAACAGAAAACCAAGGTGCATTCTAGCGGGAAGGCAGCACCTCTTCCTAGCGATCTAATGCAGCCAAATCCTGTCGATGCGGCTTCCTTTTTGCAGCTATGGAACTGCGATGGTGGGCTGTAGCCATGGGTCCAGAGATTTGACTTCAAACCTTCATGGTCTCCAATCTCCATGTGCCATGGCCGGCAGTTGTCTCGGCGAGACACCCTTGAATCATGGCGGAAGAACTTCGGGTCGCGTTGGGAAACAGGGTGGGCCCTGCGATAAAACAGATGGCCTTCCGATTTGGACGAAGCCTGGTCCGAGTCCGACTCGCGTGGGTGGCCTCGGTTAACCGATCCGGCTACAGAATAAGCAATTATGTAGCTAGCTATAGATTATACCTAGACTCTCTTTATATATATAAACTGAGTCAGAGTAGGATTTGTTTTATGTAAACTAAGTCGGGGTCCATATGGATATCAGACCACGGGAGAACCAGATTAGATTAGGAATAGGAGTTGGAGTAAGTAGGATTGCGGCAGAACCACCGGCAGAACCAAGGATTGGCATACTGCACGTCCAAACCAAATTTAATAGGTAGTAGAGATTTCTTTCCTCTTTTAATGGTTATTTCATTTTTACAGCTTCATTGTCAACCTAGTACGATCTATATTCTTTTTTAGCTGAGGAATAAAAAAGTAGAAGAAATAAAAAAAAATATCAGTCAAACCCACACAAATAAGAGCAGTTGGTCAGGCGACGTGCAATAGCACTTGGACGTTGTGGCGAGTGGTGACGACGATGACTAGCAGCAGCAGCGTTGTGTTGTGGCGACGACTCTGATCATCATCTACCCTTGCAATTCTGTGCTTAGTGTTACAAATCAGTAGATAGATCTATACACATTGACTTGTGTAAGAACAAGAGAGAATGAATCCCGCTTGTTGGTGCACAAAATTTGCGAGTTGTAAAAATAGATGACTTGTTCCTCCAGACTTCACAAAGTTAATTGCCCTTCTTCTTCCTTCTTTTTCGTTTCGAACCGGCTGGCCGTCTTCAGGCTTCAGGAATCAGAAGAACACGATTCTTTCTCGGCAGGATAGCAGCAGGCGAGGAAACAGATCGGGGCTGTAGTGTGCCCGCCGCTCGTCTCAGCCCTTACATGAAAGGAAATGGTGTCGTTCATGCCATCTTCGGACTCTGCCACAAACTTGTTGCACTACTTTGTAATAGTGGGTAACTACATGTATTAATCAATACACATGTCAGAGTATTAATACATATATTTCTTTTTCTTAAAAAATGCTATCTACTACTCTTCTAGACAAAATCAGAAAAGCAATATAAACCAGCCTTTTCTATTGACGATTTTGGGGTCAGTCAATTTTTCTCTAACAAATAGCAGCAGGCAGGGTCCGTCGTCCAACTTGAGTACCAAAAATTGGGTGAACATGGTTACTTTTTCAATCAGTTTTTCTGGGAATTGTTAATCGTTAATAGCTGATCAAATTTTCAACATTTATCATTTATTTTTCTCCCACGTATGGAACAAAGAAAAACAGAGGACGAAGTGGTGTATTGTTGACATGGTTTTGTAGCAATTCTAACAGGTTGCATCCAGTACATATGCCTTTCACTAGTAGGCTTATGAAGAAAAATAAAAATGAGAAGTAAAACACGTCAACACTTAAAGGCACATTACATTGAAAATACAAAGAAAAAAAGAAGGATAGGCAATACCATTAGTTTCTACTCAAAATTCTGTGAATTATCAAAGCCCAAGTGCTACATTTAGTAAGTGTGGGCCTTTAGCATGTTTGCTTGTTAAGGTAACTTATGAGTCCAGAGAATTTCATGCGGAATTAGAATAAGTATATACGTATCAAAGTAATGCAAAAAAGTCAAAGCTATATACATCCGTTATTTGTTCTTATGAGACTAAAAAAGTTTATAATACAACTAATATTGCTGATCACTGATTTCCTGAAATGATTAATCAAAATTATTAAAATTTTGGGATTGAAATATACAAAAATAATGATAAGTTTAGATTGTATTCGTTGGATTTGTGTTGTACGTAAAATAAAAAGAGAAATGAAGACAAAAACAAAAGTTCAGAAAAGAAAACAACACGGACCACAAAGACAAGGGAATACAAGACATGAATGATGAATCGGGCCAAACCCAAAACAAAAGTTGAAAGAGGAAAGGCCCACAGAAATAAAATGGTACAAAGTGGGCTGGAAAGGAAAAATTAAGTCGAGGAAGCGAAAAACTGTAACCCGAACTCAGTCTGACCACAGCCCAACAGCCGAAAATTTGACTGAAACCACGACGTTTTTTATTAGCTGATGATGATGACTAAGTTTAGCAATTACGAATTTTTTTTTTTGGAATTAAAACTACCATGGTTAACAAAAATTATATACAAGGTAAGGCTAAAAATACCCGGGCCTCCTTCCGATATGCGTCACAAAAGTTCTTAATTGCGAGTAGTACGAACTAAAGAATATTTAGGAATGATTTCTTTCGAACAAGTATGTTTAGAAAGTTTCGCCGTGTGATCATCAATTCGAATATAGACATCATTCCTAATTACATGTCCACCTTCTATAAATATTTTTTTCATACGCATTATAAATGTTCATTCCCTTGTTCTTCCAAACAAAGTCCTCCATCTACTGATTTTTGAACCGCAAGTAATGATGAGCAGGTCAGTCGCCGCCGTGGTAGTCGTCGTCGTCGCGCTGCTGCTTGCCACCGCGTCGTGGTTTCCGGCCGTTAGCGCCATGGACTTCACGGAGCAGGACCTTGCGTCCGAGGACTCTCTCCGCGGCCTGTACGATCGCTGGTCCGCGCACTGCTCGGTGTCACGCGACGCCGCCGACCGGGCCCTCCGGTTCCACGTGTTCGCTGCCAACGCGCGCCACGTGCACGAGTTTAACGCCAAGGGCGACGCGTCCTACACGCTGGGCCTCAACCACTTCGCTGACGACGTCGACTCCGCCGCCGCCCCCTGCTACAAGCCGCCGTCGTCATCACCACCGAGCTCCACGTCATCATCATCGCCGAATAAGCAGCAGCAGATCACCAACGCCAGCAGCAGCAGCGACGCTGAGCTCCCGGCCGACGTGGACTGGCGTATGCGTCGCAACGGTGGGCGCCCGGGCTGCGTCACTGACGTCAAGGACCAGGGCCGGACCCGGTGCGGCAGCTGCTGGGCCTTCTCGGCGGCGGCGGCCCTGGAAGGCCTCAACTCGATCCTGACGGACAAGCTGGTGTCGCTGTCTTGGCCCAGGAGCTCATCGACTGCAGCGGCAGCTGGTGGCCGTGGCGGGGCAACAATGGGTGTTCGGGCGGGAACGCCGCGACGGCCTTCGACTACGTGAAGCGGGCCAACGGGCTGTCCACGGAGGGGGACTACCCGTACGCGGCCCAGGACGGCAAGTGCTTGCGGAACCCCGAGGGCCAGGCCTACCCGCGCGGCGGCATCGGCGGGCGCGAGACGGTCCGGCCCATCATGGACGAGGCCGCGCTCATGCGGGCCGTCGCGGCCCAGCCTGTGGTGGCGGCCGTCGAGGGCAGCGGGATGGACTTCAAGCTGTACAGACAAGGCATCTTCGCGGGGCCCTGTGGGACCAACCTGACCCACCAGGTGGCGGTTATTGGGTACGGCAGGGATTACGTGGAGACCGGTGGGTCCGGCCGAGACTTCTGGCTGATTAAGAACTCGTGGGGGGATCGCTGGGGCGAATACGGATACATGCGCTTGTTGCGTGGTGGCGCCAGCGCCAAGGAAGGGACGTGCGGCATACTCCTGGACGCCGTATACCCGATCAAGCACACTTAGATCGACTTTCTACCTAGTAGGAGTACTAGCTATAGGTGCATGCCTTTGTGTCGACAAAATCATAAATAAACGGGGCCCTTTCTTTCATTCGGCACATTGTTTTCATCTCTTGTGCGTGCTTTCTTTATTATCTCTACTCTTTAATAAAATCGATGTGGTCTTTCACTTTTTATTTTCGGTTAGTGTCCACTTTCCAATAGTCTTGCGGTCCTGGACGTCTACGGAACTAGCGATGGCCTAGCGGAAACAAATTACGAGAGACCAGGTCTCTCACTAATATGAGAGACCCAAAGCCTCCGCGTGACACGTGCCACATCAAGATCTTAATGTACCTCTACTCTTAAGCCTAATCTTAAACCCACTCCGAGTTAAGCAACACGCAGACGGACCTTTCGTCTTCGTCTTCGCCTTTGTCGAGCTCTGTGCAAGAGGACTAATTCGATCTTCCATCTGAGCAAGCCTGCCGGTGACGCACCGACGCGCAGGAGGCGCTCTTTGGAACCCCCCCGCGGAAATCAGTCCTAGAAATAATTCCATGGGACGAGCTAAGAACAGAGGAGGCAGATGAGCTCAGATCGACATACCGCCGATGGAGACTAGCTAGGAGCTCGTCAAAGACGAAAGATCAACGGATAAATAAAGAAAGAAAGAATAGGAAGATTTTTCGGCTGGGTCTTTTCCAATACAGACGAAAAGGTTTTGACTGTTTCGATACTACCCCGCACTACTCAATTATAGATGCATTTTTATTTTATAAAAACAGTTACAATAGATGATAAATTTTCAACGGTGATTTGTAAAATATTTTTTTTCTTCAAACTGAACACAATTTCTTATGAGTTTCATATATATTTGAGTAGTTGGTTTTTTTAAGTTGGTTCATCAAACCTAACATAACCGTCCTCCTTTATCCAGACTTAGAACTGACTATGTTGACACTCAACATAGTGGAGTTTCTTCTTTCCTTTGGCTTTTGTTTTTTTTTGTTTTTATCTCTTTTTTTTTCTTCTCTTTCTTTTGACTTTTGTTCATTTGTCTCTTCTTTTTTAGGTTTTCATGGGTTTTATCTCTAACCTATCCTAATTTGCTTGGGATAAAAAACTTTATTATTGTTGTTGTAAACTGAACACAATATAAATGCACTAAAAGAATAATTAACAACACCCGTGTCAATACATCTTTATTGTTTTATCTATTTTTATTACATATTTTTTTTGTTATGCATATAGTGTTTTCTTAATGTTTACACTTTATAAATTTACCAACGTTTCAGTAGGTTTCGATAGATTTGTAAAACATAGACTATCAAACAATATTTTATCTGTTTAAAATTTATTATCATTGTTAATATTTTAGATATTTTTTTATTATTTATTTTATTTATATTTATTAGAAAATTTATTATATACCTTCTTTTGATTTATTTTATCATTAAGAAAAATACAATATAACTAATAATTATATATATATATATACAACTTATTAATTAAGGTAGGATCGTCTAGACCACTTTTTTCGTGTCCAGATATGTCCGTAACATTATCGTATTCAGTTTGTATCCTATAATGATTCACCAATCAGTTTGAATCTTTTTTTTTTTTTGAACTATTTTTTAATTCTTTGTTGAATTGGACTCCGATTTCAATTCGATATCTCTACAACTTATTAATTGAGTTTCATACTAATAACAGTTACTCATCTATTGCTTTAATATCATGTTTTAAATAGAAACTAATCACAAGAATTCCAATAATAACTCATTTCAAAATTATTATAATGACTATTTTTAAGAAAAACTCAAAAAGGTAAAGCAAATTTCAATTCGATATCTCTACAACTTATTAATTGAGTTTCATACTAATAACAGTTACTCATCTATTGCTTTAACATCATGTTTTAGATGGAAACTAATCACAAGAATTCCAATAATAACTCACTTCAAAATTATTATAATGACTATTTTTAAGAAAAACTCAAAAAGGTAAAGCAAATTTCAATTCGATATCTCTACAACTTATTAATTGAGTTTCATACTAATAACAGTTACTCATCTATTGCTTTAACATCATGTTTTAGATGGAAACTAATCATAAGAATTCCAATAATAACTCACTTCAAAATTATTATAATGACTATTTTTAAGAAAAACTCAAAAAGGTAAAGTAAAATAAAAATAGAGCAAATGCTCAAGCTAAAAAAATTGATTAACTGAAAACCTTTTACAGTTACAGAAAAAATATTCTAACCATAATTTTTTTTAATAAAGACCCGTGATAACACACAGGTATTTTGCTAGTCTCTACAACTTATTAATTGAGGTGAGGTCATCTATACCACTTTTTTCGTGTCCAGATATATCCGTAACGTTGTCGTATTCAGTTTGTATACTATAATAATTCACCAATTAGTTTGAGTTATTTTTTTAATCATTTTCTAATCCTTTGTTGAATTGAACTTTGATTTCAATTCGATATCTCTACAACTTACTAATTGAGTTTCATACTAATAACAGTTACTCATCTATTGCTTTAACATCATGTTTTGGATGGAAACTAATAACAAGAATTCCAATAATAACTCACTTCAAAATTATTATAATGACTATTTTTAAGAAAAATTCAAAAAGGTAAAGCAAAATAAAAATAGAGCAAATGCTCAAGCTAAAAAAATTAATTAATTGAAAACCTTTTACAGTTATAAAATAAAACATTCTAACCATAATTTTTTTTAACAAAGACCTGTGATAATGCACAGGTATTTTGCTAGTATATTATTAATTGAGGTGATGTCGTCTAGACTATTTTTTTCGTGTCTACATGTGTGTGTAACGTTGTCGTATTCAGTTTGTATCATATAATGATTCACCAATCAGTTTGAGTTATTTTTTAACCATTTTTTAATCCTTTGGTGACTCTGATTTCAATTCGATATTTCATACTAACAATAATTAATCATATATTTTACTTTAATATCATATTTTGGATGGAAACTAATAACAAGAATACCAATAATAACTCACTCCAAAATTATTATAATGAATATTCTTTTTAAAACTCAAAAAGATAAAGCAAAATAAAAATAGAGCAAATGCTCAAGCAGAAAAATAATTAATTGAAAAACCTTTTACAGTTAAAAAAATATTCTAACCATAAATATTTTTAACAAAGACCTGTGATAAGGCATGGACATTTTGCTAGTACTACTATAATATATACTACCCTCTATCTAATAGTAAGTACTATATAAAAAAGAGGAATATAAGTGTGCCATTCATTGGTTTAGATTACGCCTAACACATATTACTACCAAATATTATTAAGAGATGCATGAAAAGGAGGTAAATAATCCACACAAACACAATTAACCTGTCTAAACATAGGCATGAGTTATGAATGACTATATAACACTTAGCTAGTTTTCATTTCAGGTTCACAGTCAACTTCTTTTTTTTTTGGACCAACCAGGAGTTCTACAAATTGTCTTATCTCAGTTCACTTGACTGTTTTTCATTAGGATTTCCAGTCAGTTCCCAACAAACACAAATTTCAGAAAAACTGACTGAAATTAACAACATGAAGTCAAGGTAGAAATACGTGGTGTGTAATTTGCATGCCGATAATTTATACTCGGGAATGCTTCTTTTCAATCGATTAAAAAGAGAGCACCCTTTCAATCAATAACATTTTGAAGAGAGAGAAATATTGTTTTATTTGTTATTTTTTATTTGTAGAATTATTTATATTAATTAATGTTATGTATAGACTATAGAAAAAGTTTTGTCTTCTTGTATCTATTGGATCTAGATCCAAGGACTAAAAGCGGTGATTGAAAGGAACCCTCATTTTCAAATCAATTAAAAATTAGACGCTCCCATTTATACTCTAATAAAAAAGGAAGGGACCGAAGAAGAGAGATTAATAATGAAAGGTTAATTATGACAACTACTGATGATGCTTACAATGGTTTTTATAGACCAGGTAAATCAGAATCCAAAAGTTGCATGATTTTCAATATGCATGCTAAAAACTTTGCATCGGAATATTTCGATAAGAATGGTCTCAACTTTTATTTTATCTACTCCCTTAGTTTCAAATTATAGGATACTTTAGCATCATCAACTTTTCTTAAATTATAAGAGCATCTTCAAGAGAGTCTCATAAAGTTTTTCTAAATCAAATTAATGGGGTTTAATCTAAAAAACCACCTCCAACAACTTCTTAAAACAACTCACATATTTATTCTCTTTTTAAATTGTCCTAATTTGTAGCTAGAAATGATAGAAAAATTGGAAGCCTCAATCCTTTTATTTATAAGCAAATTAATGTTAGTGTGGTCCCAGATATTGATACGGCTCAATCAAAAGTTTTCATGATCTATTTTTAGGGTGAACTATTGAAGGAGACAAGAAAACTTCTCCCTAATAATTGTTGGTCTACTACTAAAAATACTCTTTTGAGATTAATTTTTTGGGAGTTTTTAGAGATGCTCTAAGACACCTAGCATCCGATACATATTTCTCTCTTCTTAATACAGTTGTATATCTATCTATTTCCTCTTTGTTTTATTTGCAGCATACCTTTTCATCTCTTCTTAATTTTTGTGTCCATATATAAAATGTTTTATAAAGTTGAGCGGAGGGATTAAAAAAAAATAGGTTGCATATATGTGTTTAATAACTTGTGGTGGGTAATGAGAGTCATGTGAGTGAGAGGGTCCTCACGGCGCTCATGTCGGTGGCAGCCAAGCCGATCCACCATGGGCGATGAAACGGGGAGAGCGGGAAGTTCTTCCGGTTTGTGATATGAAAAAAATTTATAACTGTGAACATTTAAGAGCTACTAGGCTTTGAAATAACATAACATCGACCATATGTGCATGTGCGCATTGCGGTTTTGTGAGTTAAGTTCAATATGTTTTGACACCAAAGAATTCTGTCGTCGTTTGCAATTTTTATTGACGTGTTAATTAAACATGCTGGCTGATGGCTGATAAAAAAAAAAAGCCCAGAACACTAGAACAGAACGGAACGGAACCGTGTCAAACAAACAGCCGGAGACACACGAGCAACTGCTTTTGCACGTAAGACAATACTTTGAAGGCAAAATACACTTACGTTTGTTAATTTGTCCAACTAACCAAATCTAACTGAACCCTGATGCAAAAAACACATCACGTCCCTTTGGAATCAAACCACACGAATTCACTAATCCCAGTTGGAAGACGGTGTTAAGGTATCTTAGTTTCCATAAAACCTGCATGTGTTAACTTAAAGACAAGAGAACGTTCACTGATCGTCAGAACTCAGAACTCAAAGTCTCCTGTTACCTCCCTTGCAAGTAACAAATCCTAGCCACATGGACTAAGAAAAACATTGGATGGAAAACCTGTTCAGTTATCGTTTGTCACACTCTGTTGAGAATTTTAGTGTACATATTTGGTTTTGTTACGCTTTCCAGTTCTGGTGGGTAATTGTCATCCACAAATAAAATATCAATGTGTTTGCTAAATATATATTTTTTTTACGAGATGAAGTACACTAATGGTTACCCTCCACCACCATCCGTTTTTTTTTGTTTATTTGTGCCGTTATAATGAAATGACTGGATGTGAATTTTTAATCATTATGTAATTTTATTTTGTTTTAACCAAGACCCTTGACTGTTGCAACAAACAATTCAAACAAGATTGACATTACTATAGTATTCACTTAATGATTTGTCATGCTATACTAAAAAAAAATCAGATGTTGGGACAATTGTGTTTGTACCTCTGATTTTAACCTCAATTGTAATTTTACCCCTCATTTTCAACTTTATGAATTTATCCCTGGTTTTTAAAGTAAAGACAAAGTTTTACCTCTACTTAGGATAACATCGTAATAAAAATATTATAATTTTACCCCTTTGTCTTCGTTCTGAAATCGCAGGAGTAAAATCACAAAGTCAAAAAATAAGTGGTAAAATCACAATTAGACATCGAACAAGGGTAAAAATGTAATAGAGCAACAACAAATAGTTTGAACAAAGTATAATGACGCGCTTTTTTAATTTACCCATATATGCAAACAATGATTGTTTTGAAAAAAAGCCTAATATACGAAAAGGAAAAAGGGGGGAAAAGAGGAAGCATGCAGGAGAAAGAAACATGGATTGTGACATAACAACAAATTGGATGCTGCATATACGCCCTTTGTGTTTTATGATATCCTCTCTCTACGATGACATCCTATTGGTCCCAAGCTGGATGCCATACGGTCCCAAGAATCCAGTGCACGCCGACCACATTAATCTTGCGATTACCAATGTTTTTGGACATGTCATTATCATGTCGTTGCAATCAAAAGGATTTGGAAGGTTAACAAGAGATAAAGCATTGGGCATTATCAGGATCGACAGCACTGTGCAGCCACCCATTTGATACCCTTTGGATGACGCGGTTTGGAGGCCAATCGATTCCCCAAATTTGAAATGTCAATGCTTCATTTAAATTTGTTATGGTTTTTGTATGCACATCAGCAGTTCGTAGCCAAACATGTTCGAAATATGTACCCTTTTCTAATGATTAATTTTACATGTGCGGCCATTAAGATGCCTCTCCTTTTCTTCTTCAGAATAATCTTAACCAAATACTCTTTCCCTCTTCGGGATTGAATGTGCCATGAATTTTTCTTTTCGCAAGCCATTTATTCAAGTGATTCAAATGTAACCAGGTATGCTAGGGGTTTAGGTTTTTAGGATCAAACAACAGTAAGTCGAACATGTTCTTGATAGAGACTGGGACAGCATTACAAGCTCACAAACGGGAGGGTGCATTTGTTTAACCTCGAATAATCACCATGAACAATCCATACAAAAAAAAATGCTGTTACGCTATGCATGCAGGTAAATCTCACAGCTAGCTCGATCTACAAGGTTTTGTGGACTGTAGTTCTAATTCCGACAACAACTTTTATTTACATCCCGTAGTGGTAGGGTACTCACATGATTAGGGAGGGTATCGCGAGGAAGAAGAAGGATCATCTTTTGAGAATAGGCCGGGGACAAGAAGACTCGGATCTCCAAACTTGGCCTCGATGTGAAAATTCATCAGAAAGGTAAACAAAAAGAGTCAGACGGTCCATGCTCTCTCTGGTGGTCCAACACCGAGAGGGAGGGCCAAATCCATCGTTCAAATGGTGGACGAAGGGTCGTAGTAGCTCTGCGCCGGGCAACATGCATGACAGGCATATGCTAATGCTGAATGTTAATAAACATTTTCATGCAAATTCATATAATGAAAACATTTCAGCCACATGTGTCGTGTATTTCTTGACCTTTGGATTTGATGCATGGGCGTGGACTAACTCTTGACTCCTGAGGGGTGGATAGTTTTATGTCTGCAGATAAACTCGTAATAAACAGCTGGATTGACACTGAAAAATTGAATTAGTATTGTATTATATTCAGTGTATTGGTTAAATATTTCGAGGGAAACACATATTCTTAATTCATGAAGTGATGAAAAGATTTCTTCTTTGTCCAAGGGAGAAGAAAATATCAAAAATGGGGGAAAATTTGAACATTATTTAGCATATATTCTTGGGTTTCCTTCAAGTACCTACTTTTTTCTCTGTCATTAAAATGAGTATCACACTCTTGGTCCATATCTGCATCAAACTCAATTCAAGACTAAGAAACGAATCACAATACCAAAAAGGACGGAAGCGAATGATCACCAGAGAATGAAATCGATTTAGCCAAGGAAAAAGCAAGCAAGAAGGAATTTCAGAAGAATAAAGTGATGTGGATATGCAGAGGATCAGATGAGGAGAAACAAAACCAAAAGCTATAATGCAAATAATTGCAAGCCAAATTCCATTGGAGAAACGAAAAGATGCATCTTTAGTAATCTTTTTTCTTGAGAGAGAAAGATTGGAACATGCGATCCATCCAGCCTTCTAACATCATGACAGAACATTCTTGCTGATCCAGAGGACATCCAGCTGAGAGAAAGATAAAGGAGGGTACTAATGTACTCTAAAGAGCATTCCTTGTAAACTTTATATATTCATCAGAATAAAAAGTGACTAAGACCTTTGTATTCCCCGTGAAAGAGAATCTAATTGCAGGACTATTGATTCACCAACATTGCCAGTTTGCCATCATATATATACATACACAACGGGGTGTTTGATAAAATCGGAAATGAAAGTGCTGATTTTCCTATCAGAAATTAAAGATCCAAGCCCTATATCCTAATAATGATTGGACGGAAAAAATAGTGAGAGACTAGTTCAGTTATATTCTCAACAAAAGCTTATATTTTTATCTATAGATAATTTCCCGTACATACTCCTATTTTGCCTGCTCATTTCACACAATTTATTTTGTGATCGAAATTGATTACTCATTAGGGCTCAGCAACTGCCATGCCTACTCAGACTCCTGCTATTTTGCACAAGCACTTAATAATCATTATATATACATAACCTTTTGCAGCAGAAGGATTCTCATGAAAGATTTGAAGGTTTTTGTTTTAGTTCCTAAATACCAAATTCACGGAAAACAGGCAAACAACACATCTCAATATAAAATGGTGCTACTACCATACTGCATAGAGCAAATTTGTACTGCAATTCGCCACCTGAGCGTTAAGAAAGGCCCGTCCAATTTCTTTGCAGGCCGAGGAATGTTGTGCGGTGAGTAGACCGTGGTAGCCCACCAAAAGGAAAAGAAAGAAAAAGACAAACTGTTTTATACATGATCCAAACTGAAGTCAGGATTAAGTGAGCCTAGTTAATCTCCTGTACAAGTACAAGTACTAATATAGTAACCCATGACTCAAATCATGTGCAAATTGCCAAAATGATAAGAGAATCTGTGGGGTGACAGGGATACATGTGGTGCAAAACCATTGGCCTGCTCCCTGTGATGGTTTACTCTAATCCAATCATTTCCAACCAAAAGGGACAATGAAGTTTAATGAGTACGTACCAAATCTGTCCTTTTGCTGTAATTTGATAGGTTAATATGGGTTCTGGACATGTTTCACTCACAAAAAAAGGGGGCTTCGGTCCAATCGCCGCAGCAAAAACAGGCTTCATGACAGGTGGCAGAAAAACAATGGTGGGGACAGGAGAGCATGTCTGCGTGTGCAGCTATGCTGGGCTTTTGTTTTATTTGCATTCTGTTTAGGGAATGTCATAGTACTAGAAGCAAAACTGAAAGTTTTTAATAGGGTATTAACATGTGCCTTTTCCACTTATCTAGTTGATTGTCGAAACATAGAAAATACTACTCCAAAAATTGCTAGGTATTATGGCCTGGTAGGATAGACCAGTTACCGAGATTCACAAGAGTACATTCCAGACGGAATGAGAACGGAAACGATAGCTTATTTTGCCCTACACTCAATTTTTCACGATAAATACGCACCATATTGTTTCAAAGGGGAAAGATAAATACACACCATAATATTTTACGGATGTAAACAAAGGAATTAAATGCCCTAAACTCGTTTTCTGGCCCATCCCTTTCTCCCTCTACCTCTCAATTGAAAAGAAAAGAGAAAGGAAGTGAACAAACACTCTTACCCACTGATTGCTTTTTTTTTTGATAAACAAGGGATTACTCTGAAAGCATTTTTTACAATAAAAATCTCAGTGGGGACATGGGCGCGCTCAGCTCCTGTAGCTCTGCATTCTCACCATTGCAGGACAGCTCCTGACACACGACAGGCCTCTCTCTCTCTCTCTCTCTCTCTCTCTCTCTCTCTGAAACAAGCTTGGATTCCTGATAGTGCAAGCTAAGCAAGCACCAGAAGCTAGTTCTGGTATTTCTCCTCTCTCGCTCTCTTTATCTCTCTGTGTTTACAAAGATAGACAAGCAGCTCTCAGCCCCCTCCTCATCACCACTCCTCCCATTGGCATTTCTAATAGCCTGCAAGGTGCTTTGTTGCAGCAATGGTGGTGTGATGGAGGCAAAGGTGTGAGAAGGCATATGAGCTTGCTCCATCTCTGCCCTCCTGATTAGGTCTTGACGCCACAACAAGGTTTGTTCCCTTCATTGCAATTTCTTTTCTTGATTCTCCTTTCCTCTTCTTCTTCTTCCTTCTTCCCCCCCCCCCCCCCCCCCCCCCCCGAATGGAATTGCCGTCTGGCCTCTCTTCTTCGCCATCCCCCGTTGTTTCTCCACTGATAGAGCAGTGGAAGCGGTCATTTGTTCATAGGCAGTTGTTCTGTTGGCGCTGGTCCAAGGAGATGAGAGCGAGCACCTGCACATAGCGTAGGTGGTACTAGTAGTATAGGTCAAAGGCAGGCTGGTCCATGTGTGTGTTCAAGGGTACACAAAATATAGCATTAGCATACATACACCAACTAGTGCAATGGAGTGAATTGAAAGCATTGAGCCAACAGTCCGTCCCCATTCGCAGAGTCCATTCACCTTGTTACCTCTGCTGATCTTCTTGTGCGTCGCATGGTGAAGAGCCCAAGAAGAACATTGTGGTGGTACCAGTAGTGGAATCCCCCATCTTGGAGTTTGCAACTGGTACCTTGTTGTCAAGATCCCAAGGCCAGCAGCAGCAGCACAAGGTCCACCCGCAGCTTCAGCCCCTTTTTGTTCTCGCGCTTCCCCAAGAACCAATCTTTTCTTTTTCTCTTTCTCCCCTTGCCTTTTTTGAGCGTTCCAAGGCATACCAGGTTCTTGTTTTGTTCCTCGTGCATCATTGCAGCCTGCGTCCTGTGCCTGCAGGATCATCATACACGCTGTCTGTCTGTCGTCTCGGCATTTGCTGAAACTGAAATTCTCCCTCCCTCTCTTGTTTGATTGAATTGAATTTTTTTTTCTGTGCAATTGCAGATTTGCAGACACGAAATCTTTCAGGGAAGAAAAACATAAAGGGGGAAGGGAAGCGAGCAAGCAGGACATCAAAGCATGGATTTTTCCGCGGCGCAGGGCGAGCTGCCGCTGCCGCCAATGCACGCCGGCGGCGGCGGCTCGCCGTACCAGCTGGGCCTGCGCCACGACCACGAGCCGCCGCCGCAGCAGCAGTTTCAGCACCACCATGGCGGCGGCGGCGGCGCGAACGGGCGCCGCGTGTCTCCGCCGGAGCCGGCGGCGGAGGAGGAGGAAGAGGAGGAGCAAGAGGTGAAGCACGGCCGCCATGCGCTGGCGGTGGTCCCCGTGTCCTCGTCGGGAGGAGGAGGAGGAGGAGGCGGAGGTATTCGGTACCGCGAGTGCCTGAAGAACCACGCGGCGGCGATCGGCGGCAGCGCGACGGACGGGTGCGGCGAGTTCATGCCGGCTGGGGAGGAGGGGTCCCTCGACGCGCTCCGCTGCTCCGCCTGCGGCTGCCACCGCAACTTCCACCGCAAGGAATCGTCCCTCCTCCTCCTCGACGGCCACGCGGGCCGCGGGCCGCCGGGCCCGATCCACCACCACCCGCTCGCCGGGGCCGGCGGCCCACTGAGCCCATCAGTCCACCACCACCACCACCGGGGGCTGCTGGTGGCGGCCCTGCCCCCGGCGCCTACGCGGATGGTGATGCCGCTCACCGCGATGCACCACCAACACCATGCTCATGCCGCCACGTCAGCCGAGTCCGACCACCACCAGCAGATGCAGCATATGCAGGGGCAGCAGGCGGCGAGGAAGCGCTTCCGTACCAAGTTCACGGCGGAGCAGAAGGCGCGGATGCTGGGGTTCGCGGAGGAGGCCGGGTGGCGGCTGCAGAAGCTGGAGGACGACGTGGTGCAGCGATTCTGCGCCGAGGTGGGCGTCAAGCGTCGCGTGCTCAAGGTCTGGATGCACAACAACAAGCACACACTCGCGCGAAGGGTGCCGCCTCCCACTCCGAGTGTTGCTCCTCATGGCGGCGAAGGGATCGGCGTGCCGCGGCCGGAGCACGGGCGGAGCCCCAGCAGGAGCAGGAGCAGGAGTCCCCCGCCGCCTCCGATGATGATGCCACAGCACCAGCAGCAGCAGCTCCGGCTCGATGGTGTGACGACTGATCTTTGAATTCCTGATCCCAACAACAACAATGACAACAGCACTGATCAACAAAGGCTGATGACGACGACGATGATGAGTTTCACTAGCTCGTGTTTAATCTTAGCTTTAGCTCTGCATTTGCGTTCCACTGTTCCATCCATCAACCCTGCTGCGAACTGATGCTTATTAATTCCCATGGATTTCTTCTTCTTCTTCTTCAGTTATCCTTTAGCTCTCCTCTTCCTTTTCCTTTCATTTTTTTTCCCCTGATAATGTCGTCTCTAACTCAATGTCTAGTGCTTGAGAGTGACTAATGTGGGCATATCCTGAGACTGAAACACCACTATCTCTATCTGTTCTGCTCTTCATCTGCTATAAGCCTTTCATGACCCACTGTTAATTAATTCACAGCTTTCATGATAAGTACTATGTTCTGATGTTCTCCTGAGACTGAACACTGTTAATTAATTCACAGTTGAGAGTTCAGACAATGAGACAACTAGTGACAAGGTTATGATTTGCGTTTGCATGGCTAGAGCTATTGACACCTGATCGCTTACTGCATTAGCCTAATTATGACCCTCTTACGAGGGACAGCTGTGACTCCACGATTGGATCCATGTTGCTGTTGGCAGCAACAGGACCGAAGCGAAGCGATGCAGGAGAGAATGAATTATTGTTGGCGAGAGATGTGGGTGTGCAGGGGGGCAGGGGAGCATGTGGCGAGGCCATCCGGAAATGGATAACCAGTTAATGCTGCTGCGGAATCGAGCTACTCCCCTCACCACCTCTTCGTCCTGTCCTGCATGTGTGCGCGTTGCACAGCAGCAAGATCTGCAGGCTGTACAGTGGAGCCCCTCCTCTCCTCTCCTCCAGTCCCGGCCAGAGAGGAATTTATTGGGTTGGCTTTGTTTTACTAATTTGTTTGATCTGGATCAGTGGGTCGTCTGGCCGGTGCCGGCGAAGGGTTTGTCATGTGTGTGGGTTTGGGGTAGCTGCCTGAAGAAACTGGTAGCTGGACACATCCATCAGGATGTATACTACATGCGTTTTAGTGTTGTTTAGGAATTCCTTTTCATGCTTCACTTAATCCTAGGGGCCAGTTTTTTTTTCTTTCAAAAACGAACACGGATCTACTCACTTCAAAGCATTTTCTTCTGTTTGTTGTCTCAACCACGGGAGCTGAAACTGTTAGCTGGCCACATCCGGATGGACATGCCACATGCGTTTCAGTGTTCTTAGGGATTTTTTTTCATGCTTCACTTAATCCAACGAGCCAGTTTTTCTCACAAAGAAACAAGGATTCTCTTTAAAAAAACACTAGCTCATGTTTCTTGTCTCAACCAGGGGGGCCGGCCATGAATTCACCGTTCCCTGCCCCTTCCTGGAATCCTCGCACATGTCGTTCCAAATCGTCCTCTCAGCTCCGTCAGGTCCGGGTCCCATTCAGTATACAACATATAGTAATAATGTCATTTGTCACATGAACCGAAATGTTTTCATTTTGAACAATGAAATCTACTAATCGTGCATTAATGTTACAGCAGGATTAGAGAAGAAAAAATTCTTGGAAATCTGTATGGAGCCTGTGCACGAGATTCGCCAAAGCAACCTGAATCTTAATGATAGGGAGTTAGATGCGGGACAAGCCTGGGTTGTTTTGTTCCGTTTGGGCCCTCATCGATCAGCTGCTGTGGGGAGGGGAGGACGGTGCACCGGTCCAAAGCCACTTCACAAACCACAATGCTCCAATGATCCAATCCAATTATCACATCCAACCAAACCCACACACGTCAATTAGCTAGTGTTGTCAGTCCTCTCTGAATGCCTCTGAATCCTGTCTTGTACAGAGCTATGAACCCTGCTGCTGCCCGCCTGTCACACTAGAGGAAGGATGGAGCACTCGGCAGCGCAAGGACAGAAGAAGAAAGGCGTGAAAAGAGAGCACTGTAATAAAGGAGCACGTACTACAAATCCCAGCTACAGTGTCCCGCGTGTCGTCGTCTGTGCTCTGATGGCCGCGTGTTGGATTCTAAACGAACGAGCTCGAGTAGCACTGCTGGGAGCTGCTAGTCAGGCACGCGTAGTGGTGTTCAATCATCATCATCATCGCGAGACGCGGATCCTGTTACAAGTTTGGCCTGTGTTGCAAATTGATAATTCCAATAAATTTCAAAGGTCTGTATCCATATGTATTATATAGGAGGAATTTTAGTCCTATATTATTAGTTTTGAGAGTAGATGAATAACTTATATACTTGAATTATTTTCACCTAGTTAAGCTAGTAGGAGAGAAGAGGAAGAACACGCGCGCGCTCTCTCGCCGGACCGGGCCGCACCGGGGCAGGCGGGGCGCACGACATGCGCGTAAATGATCCGGTAAAATCCGAGCCTTACGTGTGCGGGTCGTAGCTTCCTTTTGCTACTCAGATTTTTTGTTATGCAAGAGATAATTGCACTGACCAAATATAGTAAGCAATTAATTTCTTTTAATGGTGATTAATATATCTGCTTAATTGCTGATTAATTACTATAAGTGTGTTATCGCTATGTGTATATATATGGCGAGACGTCGCTTCTATAGACACAATGAATTTTCGCCTCTCGCCATTCTCTACTATACTGCCGCATTGTCTTTCCCATCCCGCCACCGACGTGCCATCAGTGCCAGGAGAGCTGGTCTCCGAAGCCTACGTCTCTTCGTGTCCTTGCACGAGGTAGGGGACGTATCAGGTTTTTGGGAAGCACCGTCATGACTGCTCACTGGTGATTTGATCCGTATCTTCTTCATCAACCGATCGCCTACATCTGCATCGTCTTCTTCATCAACGGATCAGATTCTACTATAACCATCACCGGAGCACTTTCCTGTAAGACATCTTTCAACCACTTTCGATGATTAGATCGAGTGATCTAGGCGTTGTTCCTACGTGGTTGCTACTCATTATAATTAGCATCTATTCTTTGTTTATGTCTCATGATTTAATAGTACACATAATTGAGATATGGGCTTACTTGATGGTTTGCAAGCCTAGATTACGTGTAGTATATCTAGTACTTGTACCTACTGGAATTACATATATCATCACTAAACTACTGTTATTTCCAACAATCCAAAATTTTGATAGGTGTTTAGTGATGGCTGGTTTTGCTGATGCTATGAAACATGAGAAGTTCACTGGAGTGAACTTCAAGAGATGGCAGACGAGAGTCCAGTTGTGACTCTCGGCTATGGACGTGTTTTGGGTGGGGATCCCTCCCACATTACCTCTCGGCTCCGAGAAAGAGATGCAGGAGTTCTCTGTGGCCACGATAATTTTTGTCGAATGCGTCCTTAGCGTTCTCTCTGACCAGCTGTGCGATGTGCATATGCACATCAAAAGTGCTGCTGAACTTTGGGAGGCACTTGAACACAAGTTCTCGGCCTCGGATGCTGGGCGTGAGTTGTATGTCATAGAGCAGTACCATGACTTTAGAATGGCTGATAACCATTCTGTAGTTGAGCAGGCCCATGAACTTCAACTCATTGTAAGGGAGCTTGATCAACTTGGTTGCAAATTGCCTGACAAGTTTGTGGCTGGGGGCATTATTGCCAAGTTACCTTCATTTTGGAGGAGCTATGCCACATCTCTGAAACATAAAAGACAAAACATCTCCGTTGAGGATTTGTTGACGGGTCTTGATGTTGAAGAGAAGGCTCGGGCAAAAGATGCGCCTCCGAGAGCACCCGAAGGTCAGTCCAGCGCCAATGTGATGCAGCACACTGGAAAGAAGAACCAGAAGGAAAAAGAAAAGGCTATTCAGACCACTCAATTCAAGAAGAAGAAGATGAACATGGATGAGATTGACTGCTTTGTGTGTGGCAAAAATGGACATTTTGCCAAGAAGTGTCGCAACCGCAAAGGCAAGAAAATCCAGCAAGGACAGAAGGCTGCCAACGTGACTATTGGTGACTCTGGTGTAGCATCTGGGTATGATAATCTACCTAGTATATTTTCTGTATATCAATCTAATGATTGTTGGATAGATACAAGAGCCAATATTCATGTTTGTGCTGATATCTCCATGTTTTCTTCTTACCAAGTCACACGAGGTTCATCCGTCATGATGGGGAACGGCTCGCATGCTACTGTTCTTGGTGCTGATTTAATCGATCTGAAGTTCACTTCGAGAAAGATCGTGCGGCTGAAGAACGTGCAACATGCCCCCTCAATAAACAAGAACCTCGTTAGTGGATCCCTCCTCTATCGAGATGGATTCAACCTGGTATTTGAGTAAAATAAAGTAGTCATTTTGAGGTTCGGCCAATTCATTGGCAAAGGCTATGATAGCGGAGGCTTGTTCTGCTTCTCCCTTTCTGATTTTTGTAACAAGGTTGTGAACTATGCATGTGATTCAAACAATTCTGAGGCTAATGTTTGGCATTCTTGTTTCTGTCACATAAATTTTGGTTGTATGAATTGGCTATCCAGTAGAAGTTTAATTCCTAAGTTCTTTGTTGTCAAAGGTTCTAAGTGTCAAGCTTGTGTGCAAGCAAAACAACCTCGTAAGCCTCACAAAGCTATAGACGAGAGAAACTCGACACTATTAGAACTCATACATTCTGATCTATGTGAGATGAATGGTGTGTTGAGAAAAGAAGGGAAAAGATACTTTATGACATTAATCGATAATGCAACTAGGTACTGTTATGTGTTTCTACTAAAAACTAAGGATGAGGCATTTGAATGTTTTAAGACCTACAAGGCTGAGGTAGAAAATCAACTAGAAAGAAAAATAAAATATGTTAGGTCTGATCGTGGAGGAGAGTATTTTTCCAATGAGTTTGATCTTTTCTGTATGGAGAATGGAATTATTCATGAATGAACACCTCCCTACTCACCACAATCTAATGGTGTTGCTGAAAGGAAGAACCAGACATTGATGGACCTGGTGAATACCATGTTAGGAACATCCGGTTTACCTAAAGCATGGTGGGGGGAGGCTGTTTTGACAGCATGTCACGTTCTGAAGAGAGTTTCCACTAAGAATAGTGATATCACTCTGTATGAAGGATAGAAAGGAAGAAAACCCTCACTTTCATATTTGCGTACATGGGGCTGTTTGGCCATGGTTAGCATACCAATAAATAAGAAATGCAAACTTGGATCTAAGACGGTTGATTGTGTTTTTCTAGGATATGCATACCACAACACAACATATAAATTTTTGGTGATAAGGTCTGAAGCGCCTGATGTCTTAGTTGATTCACTTTTAGAGTCTCGTGATGTAACTTTCTTTGAGAATATTTTTCCTATGAAAGATACATACTCTGTACCTAGTTCTTCTACTAATTTAACTCTAGAACCTTCAACTCTACTTGAACATCCACATGAGAGCGAGGAGGATGGTAGTAAAGTAGCTCCTCAAAGGAGCAAGAGACAAAAGATTGCAAAATTCTTTGATGATGACTTTAATGTGTACCTTGTTGATGATACTCCCACATCCATCTCGGAGGCGTATGCATCGCCTGATGTAGAATACTGGAAGGATGCAGTTCATAGTGAGATGGACTCCATCATCTCCAATGCAACATGGGAAGTAACTGATTGACCAATCGGCTGCAAACCAGTTGGTTGCAAGTGTGTATTCAAGAAAAAAGCTCAGGCCTGATGGTACCATTGAAAAGTACAAGGCAAGGCTTGTAGCTAAGGGATATATGTAAAAAGAACGCGAGGATTATTTTGATACTTACTCACCCGTTGCCTGATTAACCACCATCCGGGTATTACTATCATTGGCTGCCTCACATGGTCTTCTAGTCTACATGGATGTGAAAACAATTTTCCTTAATGGAGAGTTGGATGAGGAAATCTACATGGATCAGCCAGATGGATTTATAGTACCTGGACAAGAGGGCAAGATGTGTAGGTTAATCAAATCCTTATATGGCCTAAAGCAAGCACCCAAGCAATGACATGAGAAGTTTGATAAAACTTTAACATCTGCTTGGTTTGCTGTAAATGAGGCTGATACCTGCGTGTACTACCGCTATGGTGGGGGTAAAGGAGTTATATTGTGTTTGTATGTTGATGACATACTAATTTTTGGGACTAGCATCGATGAGATAAATGATATAAAATTATTCTTATCCCAAAATTTTGACATGAAAGATTTGGGAGAAGCGGATGTGATTCTTAATATTAAACTTAAGAAGGGTGTGGATGGGATTACACTTATGCAATCTCATTATGTTGAGAAGGTGTTGAGTCGTTTCGGCTACTTAGAAAGCAAACCCTCTCAAACCCCATATGATCCTAGTCTAATACTTCGAAAGAATAAAGGACTAGGAAAGGATCAACTACGATACTCTCAGACCGTTGGCTCACTGATGTACCTAGCTAGTGCAACCCGTCCTGACATCTCATTTGCCGTTAGCAAATTGAGCCGGTTTAATTCTAATCCGGGAAAGGATCATTGGCATGGTATTGATCGAGTCTTACGCTAACTTAAGGGCACAATGAGTTATGGAATTTACTATTCAAGGTATCCTGGTGTACTTGAAGGATATAGTGATTCAAACTGGATAACAGATGGTGATGAGCTGAAGGCCACTAGCGGATACCTATTCACGTTTGGTGGCGGTGCTGTCTTATGGAGATCGTGTAAACAAACAATTTTGACTAAGTCAACCATGGAGGCAGAGCTCACTGCTTTGGAAACAACTGCCACTGAGGCAGAGTGGTTGAGAGAACTTTTAATGGACTTGCCGATGGTTGAAAAACCAATCCCTGCTATTCTCATGAACTGTGATAATCAAACAATTATCAGGAAGGTGACTAGCAGTCAGGATAATATGAAGTCCAGCAAACATGTGAAACGTAGATTGAAAGTCTGTGAAGAAACAAAGGATCTCCGGTGTTATAGCTGTGGAATACATTGAAATAGCTAAAAACCTGGCAGATCCCTTTACTAAGGGATTATCATACACTGTGATAGATAATGCATCGAAGGAGATGGGATTGAGACCCACATGAGTTACACTACAGTGATAACCCAACCTATGTGATTGGAGATCCCGTGAATTAGGACCTGGAAAGAACAAGTTGTTAGTTAACTAGAGAGTACAATCAATATACTTAACCCACTCCGTTGGAGATGCAATATTCTCATATCTGTAAGGTAGGATGACTTTGTCTTAATGTGTTCTAAGGCTCTTTCATGAGCAAGATACTATCCTACAGAGTATTCTTGCAAGAACACACCTATGTGAGCTTGATCGTTAGCGCGGTCTATAAGAATCGGAAATTCTTTAATAAGCTCATGAAGTGAGACCGGAGTACGACTTATATGCTCCACCCGCAGGGTAGACTCTTAGCAGCCAAGTACCAGTCAAGGCTACAAGTGAAACTTGTTCACATCAAACTGTCAATTTAAGACATAGTCTATTGCACAGTTGTGGATGAGTGTAGCTTGTAGCACTTGGTGGATGTTCAACCTTTACTGGTCTCCACTGAAAAGCTGGTATATTAACAGTACCTCGGTATGATAGGCAAAACGACATGAGCCTCTGGGATATGGTGGGGGATTGTTAGAAGTTTGGCCTATGGCCCAAATTAATAATTTCAATAAATCCCAAAGGCCCATATGCACATGCATGACATGGTGGAGAACTTTAGTCCTATATTATTAGTCTTGGGAGGAGAAGAAGAACTTATATACTTGAGTTGTTTTCACCTAGTTGAGCTAGTAGGAGAGAAGAGAAAGAACACACGCGCGCTCGCTCGCCTCGCCTCGTCACGCCATGCCACGCCTTGCCTCGCCTCGCCTCGCCGGGCCGGGCCGGGCGGGCGGGGCGGGGCGAAGGGCGCGGGCGCACGACATGCGCGTGAATAGTCCGGCAAAATCCAAGCCTTACATGTGCGGGGTCGCAGCTTCCTTTTGCTACTCAGATTTTTTATTATGCAACAGATAATTGCGCTGACCAAATATGGTAAGCAATTAATCTCTCTTAATGGTGATTAATGCGTCTACTTAATTGCTGATTAATTACCATAAGTATGTTATCATTGTGTGTATATATATGGCGAGATGTCGCCTCTACAGACACAACAAATTTTCGCCTCTCGCCATTCTCTACTATGCTACCGTATTGTCTTCCCCATCCCGCCGCCGACGTGCCATCGGTGTCGGGAGAGCAGGTCTCCGAAGCCTACGTCTCTTCGTGTCCTTACACGAGGTAGGGGACGTATCCGGTTTTTGGGAAGCGTCGTCGTGACTGCTCACTGGTGATTTGATCCGCATCTTCTTCATCAACCGATCACCTACATCTGCATCGCCTTCTTCATCGAAGGATCAGACTCTATTACAACCATCGCCGAAACGCTTTCCTGTAAGACATCTTTTAAACTCTTTCGATGATTAGATCGAGTGATCTAGGCATTGTTTTTAGGTGGTTGCTACTCGTTATGATTAGCATCTGTTCTTTGTTTATGTCTCATGATTTAGTAGTACACGTAACTGAGATAGGGGCTAGTTTGCATGCGTAGATTATGTCTAGTATATCTAGTACTTGTACCTTAGAATTAGATATATCATCACTAAACTATTGTTATTTCCAACAGATCCGAGCCGCTAGACGTTGCATTTCTGACGAGAGCGGTCACACTACCACAAGCACCTATTCTCTCATTGTGAGAACATATCTAGTGCTCCAAGCGGGTTGCATGCTCCGATGCTCCTACTAAATAAATATATTATAAATATTATTTAGAAAATTTGAAAAAAAATATAAATAAATTCTTCATATTATCATCTACAATCATGTAAAGTTTGAGTTACAATTGACACATATTTAAGATGCAATAAAAAAATAAATGAGCTACGGTGTAGTAACGGGTTGCGGTGGATTAGAAGCATTGCGTATGGAATGCACACTGATGGAGATGCTGTCAGGTGGGACCCAATATTGCGTTGGTTACCAAACCATTACAAGTACAGTTATTTATATCCAGAGCTGTTGTTGCATCGGCACCAAGGTTAACATAACGGCCGGTTATCCCGGTTAACCGACAAACCAGTCTTGGTCGGTTATCGTGGCCGGCCGGTTAACCCCGGTTTGGATTTAAATTTTTTGAAAATTTGAAAAATTTTGAATCCAATATTTTGTAAAAAAAACTAGAAGAATAATAAGAAGATATGGTGAAAAAATGAATCAAAATCAGGAGTGTTGATAGATGAAAAAATTATGTAAAAAAAATAAATAAAAAAATAGAAAGTCAAAACTTATTTGCTCACGGAGGCCACGTCCGTGCCTTGTCCTCCCTCCTCCTTACGTATTCCTTCCTCCCTGACCTATCGCTGCCGCCTTGCCGTCGATCTGCATCGTCAGACACCGCGGACTCGTCATTTGTCCGTCGTTCAGCCGGACGGGTGGAGGCGGTCGGCTAGCTGACCGGTCAGCCCGGTTAGCCTGCCTAGGAAGTCGGTTAACCGGCAGGGAGGCGTGGTTAACCTCCAACGGTGTACGATTAGCCGCACATAGAGGTAAGGTTTTTTTCTGTATCTTTGTTTAGATAACTTAGATAGAAAATTTAGGCAAGTATGTAGTTAATTTAGATAGCCATGTATAGTTTAGACTTTGAAACATAGATAATTTAGAAAGGAAAGAAACATACTAAAGATCTAGTATATTATGATTTATTGTAATATTGAAGTAAGAAATTATATATGTTATTTGTTATTGTAGGGAGACATGGCGGATCGCAATCAAAGTGATGGGTGCAAGTGTAATTATTTGAGTGCTATGTATTTGATAATTATATTTGTGGAAACCCAATGTATATTTATTTGTAGAAAATTAAGTGTGGGACAACTATATTTTGATGTTTTGTATAGCATAATATAGTTATGTTATATGAACTCAATGTATTATGTATTGGTGCCTGATATTATGCTCAATATTTAAAAAAATATCATGCCTAATTTTTTTCTATTATTTGATCATTTTTCTATTTTTTCTCCATCAATCGGGTTAGTCACTACTGTCACCGGTTAACCGGACTAATCGACCGATTAACCGGTATAACCGATCGGTTAACTGGCTGAAGGTGCATCTAGGTTCCTAATTTTATTTTGGTGATTGGTGCCAATATAATTAAGAATAGACTAATATTTCAATGAGCATGTGTGTAGAAGATGGTTCAATTATTGATGACAAAATGCATAGAAGCTCAAATACTCAAAGAAAAGGAGAAAAGAAAGTGACTAAGAAATTTCAAGATGATACTAAAAAATATGCTCAAATATGAAGCTCATGGAGTTTTTACTTTATTTTTGAGTATAGGAAAAGTCGTACTATTAAGAGGAACATAAAAGTGTGAAGCAATGATGAACTAAGAGCAAAATCCAAAATTCCACAACCCAAACACTTTTCCAGGGCAAAATCATCGAACTTGTCCAACCCATTGGACAAGTCCATCGGACTGCAGAACCTTTGCCACTCTGTGTCGTTGGACTTGTCCGATGACCAGCAAGTCCGACCCATTGGACATACTTGTCGGAGTACAGAACCTGTGCCAAACCCTAGCCATCGGACTTGTCCGATGGTCGACTTGTCCGAGACATCGGGCAAGTCCATCGGACTCCAGTAGCTTCGCCAACTTGTTCCATCGGACATGTCCGATGACCATCGGACTTGTCCGATGGAGATCTGAGAAATACCCATCCAAACGGCTCTTTTTCTTCTTGAGCTATAAATAGACCCCCACTTCGTCCCTTGGCTGGTTGGTCACTCATTCCACTCAAAAATACTCTCAAGCTTACTTTGCTCTCCAAATCTCTCCTCCCTTATTTCCAATCTTGATTTGTGAAGGGATTGAGAGAAGATTTAAGAGCTCCATCGACTTCAAGCTTCCATTCTCTTAAGCTCTTGGTTCATCCTCATCGTCGACCACGTTTGTGTTTGTGTTTGTTACTCTTGGGGATTCATCCCCTAGACGGTTAGAGGTACTCGTAGAGCTCCTAACTTGTGTGGTAACATCTCGGGAAGTTTGTATTGACCCCTCCTTTATGGAGTTTGCTAGTGGAAAGTCAAGTTTGATCTTTGTGGTCACTTAAAGAGGTTAGGGTTGAAAGAAACCCAGTCTTTTGTGGATCCCTCAACGGATACATAGGCTTCTTTGTGGAGCTGAACTTCGGTGAACAAATCTTGTGTCTTTCCTTGTCTTCTTTTTCATACTTGTTATTTACTTGCTTTTGCTCATAACTTGCTAGCTAGGGTTTGCCTCGTTTTTCTTAAATTAACTTGTGTAGGTTGCTTGCTAGTTGTTCCCCTTATTTTTACAACTTCCTCTAACTTGTAATTACTAGATCCTAACTTGCCTTGCACTAGTTTAAAGTTTTAATCGGCCGATCTATTTTTCTAACTCGTGACATCGGACTTTCCTCACTATCGTCAGACAAGTCCGACCCTGTACATTTGACTTTTATTATTAAGTGATTTTCAGAGATAATTACCTATTCACCCTCCCCCCTCTAGGCACTTTCACCGGCCAACGACCGCACGCCACCCAAATCAAATTTTGCTCAGCTAACCGACCGATTATACCAGTTAACCGGTGAACCGGTGAACCGGGCCCGGCCGATTATACCGCCCGGTCAGTTTTGTCAACCTTGATCGGCACACAAGAAAGCTTCTAATGAGCTAGCTCACTGATCTGGCCAACACACTTCAGCATTTTACTCTTGGACTAGAGCAGCATGATATATGGAGTTATATTTCGGGATCTGACACCTTTTCTGCCAAGAATGCCTATCTGAAGATGATTGAAACTAACCTGACTTCACCCTGGTTCAAACAGATGTGCAAATCTTGCTGCAAAAGTAGGCTCAAATTCTTCTTTTGACTTGTGCTAAGGGATAAAATTAACACCAGAAATCTCCTATAAAGGAAAAACAGAATATCAGACTTGTACAGCTATGTTTTGTCTCCAATGCAGTGTGATGAAACTCTAGTTCATTTGCTCTTTGACTATGCTCTGGCAAAAGAATGCTGGAATTACCTGCGCATTCAGTGGGGAACGCACACTGACACCAGATGCAATGCTCATGGATGCTATCGTGTCATAGGAACTCTATTATTATTTTTGACAATGCTGCATTGTCAGTTCAAAGATGGAGAGATGCCTTGAAATCAGAATTTAAGTTGGTTGGCCTACGTGCCAAGCCTTCTTTGAAAGTGTTGTTGGATGATTTCTTATACTAGTATAACGTAACCTAGCTTTGACATTTGAACATAACTTTTAACCAAGATTTGTTTTATAAAAATTAAGTAGGGACCTCCCCTGCTCACTTGGGTCAAAAAACAATTGTTTAAAACTGTCGAAAATGAATACTGGAGTAGTACTACAATTGTTTAACTGAAGTGAGGACAAAACATCGTCACTGCTGTTGCATCTGTGCGCCTCCTGGCAGGCAGGCATGGCATGCATAGCCGGTGGCTTCTGTGGAGAGGAGAGGGAGAGGGAGAGGGGGAGGTCAGGTCAGTCAGCTAGGCCCATGCCGTTCTGCTGAAATGGAAGCCAGCGGATTAGCCCATGTGTGCGGCGGAGCGGTTGCTGCCAAGGCAAGCCATCAGATTCATCAGCCGCCTGATCCCCTGCACGTTCGTCCTCGCAGCTTTACAGGCGTGCCCTCTTCCTCTATTTTTCAGCTTCCTTCTTCAGTTCTTCTTTAATGTAAATCATGTCTTTTTTCCTTTTCAAAAAAAAAAAGATGGGTGATGATACTAGTGTAATGGTTTTAGCTTGAGATGCAAAACATCTGGGTGATTACTGCTGGCATTTGTCAGGCTCGTTCTGCTGGTAGGGTACAAAATCTGCTGTATCGTAGTTTCAGCCATGACTACGAGCTCTAAACAAGCAAGTTCCCTGACGAAGCAAAGCACCCGTCATCGACGACGACGATGATAACACACTGTAAACACAACACGTGGGGTTTGCAATCACTGGCCAAGCTGGATGATCGCTGTAGATCACAGTGCCGTACGTGCTCGCGCCGATCGAAAGGAGACACACAGGCGATGGAACGGATGGATAGAACCCGTCGAGAAGAGAAGAGCCGGGTCCTACAACTGCAAACTGCAATGGAATGCAAGTGCAAGCGTGCGCGCGAGGGCGCACGTGCGATCAAATCAACTCCGATCCCCTCTATCTCTATCTATACCTTTGCGTGAGCGCAGGTTACCACAGTAGTACTACACGCACAGCAGCTGCACACGGTTCTCCACGCGCACGACGCGCCCCTGCCCCTGTCTGCGATCTAATCTACACACGTCGTCGTTTGAAACTCCATCCAATTTTTTTGGTTTGGATTTCTCGGTTCACTTCCAGGACACCCGCTACCGTGAGAAGCTTGGCTGCACGGTCACTGACACATGTACCCGGGCCACGTGTCAGTGGCTGCTGTTCAGCCGTGCGCGGTACTGCAGATATTTCCCAGCAACCATAGCCAGCGAAATTTTGACACACAAGATTACTTGTAGTGTTGGCCATGCAATTTGTACTAGGAGTACTAGCTCTTTGATTGGGCTTTACCTTGTCACATATTCACTATTTGAATAGCACTTGCACATGTTTCTGGCTCTCTCAATGCATGCATGCAGGCACTACCCTTTCTACGCGTAGAAAACGGAACACATACCAAAATACGATAATACTACAATCAAGCATAGTTACAGGTTCCTCAATCGGGGAACGGAAGTTTCTCTGGTAAAAGTAGCCACGCAGCCAGTCACCTAGCAAAAAAAAAAAAATTATAGTGTTTTTAAGGGATAATTGCAAAAATCATCCAATAAATCAGTTAGAGTTTAAGATTCCTACCCATAAGTTATTTTATTATAAATCTCCACCCATCCAACGTGTTTTGTTGTAAAAATCACCTTATTTAACGCATGTTTCATTGATTTCATATGATTTTATCGATATAAATTTAAAATAAAGCTAAGTTAAAATAAGTTTAACATTCTTAGAGATTTTTAGTATGTTTAAATCAATTTTTTCATAAAGAATGGATCTAAATTTTAAACTTTGTTGAACACCATTCAAATTTTAATTGATATTTTTTCTACATATTCTTGATAAAGAAACATGAAGACTATACTTTAAAATTTTGTATTTTTGATAAGAACAACATTAGCTACTCCAAATAAATAAAAACATATTGAATAAATTAAACATATACAAATTAGGGTGGTTTTTATAACGAAACTCAATGGGTGGGTGGGGATTTGCTATAAAATAACTTATGGGTGAGAATCTCAAACTCCAATTGATTTATGGGGTGGTTTTTACAATTAACTCTTTTTTCAAAGGACATACATAGAATCAGAAAGTATCTGACAATGTTTTTTATGTGACCATCACATAATGCTGGTACAAATGCAGCCGCTGTTGCATCAGTGCCAGAGTTTAATGCAACTTATAGAACAGAGTAAATAAACAAGTTTCAAAACAAATTAAGCAATGCCTCATCGACAAATAAACCCGTAAATTTTGTTCCAACGTGTAACAAATTTAATGTACGTTCATGTGTACCCACAGTTGACTCAGTAGAGATACAAGGAGCAAGATCAAATTATGATTCACGCATGCCGCAAGCATGTGAGGCTCTGCCACAGCAAGGACGAATGCTGTTGTGCTAGCTGGTACTCGATCAGTGGCAGTAACAAGCATGAACACGCTTGGCCATCCAGGAAAGGCTCCTTATCTCTTTGCTGGGAAATGGGGCAACGGCAGTTACTCCCTGATGTCAACTGCTGAGCCAACCATGAGTGATGATGAGTCACCCTCTCCTCTGCAACTGCAACACAACAAACCTACTAATGAGGAGCGGGTCAACAGACAACAGGTAAATGAAACCTCAAGATCAGAGACCTCGTGGTGCAATTTCTCTTGTAGTCCTTCCAAAAAAAAAAAAAAACTGCACGGTAATGCAGTAAAATCAAATCAGTTGCAGATATTAGTCCTGCAACAAGGAACATCATCTAAGGAAATCTTCCCAAAAATAAAAGAAGTTTATGACGTGTTCAAATATATAAGAACTGTATCATTCAAACAAAGTATTGACATTCACAGCGCATACAAATCAGAAGTACTGACATAGATAGGTCTTTTTCCAGAGGAAAACATACAAGTTTGAAGAATATGAAATGAGTACAACAGTTTTCCCGAGAGCACAACACCTGATGCATTAGTTAGTATCTCCTATTTAACTACAGTAAATTTATCCTCTTTTGTACAGCCAAAATCACTCGATGGACCACCTTAGGTGAAAGAATGTGTATAAATAATCATGCAAGCTATTATCCAGATGTTCACTTAATTCATCACCAGAAGCTCCCTCTGGCTCATGTTCTTTTCCATCTGAAATAAAGATCAGGTATAAATTTCAGTCAGGTCCCAAAATCATGTAAAAGTGTCAATCTCCATTCATTCATTACTAATGAATTATGTTCATTATATGTCATTTACCTGAGGTGAATGAATGGTCAACAGAAAGAATATGGAGATTGCATACTCACCTAAATGGATAGCATTAGTAACTTCTCCTAGATAACAAGAACATGTAAAAGTTTCTGGAATCTGGATACAACTCGCCAGCCTTATGTATCAGGGTCAATCCATTCGAGCCCAGAACTGGTCTACACCATATATACTCTAGGCATCCACATAGGTAATTGTGATTTGTGAAATTTGGAATTTATAGTCCATCTCCATCATAAGTTGCCCATCTTTCAATGACAACCTGAAATGAGTTGTCCCTTTTCCTGACCTGTAATAAGTTTATAGTTAACCCTTATTCAACGAATTTGTACTGAAATTACAGCTACATTAGATAAAGTATACTGCACTAAACTAATTAATTAGCAGAACAACATTGCCAATAGACTTGAAATTTGTACACTCATTTCGAAGTCATGCAGAAGAAACACTGAATTTATCACATCCAAAGCTGACAGAGACAGAATATTACCTCAACCAGTGGCTTCTTTCCATTTAGTAGCATATCAACACTCCTTTCTGTCTGCACGAAGAAAATAGGTAAATCATCTTAGTATCAGTGCAACAGGAAATAAGAATGTTGGTTAAAAAAAACAGGAAATAAGAAAATACTACAGATGAGTAATTCATGCAGGTTCCAATCCCTACAGATGAATCTAGAAATCATGGAATCTATATTCTGTTTACTAAGCACGAATATTCCTTTAGCACTGAAAAGAAAGAAGCAAAAATAGTGGAGAATAAAATACATAATTAAGCAAAAGATGAAACAAAAAAGGTGAAATAACGGTACATATTAGATTTAAAGTATAGTATATATTAATTTATATAGCTTGAAAATGCAAGGAACTTTGCTACAGTAGAAAAACTATGATTTAGAGTAAACTATCACCACTACCTGTAATTTAAGAAAACCACTGCAGACTTCCCACTTCCCAGCATGCCCTTGACCTCTTTTTTTTAGGGATAAATGCCCTTGACCTTATTGACATCTAAAGGATAAATGTCGACATATAGAGAACACAGACATACCCGATGTGTTACCCAGTAATGTCGCTCCCTCATCTCAATAAGGAACGGAAATGTTGGAGGGGCCTTCCTCTCCAGAATACTCTTCTGACTGCGTCGAGCACGAGCCTCATCATCACCAAGTGTAACAGTTTCGACCCCTCCAATCTGTTTCCCAGAAATGAGCATAAGCAATTTTAATGAGATGCGAATAAACTATACAATTTCTAAGTTCAACCACTTATCTCATGAAATATTTGAACTTGAACTGAAGACAGATATGGATCCAAGAAATCCATGGACTTCTTGGAACTACTGATACCTAGCTCTAGAAATCCATGGAACTGGAACTGTCGATAGATTAAGGCTCTTTCATTGAGTCATTTTATTCTTGCTCTAGCCTATAAACTCAAAATTCAGCATGGGTCTAAGAGTTCAAACAGTGCTAAACATGACCTAAAAAGAGTTGTAGCGTGATAGTAAGATGAAGGTATTTCCACGTCTCATTCATCAATCTTCAACAAAGTCTAGAACTCTACATGATGCATAGGATATCATAGCTACAGATATGGAAATGGAAAATGCATGAGTATAATATTGTCTGTCAAGCTCTACTGCCGGAAATTATAGGCTGATTTGTGATGTTGTACAGTAGCTGGTATAGTTTATTGTTTATGAAAAATTGTAATAATGATGACATACCAAGTCAGATAAGGTTGGATTCTTAATTATGTTTGCAAGCCGTTCTCCATGAGCAGTACCAATAAGCATTACACCCCTTTCTGCAATTGATCTACAAGCTTGAGCTTCTGCCTCAGTTCCAATCTCATCTACAATAACCACCTCAGGCATATGATTTTCAACTGCTTCAATCATTACTCTATGCTGCATTGATGGTTCAGGTACTTGCATTCTTCTTGCACCACCAATCGCTGCATGGGGAATGTCCCCATCCCCACCAATCTCATTACTTGTGTCCACAATTACCTGTCCTAAACATCAGTACACAGAGAGGACATGTAAGGCACTAAACATCAATCACGTGAAACCTAAAGTAGAAAGATTATAAAAAATAGCATTGTTTGACATACCACTCTTTTCTGAAATTCATCGGCTAAAACTCGTGCAATCTCACGCATAACAGTAGTCTTGCCTACACCAGGTCTGACAGAATGGCAGAAGAATTAGTGAAGCAAAGTTCAGCTTTAAAAAATTCTTTTGAAACTGAAACCAAAATCTTATATTCCCATTGACCTAATATCATATACATATTCCTGTGTAAAATTTATATACAGTGTACTCACAGAACACATACGTACTAGCTTTTGGGCAACTGAAAGATTGTTAGAAGAAGCAATCAAGGTCCTAGAACATTTAAGGAACAAGACGAATTACCTTCCTAAAAACAGAATGCTTTCTTTGTAGTTCAGTAGATCACGGACCATATCAACATGTCCAGTAACTGCTCGGCCAACTCGACAGGTTAAACCAACAACCATTCCTTTTCTGCTCCTTATGGCAGATATCCTATGTAAAGTGCCTTCAATTCCTGCACGGTTGTCACCTCCAAATTCTCCTACAGCTTGCTGTGCTTCCTCCAACTCTTGCTGTGAGATCTATCATATGAAATATCCACAGGACACGTTACTTTTTTTCATGCCTGTTCACCTTTTCTCTTTCAAAACTTTTGGGGGGACACTGCCTCTATAAAAGCTAATAGCAAAGACCAGGGATTTAGTTGCTTGGCTAAGACAGCCCTTGACTACCCAGACGACCTTTAGGCCACACTACACCCCTTTTTTTTTACTGTGTAGCATTAAACAAAGAGGATTATTATGTTTGTGAACTCTAATACTATCATCCATGACCATGACAGAGAATGTACCTGCTTATCAGCAGAAAATTTAAAAGTAACAAATTTAATTCCCATAGTCTAATACATAATAATAATTACAGAAACATATCTGATTATCTCTTTATTGCTATCTTCTATTTTTCATGGAAATATGGAAAAGCATACACAAACAAAGTAACATGTTATTATAAAACAAATAAGGACTATATGATGGTTCCATACCTCACTATCCCGAAGATACTGGCCGCCAGAGTCACCAAGGAAACGTGCCTCTGGTCGTCTACCCAAATCCAGAATAATCTAATTGATTTTACTGAGAACTCATCAGTATCTGTCACAGATGTAGCTATAAACATTTTACAGAAATCATCAAACACAATCAGACTCAGCATGACTGAATCAACAAGTGCATCTGTCTTACCTCCAATAGCTGGTCCTTTCTAGGTTCATTCTGCAGATTATCTTGTAAATCTCTTGGCAGAATCTGCAAAAGGTTGCGAGTAACAAATCAAATACAGGAACAAATGTCAGAGCAATTGAGTCAACCGTGTTAAACGAATTTGCAAGACAGATACATTGTGTTGTGCTAACAACATGAATATTTTGTTTTGCACAGGTGCTGTTCATTTCAGAGATGTAAGCGGATTAACACTGCTAACAAGCTTCTTCCTGCATTGACCAATGGATAGTGTGATACTATCAGGGTACAGTCACACAGATCACATTATTCAAATCAAGGTTACTCGACTCTTATATATCCTGAAGGAAAGAATTACAGGTGAAAAACTACTAAAGACCAAACCCAAATTCATAACGAAAACCATTGTGTTTCATGCTCTTTTTGTTTGACTGAAGTGCAGATACAGAAAACCATTGTGTTTCATGCTCTTTTTGTTTGACTAAAGTGCAGATACAGAAAACCGTTGTGTGGCTACCAGCTTCTGCATTGCTCTGCAGTCTGTTCCACTACACTTTTCTCCATCAATTATAGTAACTCTACCAGTGCTTCTAAACCTTGATTATCAACACCCCACAAGAATTCCTGTTATGCCACGGTTCTTTGACGATCTTTTTGCTTAAAGACTTAACAATTGGACCTACATAAGACGAACAAGAATTAGTGGTGAAGCAGAAACAGTCAAACAGACCTGCAGGAGCTCGGAGAGGTCGTCCTCGACGATGCCTCCCCATGCGCCGCTAGCTTCGACAGCGCAGCGGGCGGCGCCGGCCCAGGCCCCGCGACGCCGCCTGAGCGGGGAGGGTGCCGGCAGGAGCGGGAGCATGGGTGCGGGGAGGGGAAAACGGAAGAGGCGACGGGTGGCACATGCTGCCATCGCGTGGAAAACTTCCGGCCGACGACGGCGGCTCGGGAGAGATCTCAGGCGAGCGAGCGCTGCTGCGCCGTGCAGCTCCCCGAGTGGATAATGGGGGACTGCTGTCCCTGCACTTCGCGCGGTTGAAGAAGAACTTCTCGTTGGTAACATGGGCTTCGAGAATACCGAACTAGGACCAACACCAACCACCAGGCCCAATAGAATCTAGGCCTAACTAACCCGTGGCAAATTTTTTTTTTTACCTCAAACAAAATCTGCAATATGTCAGATAGTGCCCTAGAAATTTTAATGAAGTCTTTGCAAGCTTCTGCTCTCGTTTCTGAGCACATGTTTTTCACTGATTTTTGGTGTGTTGAATAATCATCTGTTCAAGGTCTTTTTCTGCATCATCAGATGCTCTGGTCTCATCTTTATCGTCAATCCACTTCTGCACAATTCAATTTGCCAAGAAAAAAAACTTCTGCACAACCGCTTAGCCTGGATCAAATACATAAACGTTGAAGCATAATAGGGAAAAACAAGTTACACAGAAGAATAACTACAGATTCATAGATGTTTCTTTGCAATCATATTCGTCAGGAGTCAGGACATTCTAGTTAGGATCCAATACATAAAGGGTCATATCGAACAAAGCCCCTAAGATATTTACCGCAAGCCCTTCAAAAGGGCCTTGCACCATTTACCTGAGACCCATACTGGGACTCGACAGGTACTTTGATATATACTTTCTCCTAAGCCATTGGAACCGTTCCTCAAGTGTTTCCATTGTCAAGAACATTTCCCTTTGCTCTTTATTCACAAACAGCTCTGTTGCAATGAAGTGCTCGTTGCTTCCGCACCTTGCTCCACACTCACGGACCAATGTCATAACATCCTGAATGCTTGCACTCGGAGGGTCGGCTCTGCTGGTAAACTTTTCGAAAGTTGCCTGTGCTTTCTGAACCAACTCGAGTATGCTGTCCAGGTGAGATTGCATGACCAGAGCTGTTTCAGCCTTAGTTTTCTTATTCTTCTTACTAGTCACATTGGCACGAGTATGTCTCTTCTTGCTCCTATTTAAGGAAAGAAAGGACTCGTGCACTGGATGCACTACACCATTATGTTCAGTATTGTTATCTGGTCTATGAAGATTCATACCATTTATGGTGCTGTCTAGAGCAGGTTGCAAATCATCTGAAGCCTGTGGGGAATCATCCATGCCATGCATGGGGCTCTCTGGAGCTGATGGCAGACCATCTGTGGCCAGTGGCGAATGATCCATACCATTCATGGGGTTGTCTGAAGCAGACGGGAGACCATCTACAGCCAGTGGTGAGTGACCCACGCCATTCCTGGGGTTGCCCTGAGCAGATGACAAACCATCTGTGGCCGCTTGTGGTGAGTGATCCACACCATTCCTTGGGTTGTCCTGACCAGATGGCAAACCACTTGTGGCTGCTTGTGGCGAAGGATCCACACCATTATTGTCAATGTAATCAAACATTATTTTCAACTTATCTTCATTCTGTATACCAGCATTGCGGTATCTCCTTGCACCTGGCAGCTCCTGGCAACAAGAAGGAAACATGCCACCTTCATAACACAGTTCATATGGTAAGAGACTGCAGACAAATTTTGCATAACACCAACCTTATTTATCTTCTTCCACCAGTCATCGTCAGCTGCAAATGTTCCTTTTGCATTGTCCCAGCGTAAACCCGACCCCACTATAAGCAGTTTCTTCCAGGTGATGTAATCACTCTTAAACTTGCCCCATTTGTTCTTAAGCTGCATCTTTGTATACAGTAGCCCTGTTCTCTGTTGAAACTTGGACGCAACTATACGGTAGCCGATGTTGTTCAGGTGGGTGTTTGGCCTGTTCCCAGTCCGAACTTGTTCAACAAAGAGCTCGCAGATGATTCTGGTTCGCTCATCGTTCCACTCAGCTTCTGGCATCTGCCCTGATTATACAAAACCACTCATTAGCTATAATTATGACCTGTGAATTAAATGATCTTGAAAGCAAAAGATAGGCATGAACCCAACAGAAAATTAAAGATTACTCGTGAAATGCATCGATCCTAGCCAGAAGACACTTTTGTAATCAAACTAAACTGCTACACAGAGAGTTGACATCACTCCTGTGTAGAAATGTTTCAGTTCTATCTACATTATACTGTACATACCATTATGTTCAAACAACAACACAGGGAAGATTCAAGGCGACATAACTAGTGCTAGACTACAATTCAAATGCGCGTGTTCTTGGAATTATAGGAGAAACCAAGAAGTGCAGTAAGCAAAAAATGCAGACGGCAGGCCTTTACTTCAGTTACAGGTCCAGGTAAAGGACAAATGAGAGCGGGGATAAAAAAGTTTCATCTTTTGATACCAAGACTTTTCTAAGACCCGGTGGAACTCGACGAGGTCGCGGGGAGCAGAACAGCCCCTCCCTGGCAGGCAAGAATGATTTGGATCCAGTCGATGGTAACGACGGTAACCAGGGCAAATACAAGGGTAGGAGTACCAGCTAGAACAAGGGGATTCAACCAATCGAAGGAACTGAGGTTGGGATTCCTTACCAGCCGCGAGGAGGAGAAGAAATTGATTCGAGTCGATTCCCACACAGCCCGACGCTGGCCACAACCGGCGTAGAGAGGAGAGAGGGGGAGGCGCCTGGGACCGCGACGGGAGACGAATCCCGGCGAGGCGGACGGGTGCGCGTGGTCGGCGGCGAGGGGTTCCGACGAGACCGGCGGCGGCGGCGACGACCTAGGGCTGGAGGGAACGAGGGTGGAATCGAAAGTTGTGAAAATGAAAAGAATATTTTTTTTGCAATTTCACATCATCTGTAATTTGCCACGCAAAATAGTTTATCCCGTATATGTCATTCATATCTCATATATATCACGGAAAATAAATTATCCCAAATAACATTTTTAAAATGATAAAATGACAATTTGGTCTATTTCGTCTTCAATTAATCCTACTCAATTTTTTTCCACGGATAGACATTTAGTCGGAAGTGAACGGTAAGTTATGGAGATGGAGGAATAGACAACATATATATATTTTGACGTCGTGCACAAATTTGACATAGGATAGAAAGGGTACTTGACTATTAAAAATAGTCTATAAAAATACTCACATAAGTGGCGTGGATGACACAAAGAGCAAAAAATTGCAATCCAATACATGTGAGGGTAAGTTAGTTGAAAAAATTGTGTTTCTACCTCTCATTCTAATCGTAATTATGATTTTATTATAAAATTAAAAACAAGAAGTAAATTTAAAATTGGATAAAAAACGCAATAGCCCCAAATTAATTTATGGTGATGAAATCTAGATAGATAAAATTTATGATGACAAATAAGAAACTAGCTATAAATAAAATATTTTGTGAGACGGGTCTTTTTTTGTTAACAAACACGTGTCCAATTCAAAAGGCTGTCAGTCATGTCATCAGGCTAGATACAGTGAGACAAAGGCAACTATAAGATGATTTGTAGCCTATGTTTTATTTATCAAAATTAATATTGAAGTACAATTGTAATAGTATGATTTTCTCATTCTAATTAATGGTCATTTTGAACATGCGAGTGGATAGATGAAAAGAAAAATGCTAAAATATATAATATTGTTGACGCTAGTTCACATCACAAGGTGTATAGACATAAACCTGCTTCCTATGATAAATGAATATGATGCAAACAATGAAAGTTCAAGTGAGCAAGGATGGGGATTTATTGTGTCAAAGGTGACCATGCTCCCCCCCCCCCCCCCCCCCCCTCTCTTGGTTTAAAAAGTTTGTTAAGAAGACAAAAATTTCTCCATATATGTAGAATAAAAACTCTTTCAAATGCAGATCGTTGTGGGTGAGAACATATGCAATTATGCAAAAACACACACACACACATATGACTTAAAAAAATTTCATACTACCTGCGGTTCTTATTTGATGATATTATATTATGATAACATTTCTAGTTGAGGAAGCGTCTATATTTAACTATTTCACAAGCTGAAAATTATCCAAACTATTTCCATTTGCTTGGAAACGAACAAATTCTGGTAGAGCTAGGATTGAATGCATATCTAGATAAAAGATGGCTTTGTAGTAGATAAGAAAATAGAAACTGAACTGTGCATAAAAATGGGGCGGATGTGCTCTTTTCAACCTATTACAAACCAGGTGCCAACATTATTTCTAATAAATTGAATGAGAAATTGGACCCAAGCACCTTAGATTAGATTGAATGAGGCAATCCACTTTTCTAATATTATGCTTTTACACATTCTTTTTTACTAGCACTACCGTAAAGCCCGAGCATTGCTGAAGGTGAAAGTTGCCTAGAGCGGGATGAATGAGCAAACCTAAAAATCTTGAGAAATTAGACTTAACAAATTTTATTAGTACTATCAACAATGTCGATGGAGCTGATCGGCAGTGCCGGTGGAGGTATAGACAGTCGCCCAAAAGTAAGTCTAAGTTGGATCCACAGCTAGTAAGTGGAAGGGAAGATTACAACAGCTAATTTAAGCCACTATAATATATTAGCAACAACTAAATAAGCATACACAAGTAGAACAGTCGAATTTAAGCTAATACAAGAAGAAACCCTAGAACATGAAAAAGAACAACAAGAAATAAAAAGAAGCGCACAGAGACACAAGATTTGTTACCGAAGTTCGAGCTGATAAAAAACTCTACGTCTCCATTGAGAAGTCCACAAAGGACCGTGTCTCTTTCAACCCTATTATCATTGAAGCGACCACAGAGGTCGAGCTCGAGTTCTCCACTAGCAAATCTGCGGGATGGGTAATATAAACTTTCCGAGGTATCATCACACAAATTGGGAGCTCTACGGGCACCGCTAACCGTCTAGGAGCAAAGCTCTAAGAGTAACAAGCACAAATCACAAGTATGACGAAGTTGAATGCTCAAGAGTGGAATGGTGCTGTCAATCACTAGAAATCTTGTGCTCACTTAAACCCTAGATCAAAGGATGAAACTTTGACTTGGAGAGCGAGGGTAAGGAGAGTGGAGCTCAAAAATGACTTTTGATTTTCGGGTTAGAGAGGGTTTGGCCGAAGTGGGTGAGAGCCTTTTATATAAGAGAGAATTTCCTGTATGCCATAGAAATTGCTATCAATTCTTTCAGTGTCATAAATTTGGGTGAAATTCCCTTAGTGCCATGACTTCTAATTTTTTTTCCCTCAGTGCCATTCTGTCCACTTTTCCATCCATCAATCGTTAAGTGTAGTTGGAAAAGATAATTTTACCCCTCCTGAATGTGGACCCCACATGTCAGCTCTCCTATCAAAAATTGGAATTTGGACTAGAATAAAAAATCCAAATTTGGAATAGAATAAAAAATCCAAATTTGGACTATAATTCAAATTTGTAAAATTCAAATCTGGATCTGAATTTGTCTGAAAATTTGAAAGTCCAAATTTGGGCTAGAATTTAAATTTGTAAAATTTAAATATAGATTTGAATTTTTCTAAAAATTTGAAAATCCGAATTTGGACTAGAATTCAAATTTGTAAATTCGAATCTGGATATGAATTTTTCTGAAAATTTGAAAAATCCGAATCAAATTTTAAAATCTGAATATGGACTAGAATTCAAATTTATAAAATTCAAATCTGGATTTGAATTTTTTTAATTTGAAAATCCTAATCAAAAATCAAATTCAAATTTGGACTAGAATTCAAATTTGTGAAATTGTCTTTTCCAAAATCCGAATCAAAAAATCAAATTCAAATTTAGGAGGGGTAAAATTGTCTTTTCCAACTATAGTTAACGGTTGATGGATGGAAAAGTGGACAGAATGGCACCGAGGGAAAAAACTTTAGAAGTCATGGCACTGAGGGAATTTCGCTAGAATTTATGGCACTGAAGGAATTGATAGCAATTTCTATGGCATACAGGAAATTCTCTCTTTATATAAAGGGCTAAAAAAAGTCGTTGCTGTGTCTGGATGCCTCACATCGTCACTGCCGATGGATCCATTGACACTACCGTTAGGGTTTCTGACAACTGTAGAAGCTTGTCATGACTCACATCGGTACTGTTGATCAAGGCATCGACACTGCCGATGAGGCTGGCACATTGAAGAACAATGGTTTCTAGGAGACCCTGATCGACACTGCCGATAAGGTTGATCAACACTACTTATCAGTGTCCACCAGAGAATCCGAGGAAAAACATGTTCTCTGGAGAGGGGCATCGGCACTGTAGATGGAATGAACTAGAGCCAGACAGATAGTGTGGCTCTCTGAAAGGCATGATAGGCACTGCCGATCTGGTTGATCGATAACCGATCAGCTACAATCAGAGAGCCAGACAGAAAGGACCTCTCTAGATGAGAGGAACCGACACTGCCGATGGGAACATCAGCATTGCCGATACTGGCAAGACAAATGCCATAGAGTTGTCTGGTCTCTACAGCGCCTCTGGAAGGAGGGATCGGTACTGCTGATGAAGGTCACCGGCACTACCGATGAGAGAAAAAAACAAAGGGTCGACAAAATGGAATCAAATGGAATTTGAACATTGATAGTATGGACTTCCTACACTCAAGATAAACATAAAACTTTTATGATCTTCATTATTGAGTGCATTTTGAACTTTGAACAAGAGGCAAATGACCATATTATTTTCTCTTTTTGTTTCAATGTATTTCATTCATCAATTTGAGATAGTCATCTATACACATGCTCTATAAAAATATTAATCTATTTTTAATTGTATTAATATCAATCACCAAAATAAAATTAAGAGGCTAGATGCACTTTCAAAAAGTTTGTTGAATGCAATATTGTGGGCACTCGGCAAAAAACATTATTGCCCGAGTGTGCTGGTAGAGATACTCGGTAAAGAGAAAATACTCGGCAACAATTTATGTTTTACCGAGTGCCAAGTGAAAAACACTGAGCAAAAATCACTCACTCAAAAAAAATACCACGTGGCCACCATACGTCACCATTATGCTGAGGATCTGTCACTCGATAAACTTTATACCCGATACACATGTGTGATGCTATACTAATAAATTATTTTCTCTGCATTTTGGGCATAATACTGGCATGTAATTAGGTAAACGCAGCTAAGTTTGTACATAGACATGGAGCTTTATCATTAAAATTAAGAAATTGGCCAATAACTGATATTCACCAGAAAACGGTTCCATACTCTGATTAAATTCATGTTGTTTCGTTGTTTTACAGTAGTAGATTTTTGTGGAGGCCCACCTTGGAAGAACAATATTAACCAAAAAATTGTTTTTGTTTACTTTATTTTCAATTTTGTAATATTTATTAGTATGAAGAAAATCAATTGTCAGTTGAAGTCCCTGTGTCAAACGGGCAAAGCCCAAAGCAAAAATTAAGAGTGAGCACAAAACGGAAACTAGAGAAACAGAGATATAACAGCATAAATTAGCAATGCCATTATGTCACAATATGATCCATCTAATGAAGCAACCTGGTCTCAGCCTTACATGTGCCGAAGCAGTTGATCATTATGTCTGACCGATTAGGTTACGGAATCAATGCAAACAGAGAAATAAACACAGAAGAGCAGCACACAATTCGTAAGCTAGGTTACAGAAGCCAATAACATCGAGTTGAGGCAGAGCTGCCATCTTGTTCCATGGGTCACAGTTTGCTTGATAGCTCTTGCAGCTCAATACTGATTATTGGTGACGTCGGTGCCCGGCGGCGCCAGCTGGTGGTACCCGAGGTTGAGCTCGGTGGCGAGCATCTGATGCTGTGCCTCCAGCAGCTGCAGGGTGCCGGGGAGGAAGCACTTCATGTCCAGCGCCGCGAAGGGGGCAGCAGGGAAGAAGCACTTGGTGTCCAGCGCCGCGAAGGGGTTCATCTGCTCCATGCTGATGGCGGCCGCGGATCGGGCCACGGTCACCTGCTGCAGCTGCTGCTCCCCCTCTGCGATCTAGTAAGATGATCCACGGACTATATCAGCAATATGAACAAGAAGCTACTTGAGAAGCATGCACATCTAATTAACCAACAGAGCTTTGGTTCTGATTCCTGAGCGATATTTATACCTTGGTCCTGAGATCCATGTTGTCATTTTGAAGCTCAGTCTCCTGCAGTTGTGACAAAGTGCCAATGCAAAGGAGATTGAGTTAAGGTTGATTGGGTGAATCAAGGGTGATTAATAATGAACTTCGATATGTACTACTTACCCTTTTGACCATGTAATTGATCTCTGAAGCCAGGAGCTCACTCTGAAACACGAATTATTCAGCAACCAGAATCAGCAACTACTCAGGTTATTTCAGAACATGAAGAACTATTCGACCCAAATAATTTTGAAAATCAGTGGGAAGTGACACAACGTAAAGAACTAAGAGCCCATTTCTTGGTGATTAGTTTGCGTAAAAAATGGTTGAATTTAATGTGTTCATTATATTGTTACCTTCCTGGCCCTGATCTTTGAAATGCTTTTCTCGAGGCGGCTCTCCAGCTGCTTCAGCTCCTTGAGCGACAGGTTGCCCACAGATTCACCAAGCAAGTGCCTTCACAAGTTGGACAGATTAATCTAAAGCTAAGGCAGTAGTTTCAATCATTTAAATTCTTAACAAACTCCCAATATATAGCAAACAAAAAATATTTCTGCAAACAGGCTCTTTTTTTTATAACTGCAAACAGGCTCTTACGTGTTAGTATTGTGCAGCATCTGGATCTGGTTACGCAGCTTCACAGATTCTTGCTGGTAATATTGCTGCAAAAGGAATTGGTCAGATGAGTCTCTATTTTTTTTTACATTATACGACGACGACACCTGAGTGAAAGGAAATTTTTAGTTACATACTTCCAGTAACCACATTGTAACAAGTAAATCCTCTGTTTAAAGTTATTTTCTAAGCCTGTAACATAATGATCAGCATGACAACAAATAAATTACACTAGGACATCTATAGACAGGAATAACCTCCATATCTCCCCTTAAGTGAGTTTTCTTCAAGGATAAACAAAAAATTTATATATACAAAGACACTACAAATTGGTCATAAATATTCTGATTTGGACATGTATGATTTGATCTTAGCGGTATCATTTGGGAACTCCAAGACGACAGTGGGGTAGCCTAGCCCATAGTATATCTTTTTCGAAGACTGAAAAATGTTTTGGTGTATAGCTAACATGGGTTACTTGGATATCATTTGACCTCTGTAAAGTCTATCATGCATACTCTCACTCAATTTACATGAAGTTTATTTTAATATAAAAAGCATCACATATTCACCACAATAATATTTGTTTGAGCTTTAAGTGTTAAGGTAATACTCATGCATATGTCATATATTGATATAGAACTACCTGAGCATTGATCTCTAACAGTGGGGCCCCAGAGGACGAGCCACAGGCATGTGCCTTCTTGTACCTCTCAATTGTAGCCCTGACACTGCAGCCGATTAATGAAACAAAACAAAAGGCATGGAAATGGAGAACAAGTCAGTATCTCAGTGATAACCCCAATATTCATTTACAGTGATAAACATAGTACAACTGAGAATATGATCATTCACAAGACAAAGAATATGATCAGCAACCAAAAGATGAAATGAATGAGAGATGGGCATCATGTATAAAGACATTTGTTATTGATGTGCACATAGCACAAGAGAGGAGCAAGCACAGCGAATATGGGAAGAGGATGGTGCATGCAGTTCCTAAACCGGTGTAAGTCTGCAAAGGAGGCGACGGGGTACGTTTCTGCATGCATGTGGACGCGTGTGGTTGGGACTTGTGGAGGGGAAGCAAGGAAATGGAAACACTTGACAGCTAGTTTTTGGTCAGGTATGTTGCAACGTCCACTCTCATCCAAAGTGAGAGACACCTATGCTATACTGATATGACATATGCTTAGCTTATGTAAGAGAGAGAATGACATCTAAAATGATACATTAAGAGATACAAAGAGTTATGCAAATGCTTTGTGTGATTTGACCTCATGTTTGATATGGAGTTCGTACCACCACTCAAGGGGTGTGAGATGTTAACACCTCAACATCTAACATCTCAATTTATTAAGTTGAGTAGCCGACTGCTAAATTTTATTGAGAGCAAACAAGCTTCAAACTTCAGAATGAGGGAACACACAAATAGTAGAAAGATGTTTACACAATAATTAATCAATATAGTTCAGTTCGTACACAAAATACATATTTAGCCTATCTTGATTAATTTTCAAAGAACCAATATTTGAAACAAAAGAATCAGGCAACCTGAATATACTGCAAGGCAGCAGCAGTAGTCATAGTTTCATTCGCTCAAGAATGAAATTTCCAATCAAAATGAATATGACACTAAAACTGTGGCACTGATACTCTAAGTTGTCAAAGTTGTTTGCCAGGTAAAATGATCTCTTATTTAATGACAATCCAATTTGGTAAGCTATTGTATGTACAAAACCTCCTAAGCGTGGGTGAATAATAAAAAAATCACAACATATTGGACCACGTATATGGATACATTCATAGATATATGAAACAAATTAAAGTAATAATTTTGATCTCATACAAGTTTAGTACTACCCAATTCATTCACCTAATTAAGATCAAGCAAATATTTAAATAGCCTTGTATTTTTGACATTTCGCAGGATCAATCTCTGAATTCCTACTGCAAAAATACTTTGTTGAAAGTTTTGCTCTCAGTGATCATGGATCAGTAGCCATGAAGAAACATGAACTCAGAAACGAGTTGAACATGCATGAAATGACATGGCAAGGGAATAACCAATCAACGAATAAAGCTAAGCTGATTTCCAGATGTGCACAGACCTGTTGTTCGCGTACTCGTAGAGGCGGCCACGGCTTGAGAAGACGATGAGCGCCACCTCAGCATCGCAGAGAACGGAGAGCTCATAGGCCTTCTTGAGGAGCCCGTTACGGCGCTTGCAGAAGGTGACCTGGCGGCTCGTGCTGTTCTCGATCCTCTTGATCTCAATCCTTCCCCTCCCCATGCTGCAAAAGATCCCGAACTGGGAACCAACAAAATTTCACATTAGAGATTTTCTAAACAGACAAGAGATCTTGAAAGATGGAATTAACCAAGCTTTACGCTTGTGGCCTACGAAACAATTTCATGGGTGTCTGCCAAAAGGGAGAAATTAAAGGAACACGGGTTGGATTCAAGAAATCAGCTGAAGGCATCAACACAGAGAGAAGATAAATCTGAGCGTTGGAAGAAAAGATGACAACAAATCGATGATTTGACGGATGGATCAAATCCCAAGGCATGAAAAAACGTGATGTCTCACGACTGGATAGATCGATGACAGGCTCAGCTTTCTCTTGCCTGTCTCCAGAAAGGAATACATACATCAGAGATGCAAGGCCATCATATAAACTCAAGATCTAATCAAACCAGCCAATCCAACACAGAACTTTGAGGTTTTATTCTTGCAGAAACAGCTGAAGAGTTTACTGAGTTGTTCTTGCCGAAATAGTTGAGAAAACGAAAAACCTGAAACAACAAGCTGGCTAGAGGAACCAAAAAGGGGTTCTTTCGTTTCCTGTGTGCTCAAGAAAAAGCAGTTTGCCGTCAAGACAACGAGGAAGAACCCAACTATATCTGAGGAAGGAAAGAAACGGGGAAACGCGTTGCAGATACGCGCAGTTAGCAAAGCCTCTGCAGGCCGGGAGAAAGATGATCATCACAACGTAAGAACAACCTGCAGGCCGGGAGCCGGATATGCTTTAGTACTGCCTTGCCTTGTCTCCCCCATGTACAAGACCAGAGAGATCTAGTCTAACGAGCTAGAAAGAGGAATTTCAGAAGCAAAAAGCAGAAACCTTCCAACACGCCACTGGCAAAGAATCCAGATACACACACATATAGAAAGAAAGAAAGAAAGGAAAAGAGGAGATAAAAATCTGAGAAAACAAGCATCGAACTTGCAGTCCTCTTATTGTTGTTCTTACAAGAACTCGAAGCACAGAAAAGGGATTTTCCTCAAGGGGAAAAGGTACAAGCAAAACAAAACCGAGCTCAACAGCAACTGGATCCGAAGCAGCAGGTCTCACAACACATCAGAGAGAACTGGAGAATTACAACTGAATATTAGCATGTAAAGAGATAACCTAGCGAATACGGCTGGACTCTACCTTGTTCCTCTCCTCTCGTTTCTTGGAGGAGCAAGCAAGCCAGGAAAGGAGCTCTGGCTACTTTGGCTTTCTCCTGCAGTGTGAGGGCAAATTGGCTAAATAGGAGCTGAGGTGATGCAAAGGCAAAGGAAAGACACAGCAGTGGCAGAGAGAGAAATAGAGGTCTCTCCGTCCAACGCCACTACTACTGTGACAAGAGAGTTGTGGTCTTCTTTTCCTAAGGCCCTTTGATATCTTGCTTACCCATATATAACCATTTAAACATCTTTACATATTCTCAAAGCATTTGTTTATGGCCTCTCCTTTCTGATCCCGATGTTTGTGTTGTGTAACCTGGAAGCACCTGTAGGCTGGACGCAAGCTGTCAACTGATTATGCAAACCGGTTGTGTTTGTAGATTTAGTCCAAGAAATGCAGCTCAGTTTCCCATCTTCTTGTTTCCGTGCACACTAAAAACTGGATATGCATTTTCATGGAAACGCATTCCAGTTAGTCTTTGACTAGAACTCTGTCCAAGAATACTATCCAAATTAAGTATGTTTAATCATAGGCGCACTTATTATTCCCCTTATTATCACATGCTTTGTTCAACGGTTTCAAAGAGGGTGTGCTAACTAACTCGGGCATAATCAAGCCGTTTATATTAAGCCCAAATTTACATATGATGGCGACCTGGTATAGCACTCTTTATGTTCATCAGGCATAAATCTGCTGTTTCCTTGTTGGTGGTAGAAAGGTAGCTAGTGTTCATTCATGCCCGTTATTGATATCCTTTGACGTATCTACTATTTTCTACCATGCACAGAAAACCATACACACTTTCTGCTATTTTCTTTTCTACCATCTGCTGTGACCTTTTTATGCCCGTTATTGATATCCTTTGACGTATCTACTCGTGTCCAAACCCCAATAAATCCCGTTACACGTATCCATGATACGGGCCTCTTCTCTAGTCCCAATTGCCTGGCGTCTCCGATGCATGGATCCAAGAAATTCAGGGTAACATGTAATAAGCTGCAGGCATATGGTCGTAGTTGATCGTTAGCTCCGGCCTGCTGGAGGGGGTCACATGGAGTTAGTTCTAGCCATGCCATACCCTTTGCTCATTATTACTCTTTGCAATTCGCTTGCAAACTGGCTCCACCTCTTTTTGGTCTCTCTCTCCTGATTGATGCACAGCTTCTTTGACTGCTGCTGCTTCTGCTTGCTAATAATGCTGTCAGGAGGAGAAGAACATTTACTTCCATGCTGGCCTTTTCTTCTCAAACATACTGCAAATTGAAGGGGCAGGCAGATATTGGTACTGCATGCGTGAAAGTTTAATTTTCTTTCTAGCTAGTAAACCTTGCTCAATTTCTGCATCTTTTTCTTTGTGTGATTCTTCCACATCACTTGTTTTAACCTGCCTAGCCTAGGAAAAGTCACCAGCCATTGTGAATTGTCTGCCACGTACGTAGTACAGGATGGAGAGAGAGAGCAACGGATCTTTTGACAAAAGCCGCTCCGTGCTGAGAGAGGAGTGAGATGTGTGTGATGATCAGCAGCAGCAGCTACTGCAATCAGTGCAGTGCATATGGTATGGGCCAGGTGCATGCATGGCACTTGGGCCAAGGAAAAAGAAAAGGGAGGGGTCAATGTCGAGTTGCCGAGTATGGATGAGCAGCACCTGATCCGGGGCCATACGGCTTCCCCCGTCCAGCACCCGTTTTGGTGCTAATTCTTGTCTCCCCTGGCCTTGCCTGCTTTAACCCACCACTCCACTCCTCCACTGCCACTCATCGCTTTCAACTCTCGATGATGCGTGACCACACACACGCAGCAGCAGCAGCTCGTACATTATTGTTAGCTAATAGGCTGATCACCTGCCTGCATTGCTCTCCGATCCATGTGGAAGCTGCTGGTGCCATGATTGATGAGCTATAGCCACCGTACCGATGGGATCGTCACTACCGATCCAAAAAGGCAGCGATGCCATGATCCTTCTGCTTGTTCTTGTTGCCAAGGCACGTTCGTTCGCCAACCAGCAGAAGCAAAGCATCTGCAGGGATTGAGGAGGAGCTTTGGATGAGTCGCAGCTCTCACACAGCTTATGCTCTCGCAATGGTTTCCTGCTAGATCATCCTTCTTTAAAAGCCAATTTGAATCACTAAATAAGTTTCCAGCATGAGCGAGAGGAATAGTAGATCATGTTTTAAGTGTGTGTATATACTCAAAATTAATGATAAATAGGTATGAACACATACCTAAGGTAGTTTTTTTTTGAACGTGGGAGTAATTACACTTGGGAGTAGAATGGAATTACCGATTTGAAATTGTGTGTGTATTTAACAAATTTGTTGGCATATGCTTGATTTCAATGAACAACGACACAACTGACTCGACCTTTCTACAGTTCAGCTTTAGCTGCAATTTAATTTTCCGCGTGACACAGAGATGCACTAGAATTTGGTACGTACTTTACACGTAAGTACTTCGACACTCTCAGGTAGCGTTCGAGAATTTCAGTACTGGGTTGCAAGCACGCCTAGAAAGAACATTTGTATCCCTTTCGGTACTGCACAATCATCGCTAACATATATACGTGCCTGGTCTACGCGACGTGTATCAGTGACTGTGCACAAATTAATAATGCAGCACTGCCGCTGTAGAAATGCGAGAGCAAATAAAACAGGCCTTATTATATATGTGATGATTATGACTGCTCTTGATTATCATGGTGTAATTGCAATATAGCATCAAATTGATACGTCCAACTTTCGCAAGATAACATGGAATCAATCGATGAACAAAAAAAGGAAGAAAAAAAAATAGCAACAAAGAATCATGTGCACGGATCAATGGACCCCATATGACCATCCCTGAGCCACTGACAATCTGGCTTCCTTACACGCCTGCGGTGGGTCCCACCTGTAAGTCGCCCCGCTAGCTAGTCCGTACGAGCAGAGATAACTTGCAGCCTCAAGAAGCAACGGCTCTGGGCTACTCAGTACTGAACCGCGAACCACAGGATCACTTGGAAGCCGCGGTGATCATAGGGAAGCTGCAGCAAAAATGATAAAGGGACTTTTGTTCGATCGTTACGGTCAAAGCAACAGTGATCACGGCCGGCCAGATCTGCAGCTTTGCTGCCGCCAAGGAATCCACCTACAAACGGAAAGCCATCATCACCAGCAGATCGCCTTTCCCGCGGCAGGAATATCAATCACACATACAGCCACGGTCCACGAAGCAACCACACACAGCCAGACCATGCAAGTGCTGGACATGCACCACAACTCACAAGCAGTTGAAGCTGCTGAGCTATGCAGGCATGCAGGGGGGTGAGCAAGAGCAATGCATCTCCGATGAGTCCATGGCACTGCTGCAACTCGGAACAACAAGCAAGGAGATGGAGACAGTGCAGCAGGGGTAGTGAAACGAACGCATCAGTAGAACCTTCCCTATTCCTCACAGATGCCCAAACTTTCTAGTTGCTTGATCATTTTATTAAGAACATGCCTGAGAGCACGCATTTCCTTATGAAGAAGAATAGTTTATAGTTGATTCTTTGTGAGAAACAACTAGCACGGCCTGAGTTACATTAAGTGTTTATTGCAAAACAAAAACAAACTGATTATCCATTACAAACAAAGAAACATGCGGCCGTGGTGTTCCCTGCTATCACCCATAACCGCATTCTTTGATAGAATGATGTCGATGATCAGCATATGCGTCACTACTTTTGTTTTGTTGTTGAACACCCTCCTGTTACGCTCAGTTCCACAGTGACCATACCGTGAGGAGGATCAAGGAGTACCCCTTGGCAATCAATTTCCTCGACTTCAGCCGCCAATCAACTACAGTAAGCATTCTCTGACTTGTGGCAACAATTGTATGCACCGACAAAACGAAATACGTAGCTTCTACCAGCATTCCTGGCTCTGGCTGTAGATCTACGTACTCGAATAGCAGGTGTTCCACCGTTTCGTCCTCTTGGTCACCCGGTAGTTGCTTGACCATCATGGGAGCCAGAGATGAGATCTCTCCATATCTGCTGAAAACAAATTCATATATGTTGCCTGAATCTCAAATGTTGCTCACTATGAAACAAAGTGGCAAGCAGAGTTTTTAGATTCCGGTGACATAGTGATATATGAAACCAACACGCAAATGAAAACTTGCCAACCTCACAAAATGAAAGAACCAATGTTAAATTTTACAAAGAGTTTATGGTAATTCCATTATAGTTCCAGACATTCTCATACTATTAATTAGAGAATAAAGGTTTGTAATTAGAGAATAAAGGTTTGGCCGTAGCTAGCACTACGTATGGTGCGGAAGCTGCTAGACACGGTTGTCCGTGCGGCCAATCTGATATAATAACTTAAGGAGTCCGTCCAAGGGAAATGAGATTGAAAAATAAGGGGGGCAAGGAATATCATCGTAGAATTTTATGGCTAATATTATTCAATTTCAAATGCTGCCAAAACTCTTTTGCTAGTTTTGTGGTCTAATTGCAGCGAAGTGAGATGGATCTAAGGTTACAACATACCTACAGGTGAGGGCAAGTACAACGGTTTAGTGTTATAATCCGTCTCATGCATGACACATCATCTTGAGATTTTTTGAGACTGTTTATCAGACTACTTGTACAATGGGTAGTTGTTTTAGTTGTCTCATAGTAATTTCATCATCCTTTAATTTGTGGACAAAAATAGGAAAATTTAAGAGTTATAAGACAACTACAATTCATACAATGGTGTATAAGTCATCTCATACTCCTAAAATTTAGCGCATGAGGTGGTTGTTTTGCGAAACAACCACTTATTTCTCTTATCACCCTTTCTCTCTTCCACATCATCAAAAATCTTATGTGACACTGTATGAGACGGCCTATAAAACTGCTTACGTGTAGCGTTGTACCTGTCCTGAGGCCAAACATTATAAAATGATTGAAAGTGGGATCACAAACGTGCTGATTGGGAGACCAAGTCGGATTTTCCTATAGTTACAAGCTTGAAAGTGGTACAATGACGTGATGACCGGGATGCGAGATCGGCTTTTCCTAGTTAATGTACCATTAGTTATGGTATTTTTTCATGGCAGCGTAACGTGTGCAAACCAAGCAAGCTGTGCAAACTTGGAAACTATCCATCAAGACCACAACAACCCCATCCGATAGCTAGGGAGAGAGGTAGGGTAATTTTGTAAAGAACTACCCGCCACCTCCCATCCTAATCTTTTTTATTTTTGCAAATGAACCCCCTGCCCCGTCCCACCCTATGCGAGACACGCAGTTTTGACGCGAGATCCAGTGGGTTGCTCCCCCTCAACTGCGCTGCCTCCGCCGCACCCCTTGACCGCGCCACCTCCGCCACCCTCGATTGTGCCGCCGCTGCGGCGTAGCGGTGCCGCCGGGATGAGGAGGAGGAGCCCACTGACGGCGGAGGGGGCGAGCGTGGTGAAGGCGAGGCTGCAGGTGTTGAGTAGCCTCGTGCCAGCCGGTGAGGCGCTGCGTGGCCTCTCCCTGCTGAGCATTGTGTTCATCAGCCTGAGCTAATGCAGTTTGCAATTTCTATGTAATCGTGTTATGTTATGTTGTGTCATGCTGAGCAATTTCTTCTTGCTGAGCATTTCTGTGTAATGGCTCCTATGTAATGATGTTTCTCTTGTGCAATTATGTATAATAATTCAGTGAAAATTCATTGATGTTTCACTGTATCTTTCATGGAATGTTCTGTGCTTTGCTGCCTGTGCAACTGCAACATGGACATGTACATTATTTTTCAACTAAATTTTCTGGAATGAACTGTCTTGTCCATCAGCTTGTGGTGGTCTCCATTATCATACGATGAGAATTATTATCTTGGTTTAGTTGATTGAATCCTCCCAACAAAAATAAAGCATTCCAAATATTATTTTTCTGCGTGAGTGCAAAGTTTCAGACAAGTCAATAAACTGACATAGTACCATACTCACATATGAATATACCAAGACACAACCAACTGGTGACAAAGAATGTTCCTAGAATGGAGATAAAATGGAAGAAACAACATGGATGTTTTAAAATTGATAGAATTCACTTGTTGCCTCCATGCTATATAATAATTCATTGACACTAAAAATTCATTCCTCCATGCTATATAATAATTTACTGACACTGAAAATTATCACTAGTACAAAAAAGATGTTTACAATTAGCCAACAACATTGTTTGGGCAATTGCATGCATCATGATCCGCTGGTTGCTTGCATTTTCCACACTTCTGTAATTTTCTTGGTGCATTATCTTCCTTGCTCTTCTTAATTCTTTTGCATCTCCAGTTGGACTTGATATCACGTGGTGGATGTATATGGACTTCATTTGGAATTTTACGACCAAGGAATGATTCAAACTCATCCTGTTTATTAACTGTAGAAGGAGGAGTGATCTTTTGGATAGGTTCTACTAGTTTGGATAAACTAGAATATAAAAAGTCCATCCCTTCTTCAGAGTTCTTGGCCATTTGGATAAGATCTTTAAACTTGTTGCATGAATCTGAAACCTTTTTGCACATTGCCACCTCCATAGGATCTTTAGCCTTTTCATCCAGAAGGTTACCTTCTTCATCAAAGGATACTTCTCTGTGAAATTAAAGATTTAATCAGCACTATTGCACATAGAAAATAAAATAGACATAGAAAACAAAACAACAGTAGAAACTCACCTGTCGCATCTTTTGTCCCATCTCTTCATAATATAAATCAATGGTATCTCATTTTGCTTCTCGGCTCTAAGCATTTGTATGATAAGACGACACTGGATGCCATAGGACTCATATAATTTATAGGAGCACGTACCAAACATGTTTAACCTATTCATATGAACCACACGCTCTTTTTCAGAACGGCTGTTGATGGTTACAATTTTCATATCTTCACACTAAAAAATTCTTTGAATAATACAATGGTATCTTGCAGCGACAATTTGTTCCTAAAATTTACTGAAAACTTCATGTGTATATATCACACTACATTGCTTCTCCATGGCCCATGGTGTCATCAATTTAGGAGTGGCGTGAAGACTTGCATTATCGGCTAACAACTCCTCTTGACGCTGGCACTCCAAAGTTGTGTCAAACCTTAGCCAAAACTCAACAAAGCACAATTTTCTATGAATGAAACCATTAAAAAAATAATTTGCACTCCCCAATCTTGATGTAGTCCTAAAGATTCCAGCTAGATGTATGTCCATAAAGTATGTTGGAATCCATGATTCACGAATGGTAAACTTCGTGGAAAACCAATCATTTCCCATGAGTTAAAAATCTGTTATGATAGAATTTCATTGTGACACAAAATCATTTCTAGATTATCGGAGCCCCAAACACACTTGTTTAGTCTATCCTAAAACTCTTCATACTTGTTTACAGAGGGCCCGACCCTCTCAGGTACCTTTTCCAGGATATGCCACATGCAAAGTCTGTGAGCTGTATTTGGTAGAATCTGAGAAATAGCAGCTTTTATGCTTGCATCTTCATCTGTTATGATTAGATGAGGTGCTACTCCACCCATAGCCTTAATAAAGGTCTCAAACAACCATACATATGACTCGATCTTATCATTTGCTAAGAATGCTACCCTAGGAAACATTTTGCAAATGATGATTGACTATAGTAAATAGCACAAACTTCATGTTATACTGGTTAGTGGTATATGCTGCATCTACCGAAACCACATCACTGAAAACACTATAGTTTTTCTTGCATAAAGCATCAGCCCAAAATTCACGAACAAGTCATCCTTGTTTGTCCACCATAAATTCATAAAAGAAGTCATGATTTACTTCCTTCTTTTGCTCAAGTTGTGCCACAAATATTTGTGCATCTGCATCCTTGATTTTGGTTCTAAGGTGACGGTAATAGTTTTGCAAATCCCTTTTTGTGCACCCAACATTCTGAAACCCACCTTCACTGATATGGAGGAGTCAATATGCCTGCGAGGTGCCAATGCTAGCCTTGTGACAATCGAGCATACTCTTTGCCCTCACTGACTTTACGGTTGGATCTTAGCAAATGCCTCTTATTTGGTGACACAAAACCATGGCTGTGCTCCTCAACCCATGATTTTATATGATACTTGTTGTCACTACCAAGATTGACCCATATATGTGCCTCACAACCACATCTAGTTTCCAACATTTATGTGTCTTTTTTTTTCTGGATTCATCACTAGCATTTTGTACAACCTCCTTTCTATAACCTTCCCTTGAACAACCATACTGCTTGTATTTGATTTGCTCATTTTACTTCTTATGCTAACCAACGTCAACATAGAAACTAGCTTTATATGCGTACTCTTTGTAAAAGGTCTTCACCTCTGTTAGTGTATCAAAGATCATTCCAACCATGGGCTTCAAATGCTCTTTGCTACTTACTGCTATACTCGGAGGAGATTTTGGCGGTGGTGTGCTTGGATGTTCAAGGTGGGCTCCAGCTCCGGCGTCGATGGCCTCAATGGATATAGAATCAACGACGACTTGAGAGAGGGTGCCCGTCACCTAGTATGTGAGTTCCTATATGCACGTTAGTTCCTATAAGCACTTATCAATTTTCATAGTAGCAGAGGTGATATTTAAAATGCATTACATTTAGTTGATTTCACCTAAACATCCGTGGCGACGACGGCGGCGGACTGCGGCAAAATGGCAGCTACATTCGGTGCGTTGGACTGCATGGAGGCGATGGATTGGATGGAGGCGGATTGCATGTCGGCAGCAGACGGTCAAAGGGTGGTGGACTGGATGGAGTCGGTGGTGACGGCGGTCCATTTTACTTCAAGGGCGTCTCCCAGGGGCATTCTGGGGGCGCATCCTTGTGCGTCTCCTGAGGGTTGGGGCAGCGGCGTCCCTATCCCCATCGTGCGTGAGATCGGGATGGGCATGGGTATTAGAGGGAGGTTTTTTTTTTGCAAAACTATAATTAGGAAGGATAATGGTGGGGGCGGGGGGGGGGGGGGGGGGGGGTTAAGTGCAAATTGAGCCCATCTCTAGAGGGAGTCATCGGATGGAGATCCTATGGTTATGATCATTGGTTTGCAAGTTTGCACAGGTGGTGGGGTTTTCACCTGATACGCTCCCTTTTTCATACCAATCACTAGGGAAAATGCTGATAGGTGGGACCATCACTAAATCATGATAAAAATATATGTGTTACTAATTAATGAATTTCTTGTAATGTGTGTTGTGGATACAGGTCCGAATAAACCTGAGAGGACCATCGAGGGGGACCTGATGTCACCCTTCGGCTGTTCAGTCCCTCGGACAGGCCGAAGAGAGATGCACAGACAAACTAATAATAAACGAGTGTCGAAGGCCTTTGATTAGGTCCCTTTGGTTATCAATTGTATTGAGTTAGTGGATCCGTACCGAAAGGTCCGTACCTGAGATGTGAAGAACAGGAGAGCATATGTAGCCCTATGCTCACCTGCCCCCTCTAGATGTGTTTACATGGATGTCCTAAGTCTATATTACATGTCTGACACTCATGAATAAGGGTATTCCAGTACTTCAATCGCCATCCGATACATGCCGCCGGGAGGTGGTACTTATGCCAGGGGCCCCCCTGGGTCCGTATGCCCTTTGGCCATACAGGCGGCATGAGCTCCAATTGAGCCAATCTTCGGTTGTGCCTTTGGCCCATCTTTGGTTCTTGCTGTCCGTCGATGGGTTCCAATTAGGCCCTGAAAGACTAGGAGGTGTGTTTCCTCTACCCATGTGAATTTTCTAAATCTAAAACCTCCAAATTCTGCAATCCATATGTTTGCCAATTTTGCATTCCCTAATACATATTGTAATGTGTTCGTACTCACAAACCCTCTAGGAGAAGTTTGTCTTTTGCATTATTAGAAGGAAGTAAGGGCACATGCCCCTTCCTTCTTAGTAATACCTTGAACAAAAGCGTATAAGGCACTGACCACATAACATAGACTGCCAAGTTTTTAAAAATGTCTATTATTCCTCTATGCAAATTTCTAAGCCTTACTAAGTTATAATTAATTTTGAGGTCATGTTAAATGACATTGACATCAAAAGTGATTCAGAAAAATCAAATATAGTGATGTGCATATGGTGCTCCAATTGATAGTGTGATTTTGATCTACCATAGGAAGTGTTGGCAATAGCAGAAAATGGTGTAGTGTACACTCTTGTTAGTGTCATAGCATAATTGTTCTAGAGTCAATTAATTAGCAAGAAATTGTGCGTGTACACGGTTTCATGTTTGTTCATGTTCAGATGTTGGCTGAAGGTGAACATGGTTGATGATTGTATCAGATTGGATGATCTATAATTGTAGTGATCATGGAGGTCATAGGAGAGATGTTATATATGGAGTATTTTTTTTATGGAAATGGGGGGGGGGGGGGGGGAGAGCATCCTCACCATGTATCTTCATTTACCATTTGAACATAGCGGAAGTTGAGCGCCAGAGTTTCATGATACAACAACATAGGGGAGGGTGGAAGCTAGTTGCATTGCAATTGTGAGCACCAGTAGCCGACTATGTGGCGTTCAGGTAGAGGAAGGCGGCAGGTCCAAAGGCGAGCATGGTCACGGCAGATAGCCATGGGGTGATGGAGCGATGGTTGGTCGGCTTGAAAGACAATCTCGCTGTGGTATACCGAGACAACGTTATTATTTGGCATTTTAATTAGGGATTTGTTCAATATAGAGAGCAAGAATAAAGAAAGAACGTCGATCTATGGATTTTAGATTAGTGGGTACATCTTAATAAATTCAATAATAATATATTTTTTTGTAACCACTTTAACCCTCCTCTTATTGAACGTGTTTTTATATGGACTTCCATTACGATGGATTATACTACTTTAAACTGAAAGTTGCCTAGAGGTGGGGGTGGGGGTGAATAAGCAAATCTAAAAATCCTGTGAAATTGGACTTAAACAAGTTTATCAGTGGGACCGGCAGTGCCCGTGGATGGGATCGACAGTGCCAATGGCCACTGCCGGTGCTGGATCGGTAGTGCCGATAACACAACAGAAAGCGCCCTAAAGATAAACTAAACTGGTTTCATAGTTACTAAGTTGATGAAAGGAATTACAATAGATGAAAAAGAGCACTACAAGGTATTAGCAACAACTAAACAAGCCTACACAAGTAGATCTAGCAATTTAAGCAATTAAATAAAAGAGCACACGGAAATATAAGATTTGTTACCGGAGTTCGGGCTCACAAAGAACCCTATGTCTCCGTTGAGAAGTTCATAAAGGACCGGGTCTCTTTCAACCCTATTCTCACTCAAGCGACCACAAAGATCGAGCTCGAGTTCTCCACTATCAATTCCATTACGGGAGGGCAATACAAACTTCTCGAGACATCACCACATAAGTTGGGAGCTTTACGGGCACCGCTAACCGTCTAGGAACAATGCTCCAAGAGTAACAAGCACAAGTCACAAAGATGGTTCAAATCCAATGCTCAAGAGTGGAATGGTGCTCTTCACACTAGAAAACAATGACTCACTCAAACCCTAGCTCAAAGGATGAAGCTTTAGCTTGGAGAGTGAGAGTGAAGTTCAAAAGTGTCAAATGATTTTCGGTTTGGGAGAGAGAGGAACAAAGTGAGGTGAGAGCCTTGTATACAAAGGGCTCAAAAAGAGTTGTTGGCCTGTCTGGACACCCCACACCGGCACTGCCGATCGAGCCATCGACACTGTTGATAGGGTTACTGACACACTGTCATAGATCTGTAGACAAGTACTGACACACTGTCATAGATCTGTAGACAAGCATTCGGCCCGCACCGGCACTGTCGATCAGGGCATCGGCACTACCGGTGAGGCAGCCACAGAGAAGACAAGTGGTCTCTAGAGACCTTGACCGACACTTCTGATCAGGAGGACCGAGACTACCGATCACAGTCAGCCAGAGAGCTCGAGGGGAGACAGTCTCTATGGAGAGGGGACCGGCACTGTCGATCGGGGTGACCGGCACTGTCGGTGAGCTACAGCCAGAGCCAGACAGAAAAGTGGCTCTCTAGGAGAACCGATCAGCACTGTTGATCAGGATGATCGGCACTATCGATGAGCTACAGCCAGAGAGACAGAGAGAACAATCTTCTCTGGAAGGATAGACCGGCACTTCGGCACTGCCAGTGCTGGCAAGACAGAAACCAGAGAAGTGTCTGGTCATCATAGCGCCTCTGGAAAGAATGATCGGCACTGCCGGTGAGGGCCACTGGCACTGCCAATGAAGGCAAAAACAGAAGTGGTAGTTTTGGAAAATTTAAGCATTTGACTTTATCAACTTTATGAATTATACCTATCTTAATAGTATGGTTTACCTATACTCAAGATAAAAGTTAAAAGCAACATTGATCCTTCATTCTTTAGTGGATATTGGACTTTCAACTTGAAGCAAATGACCGTCTCCTTTTCCCTTTTTGTTTTAATATATCTTATTCACCATTTGAGATACTCATCTACACGCATGCTTAATAAAAATATTAGTCCATTCTTAATTGTATTAACGTCAATCTCTAAAATAAAATTAGGGATCTAGATGTATTTTCATAAACCTTAAAGTAGTATAGGATAAAACTGTATATTGACTAGTTAGTCTAACAATTTATGAATGTTGCTACTGCAGAGCAGCATGGTCATTAACATATTCGATTGAATCGTTATCGTCAGGAAGAAAGAAAGGGAATAATGCCTGCCATGGCCGCCGCCGCACAAGGTTGGCCACCACCGATGGCAAAAAAGACTCTGGCAGTAATACACTTAAGGAAACGAGTGGAGCATAGAAAATGATTCTTTAGCCTGTAGAGAACTCGTTTTAGGCCTAATCTTCTAGGGCATTGACTAGAGCTGGCCTAGCGATGGCAGAACAGAGCAGCACAGACAGATGCAAGACGACGCGGCTTCCTGGCCATGGGTGCAGCAAAACAGAAACTTGAAGACGTGCAGAGCATCAACACGAGTCCGTAGACGCAGCAGCATTGTCAGCTGTACAACCGGAAGGGAGATCGAGTTGAGCGATTGTCGCTTGCCCGACGGACAGACGCAGCAGCCTGACTCAAATTACAATCAACTCCGATGATAAACCCGCTAATTGAACAGAGAGCATGCGCCGCCACCGTCACCGCCCCCGCATGTCACCTAGCTGCCGGAATTTCGATTAGGGGAAGAGGAAGAACACAAAAACAAAAAGAAAGAACACCGGAGAAGAAAGAAATGAAGAGAAGTAAAGGAGCTCACTGTGCAGTGGCAAAGGCCACTAGCTGGAGTGTTTTCACTCAGGGTTCAAACCCTGGGTGCTACACCTGCACCTCAGGGGTCTTTCTTAGGGTATTTTTTTTTAAGAAAAAAGAAATAAAGAGAACACACTATTGTTTAGAAAAATGATAGTTTATTTTTAATTTTGTTTTAAAAATTACTATTTCAAATTATTCAAAAAAATTAATAAAATTACGATTTGCCATTATTTTTTTTCTCAATAATATTCATACTACTCCATACTATATTGATATACTACTTCATACTACTTAAAGATTTAATATAGTATAATTACATCTAAATTGTTGGATGGATAGAAATAAAAGACCCATATTAGTCCTAGCCTATTGTAAATGTGCTCTTTTATATGTATCTATAGTTGGACACAACAAAAAATTTTTCTAGAGCATAAAATTAGTGATCTGGAAAAGGGCAGTGGGTGTAAGTAAAATGTTTTCTAGTTATTGCTTCATCACAAGGTCAAGATTCAAACAATCCTGGTAGAGTTGTATTATCAAGGGCCAGTGGGTGAATAATGTCGAGTTACCGAGTAGTATGGGTGAGCAGCTCCTGATATCCCTCCCCACGCCAGACGGCTCCATTTTGGTGCTAAAAAATTTCTCCAGATTTGAACCAGCGCAAGCGCAACCCCGAACCTTCCTCGTCCTAGGTTTGGAAGCCGGTGGCCGCAGCGGCGAGGTGTGACACGTGGGTGGTGAGACTAGATGTGTTGAGCGCGGCCCATAGCGCGCTGTCGAGGCCCAGCCCGAACACCAGGTGGTCGTGTTGGACGTTGCGTAGTGCAGCAGAGCGCTTCGGCCACCGGCTCATCCGGCAAGCTTGCTGATGAAGCACTCCTCGTGACGATGCACTGACGCGTGTTGCCTCTTGACGAGCTCTCTGTGGTCAATTTTAGGTTTAACGCTCCACGATAAGCGGTGATGGAAAAGAGAAACACCAAAAGCATGATTGTCATGCATGGTAGGATTAGACAATAATGATGTCTGCTGGACCGTCGTCGTGCATACTTATGGTGCGGCAGCGCCTCCGCCACCGGTCACTCGCACTCATCTAGATCGATACCCCTGCCGTAAAGTTGGTGTCCTGCTTGAGCTTCCTACCATTCATTCTTGTGTTGCAGGAAGAAAAAGAGAGAGAGGCTCTCGGGTGGGACGGGGATAAGTAAATTGTGTCCTCCTCGTCTCTCTCTTTCTAAGAATGTATTTGGTATAGCTAATATTTTAGTTTATTGAACGACTTATGATGTGATAAGCAATAAGCTATATTAAACACCTTGAACTTATAAACACTTATTATCATAAGTAATCATAAGTACTTTAACATTTTGTACTAGAGAATCAAAGTAACCAAAACTTTGCTTTTCCAGCTTATAAACCACCTATCCCAAGATAAGCATAAGCATAAGCACTTTTACTAAACGGTTGAATTGTTTATGTTTTAATAAACTGAATAAGCACTTTTGACACATAAGAATAAATATAAGTAATTTAAAGTATAAGTAAAAGCTTTACCAAACACACACTTCTGTACCTTAATTAATTTTTTGAATAATAAATTAATAACTAAATATTTGTTATATCATCGGTTAAAGTGTTCTCATAAAGAATCTATACTGATACTTAAATTATCTTTTTTATCAAATTCCAAACTTAAATTTTTTCTATATTTTTTATCCTCTATTTTACAGTATTTGCAATCCCATGCAATTTCTATGTTCCTTTCTCAAACGTTCTCACGTTCCTCTGTACTCCCTCCGTCTCTTACATCCTGTCGTCCTAGCCTAAAAAATTTGTCCCGTAATGGTTTGTCGTCCTTGTACATGGACCCACCAGAAATCATCTCACACCATCTCGGCTCATACGCACCAACCAATCGTGTTGCTGCCTGGACTTCTTTACCGGTGGGTCACACAACTACTGCTCGGATGCAAACGACACATGCATCCGCGTTGTGCAGGCTTTTAGCGAGGTAGCAGGGTCATTTAACATATTTCATTGGTACTCGTGTGAATGCCTAAAACGACGTCCTTTGTAGGATGGAGGAGGGAGTAATACATATCGATGAAATACTACATATTAATTACAGAGTAGGATTTTATAAACCTTGTCGGTTTATAAATGAGATTGTGCTCTAAAATGTTAGATGAAATACATATCGATTACAGGAGTAGAGATTTGTTTCCTTCTATAATATATTGTAATATATGCTATACTGATGTTTCATTAAGCTGAAATGGCTGTAACAACCATTAATTGTCATTGTTTCCAGTTACATCATTTCATAACATTGTAATGGTACACGCGTCTTTGTTTAAGTACTACCTCCATACTGAAAAGCAGATGGTCTCGGACATTGCCACGATCTTTAAAATAGAACTTTGACTACTTTTTACTATAAAATATTTATAAAATATTTTTTTATAAAACTACATTTCAAGGTCAATATACTCATCATGTCATTTTCACATTTTCGAATTTAATCCATAACAATTTATTTACAGTCAAAGATTAAAATATTTTACTTAGAACAACTTAAAACTTATTGTTTTTCTTAATATATAGGGAGTATGTATGTGTTGAAATTATATGGGCTTGGCTCTTTAATATTCACAATAATTTCTAAAAAATCTCAAAGGCCCATTTATAAGTGGTGGGGGTGCAAAGATTTAGTCTCATATTGCTAGTGGAGGTGGAGGGAGTCAAACTTATAAGGTTGGTTGCTCTAGCAATCTCTTGCAATTGTGTGGATGAGAGGAAGGAAGAACACACACGCGCGCTTGCTCGCCTCGCCTCGCCAGGGATGGACGCGGCCGCGTATCACCAGCGTGAATGGTCCACCGAAATTCGGTCCCTTGCCTTGTGGGGGCGCAGCTTTCTTTTGCACTTTTTTTGTTGTGTATTTCATATATTTGATTATGAAAATAAATATATTAATACGGTAACCGACTCGGTTGCGGGACGCCCAATCCTAATGGTTCCTCCTGTGATATCCCCGCCCCACGAATGAGGGGGTAGTCGAATGATCGAACATCGGGTGACATCTTGACGAAGCAAGAGTTCAAAAGTCCACACATATGAGCAAAAAAGGTTATTGTGAAAAGTTAAAATTGAATTATTACAACTTGAGTTGATTTGGATATGTAAACAAATTTGAAATTCGGTAACATAATTAGCGGAAGTAATACATCTCACGTTAGAATCCTGTCATGAAGCACATCATACCTCATTATTAAGAAGAACACCTGCACAAAACCACATAGAGCAAAGTCCTGAGCAACTAATACTCAACAAGACTTACCCGTCAAAATGGCACACTAAGACTGACACATAGTATGCAGGAGGCTGACCTAAGGTTATTGAAATAATTGCAAAAATAACACTAATAATTGATCCTTATTTTTATATTTTAGCCATATTAATAGGGTTTTTACATAAAATAAATATTGTGCAACTATACTATAGCAAACATGGTTGCAATACAATTAATAGAAATACAACAAATATAATCATCAGCATCATTTTATTTTTCTTTGATGTGACAGCGATCACAAGTGGTGCTCAATAAGCGCGAGAGACGGCGACTCGAATCGATTTACATCCTGTAGGAGAAACCCAAGCACACGACGCACGCACACTCACGAGGAGTCACGTACGACCACCTTTCATGAGACACCAAAGAGCTGGTCCGGGGCCAACCTCTCCCGAGTACACGTCACCCCATGCGATGCTCCTGTCGGTAGCCATTCATGGGTAGCCCATGCACTCTTCCTTCCAACACATATCCCAATTCCACCATAACCCGCTTCATCACCAGAAGAGAGGTTGGATTGCCGTCCAACAATACGATAATCAAGTTATGTCCGTTTCCTAGTTCCCATATAAAGGTATGTAGTTGGTACTGTTCAAACTTGCTCAACAAAGCCACACTCAAAGGGGGTTCTTAATTGACACAAACGGGGCTATGGTAAACAAGGTTCAACCTTACCACCTCAACCTACACATGCACTTCCCCATTTTATCTCAAATTGATCCATCATTATCATGTGAGAGTTACAAGTAATGAAGTCCTAGACCATACTACATCGAGTAGTCTCCGTACCACTCGATTTTGCTACCGATGACTCGATATTAAGCATAGCAAATCTATCGAATGGCTGCCCAAGTAGATCTATACCCATAGGATTGATTCTTTCCTACATGCAACTAGGGTTCCAATCAATTCTTATACGTAATGCACAATCATGACACACATACATGTGATACAAAAATAAAAATTTGAAAACATAGGAGTGCACTGGGGCTTGCCTGGAGTACGAGCAATGTTAGCACACTCAAAATCGAAATCAATCCATTCTCTACCTCTGCAGCACCAATCTCCTCGTCCTTGCTACTATCTTGTTTCCTAGTAAAATGATGCATAATGCAAGTCAAGAATATGATAAGGAAATTGGTGGAACTTCCTTAATGAATGAATGCAATGATAGAATGCATGTGAGTAGATATTTCGGGTTACCATTAAGTGTTAATTATTTTACTATATATATTTCCTTCCTTAACATACGAGATTGGTTATGTATTGCAACTAATAATAATGCAAGCAACTTAAACAGTGTGGGGGCATGGCATCATAATAAAATGAATTATTGAGACTAGCAATGCTAAGGTACTGCAATGATCTTGTTTAATGGACTTGGCATGAAGGAAAAGATGCGAGTCATTTTCTTGATAAATCTTTGGTTATCATGTACAATGGATTAGTTATGTTAGAGTATAGCATAACAACATGAGCATCAGATTATTTACTAAGAAAGGTGACTAAGCATTTAACAAGATACTATTGTGCATGATAGGATAAAGTGAGCAAATTAACAGTTGACTATTTTCTTCATTAACTTTCTAACTACACAAGTGATGTGTTATTTCTATGCAACAGTGCAATGATTAAATTTAGAAGTAACCTAGCATGGACATGCAACATGATCAGCGGTTAAATAATTCATGTCAAATACTTAAAATTCAGAGAAATGTTGCTAGTATGTTTGGATATAAAAAAGGCTTAAGTTTAAACTAATTAGTTAGATGCTCAAACTAGTATTTAAGCATATTTACATTCTTAATTTGTTTAACTGGGTTCTTAAAGATATATGCATGTGAGAATAATATATGTTGTAGGGAACCCTACATGAGATTTATAATTCAAAGTTCAAGACAAGAACATGCACTATTATTTTTCTAATGATTAAAGTAGTGCAAGGAGCAAAAATACAATCACAGATAAAATACTAATAAAGTAAATATGACACTTGATGAGATGCATGAAAATGATGCAATAAACATTCATGGAAAGGGGGAGACTTATTTTGTGCTCTGATAATTAGTTATGATTTTATTTATATTTTTGCTTATTAAATGCACTTATAAATAAATATGAACTTTCAATGTACTTTAACCATTGATTAAATTAGTACATAATCAGAGGAGTCCAAAAGTATTTATCTGCAAATTTTATATGAAGTATATTTTTCTATATGGATATATGAAGTTAGCACCCTTTTCCTTGCTTAAGATATGTATGCACAACAATTATACGACGGTGCAGACTTGGGTAATTTGAAAATCAAATTGAGGCATCCACTAAAGTCAAAAGTGAAAGGGGATTGGTAGACTTGGAGAGCAATAGCTGTAGAACAAAACCCTGGATGATGTAGTTTATGAAATGTCATGGTCTGAGAGATACAAAATTTTGAAAAGGGTTAAATGACTACGGAAACTAAAATTGCTTAACATTTAAGCAGTTTGCAAATTAAAATTAGGGCATAAAATGAGGTCAAAATTTGTAGTAGCTAAAAGTTGATGATGTAATTCTGGAAGTGGAACTATGTAGTATTTATATATTTTCAAAATTGCTCAGTTGTTAAGGCTGAAATCTGTCCCGAAACTTGGCATTTGATAAAAATTCTAAAAGTAACTCTTCCTGATTTTATTAAATTAATAACAAAATTATATTATGTTCATATAGATTTGATCTCAAATATGGTATGATCTGGTCCAATGGTTCCTTGTGAAATTTGAAATTTAAAATTTTTAAAATAACCCTATTTCTGAACTTTGAGTGATTTATTTGATCTATTTACCAATGAGATAAAATCACCATAAATTGTCCAAAATTCTTATTTGAGTAATGGATCAAGAATATAAATTTAATTTGGTCACTGATATTAGAAAATTTGAACTTCTAGTTTAAGGTCTATTTGACTCAAATTCAAATAAATTCAAACTTGAGTTTTAAAATTGTTATTCCTACTTTGTTTTCTTTTCTTGACTGACTATGATGCTAAAGTGGCACCAGGGGTGTCACAGCCCTGCCCCCTTAATGGAATCTCGTCCCGAGATGAAAGAAGGTGAAAAGGTTCGGGTTTATTCTACGATCTACGGACTTTGGCTAATGGCTTCGTAGCAACTCCTTGATTCCCATGTAGCCTCATCTTGAGTATGGGTCCTCTGTTGCACCTTGAATAACTTGATTGTCTTCTCGTGAGTAACTCGTTTGCTTTGTGAAGCACTTTTATAGGGTAGTCAACATTGGTTAGGTCGAATTGGAGTCTTTCAGTACCTTGCAAGATGATGTCCACTTGTGGTTTTATTCTTAAGTTGGGATACACAGAATGTATCATATACACTAGCAAATTCGGCGAGTAACTGGAGCTTGTAGACTATGGGTCCACATCTTGCAGTGATTGGTTAGGGCCGATGTATCAGGGTGCTGAAATTTGGAAGGCAGTGGAAGAATTGAAGGGCTGGAATCCAGATGATTTACAAAGGGCTAGAAATCTAGACAGCAACAAACTGGTGACATAAGGTGACATAGATAGAGTTGTGAAAAAACTCCAAAGATTGCTGGTGGTCGATAAATTAGCAAAAGAGGATATTGACTTGGGGCTCTACTTTACAAGGCTAACAAACAGAAGGCGGTCAACCTTGAAAACAATTATTCTAGCATACAAGGGTCAACAATTTAAGGAGGTTGGAATTAAATGGGCAATTAAATGGAAACAGGCCAACAAGGTCTCAGGTCTCTTGGTTGCTCCATAATGACAATGATGGTTTTGAAGCAACCAACAAATTAGGTTTGATAACATGGTGGTTTAAATTTCACATTCTTGTTTATTATTAAAGGTTATTCATGCATATTGGCCCTCAATGCCTATAGGAATGCTTCGCAATGAACACCTGAATGTTATGGTGCACGTGCATGGCACGCGTGCGTGATGCTATACACATGGATGATCATGCATAATGATATGTTGCACATGAGTGATGCTTGATGGTGCATACTTCATGATGTATATATGCATATGAAATGGTGTGCATCCACAATGCATATGTTTGCACATGCACATATAAATGATTGCAAGATGGTGCACATGATATGGTGCATACATGATGCTTCATGCATATTAGTGATGCACATGAAGAATGATGCCATGTAATTAGGTGATATTGCAATACAACAATTTAATAATGTATATTATTGATTTATATGAATGCACGTGATTAATGCATCTTAAACTTTTATTGCTCGCGAAAGAATATGACATGGCATGGGTCAAATATCATAGGAATAGTTTTTTGCTCATAGAGAGGGGGATCCTCAGGAATTGACAAAAAGAGGAAGGTATCTAGAAATTGTGGGTAATATTCTATACTGTCCTAGAGAGTAATGGACATGCATGTCGGTATCAATTTGTCTTGACGGTGAACAACAGTCAGGAAAAACTAAAGCGGGCAGAACTAGGCACAGAATAAATACTCTACTTCACATCAATCTTGTAGGGTACTTGCATAGCTTTTCATCGCATATTTATATGTCCACATCCGATGAGTGAAACTCAAGATATCGTTGCTTAGAGTTGATGCTACTATACTGAAATTCTGGGCCTTCATGGACAGTTAACACAACTTCAAAACTGCTCGTTTTGAGTGCAGAATTAGTATTTTGGTTTCATACCAAAGTTATAGGGGATTTCTATAGATTTCCAATGCGTACTCATACCTATTCATAGGGTCAATGGTTTAAGAGTTATGAAGTTTTGAAGTCCAGGTTGGCTGCTGAAATTCTGTTCTGGACAGAAATAGGTTGGACTGAAGATGAGCTCTAAAACCTTGTTCCAGGGCTTCAAATTTACAAAGTCAAAACACGAAAGTTGTAGAAAATTTCACAACCTTTCCAGAAAGTATTATAACACAAAATTTGGTCAAGTAGTTTAAGATTTATGTATTCTTGAACTTGACTGAACTTTCTGAATCTTCAGTTTTCAGATTATATACTACTTCACAATTGAGATTTTTAACATTGTTAAAATTCTAATCCAAGGTACTAAGAAATTGTTTTTATTGGGTAGATGCACCTTTGGCTTGTTGAGTGTTTTATCCTATTTGCATACTAATTCCTTAAATCTTCAAAGTAAGAATTTGATAGATACAACATGCAAATGAGTATGGAATGATGAAATAATATGCCATCCTATCGTCCTCACCAACATAAAAAACTGGTCAATATAGCGACCATACGTGACCTCGGTGGCAGACACGGTCTCTCAACATTTGGTTAGTCGTTTTTTGCTAACGAGTTAAGTATTCGTGGTTAGCATACCTGCAGAAGATACATTCCAGAAACAATACATCAAATAGAAAAGAAACGAGCCAAAAATAATCCCTTATTATCGCCCAAGGGCCAGGCACTGATGTTTGACGCAATCAGTTCGCGTTCACACCATTGTGCTAACTTTCCATGCGACTATCCACATGGCGGGACACATACCTTCGTTGATGATGCCGAAGATGCAAGTATTTAAACATACAACCTCCTACATTTAGCTTGCCACCTGAATCATAGCTAATAACACTCTTATTAGGACTTACTACTCATACCTTATTGTATTCATGATTTTTAATAATGCTCATTAGTTTAGTACTAGCCCCGATCTGTCTCTGATACCAGCTGTGACATCCCTGCCCCACAAATGAGAGGGTAGTTGAAGGATCGAACATCGGGTGATATCTTGATGAAGCAAGAGTCCAAAAGTACACATATATGAGCATAAAAGGTTATTGTGAAAAGTTAAAATTGAATTATTACAACTTGAGTTGATTTGGATATGTAAACAAATTTGAAATTCGGTAACATAATTAGCGGAAGCAATACATCTCACGTTAGAATCCTATCATGAAGCATATCAAGCACGTAGACATGCCTCAGTATCAAGAAGAACACGTGCACAAAACCACATAGAGCAAAATCCTGAGCAACTAATACTCAGCAAGACTTACCCGTCAAAATGGCACGCTAAGGCCGACATCTAGTATGCAGGGGGCTGACCTAAGGTTATTGGAATAATTACAAAAACAATATTAATAATTGATCCTTATTTTCATAGTTTAGCCACATTAATAGAGTTCTTGCATAAAATAAATGTTGTGCAACTATATTATAGCAAACATGGTTGCAATACAATTAATAGAAATACAACAAGTATAATCATCAGCATCATTTCATTTTTCTTTGATGTGACAACGATCACAAGTGGTGCTCAATAACCGCGAGGGACGGCGACTCGAATCGATTTACATCCTACAGGAGAAACCCAAGCACACGACAAACACACACTCACGAGGAGTCATGTATGGCCACCTTTCACGAGACACCATAGAGCTGGTCCGGGGCCAACCTCTCCTGAGTACATGTCACTCCGTGCGATGCTCCCGTCGGTAGTCATCCATGAGCAGCCCATGCACTCTCCCTTCCAACACATACCCCAATTCCACCATAACCCGCTTCATCACCAGCAAAGAGATTGGGAAGCCGTCCAACAATATGGGAAGCCGTCCAACCATATAAAGGTATATACTTGGTACTGTTCAAACTTGCTCAGCGGGGCCACACTCAAAGGGGGTTCTTAATCGACACAAACGGGGCTATGGTAAACAAGGTCCAAACTTGTCACCTCAACCTACACATGCACTTCCCCGTTCGGTCTCAAATTGATCCATCATTATCATGTGAGAGTTACAAGTAATGAAATCCCAGATCATCCTACATCGAGTAGTCTCTGTACCACTCGATTTAGCTACCGATGACTCGATATTAAGCATAGCAAATCTATCGAATGACTGCCCAAGTAGACCTATACCCATAGGATTGATTCTTTCCTACATGCAACTAGGGTTCCAATCAATTTCTATACGTAATGCACAATCATGACACACATACATGTGATACAAAAATAAAAATTTGAAAACATAGGAGTGCACCAGGGCTTGCCTGGAGTCCGAGCAATGTTAGCACACTCAAAATTGAAATCAACCCATTCTCTACCTCTGCAGCACCAATCTCCTGGTCCTTGCTATTGGCTCGTTTTCTAGTAAAATTATACATGATGCAAGTCAAGAATATGATAAAGAAATTGGTGGAACTTCCTTAATGAATGAATGCAATGACAGAATGCATGTGAGTAGATATTTCGGGTTACCATTAAGTGTTAATTATTTTACTAGATATATTTCCTTCCTTAACATACGAGATTGGTTATGTATTGCAACTAATAATAATGCAAGCAACTTAAACAGTGTGGGGGCATGTCATCATAATAAAATGAATAATTAAGACTAGCAATGCTAAGGTACTGCAATGATCATGTTTAATGGACTTGGCATGAAGGAAAAGATGCGAGTTATTTTCTTGATAAATCTTTGGTTACCATGTACAATGGATTAGTTATGTTAGGGTGTAGCATGACAACATGAGCATCAGATTATTTACTAAGAAAGGTGACTAAGCATTTAACAAGATACTACTGTGCATGACAGGATAAAGTGAGCAAATCAACAGTTGACTATTTTCTTCATTAACTTTCTAACTACACAAGTGATGAGTTATTTCTATGCAATGGTGCAGTGATTAAATTTAGAAGTAACCTAGCATGGACATGCAACATGATCAACGGTTAAATAATTCATGTCAAATACTTAAAATTCAGAGAAATGTTGCTAGTATGTTTGGATACAAAAAAGGCTTAAGTTTAAACTAATTAGTTTGGTGCTCAAACTAGTATTTAAGCATATTTACATTCTTAATTTATTTAACTGGGTTATTAAAGATATAGGCATGTGAGGATAATATATGTTGTAGGGAACCCTACATGAGATTTATAATTCAAAGTTCAAGACAAGAACATGCACTATTATTTTTCTAATGATTAAAGTAGTGCAAGGAGCAAAAATACAATCACAGATAAATACTGATAAAGTAAATATGACACTTGATGAGATGCATGAAAATGATGCAATAAACATTCATGGAAAAGTGGAGACTTATTTTGTGCTCTGATAATTAGTTATGATTTTATTTATATTTTTTCTTATTAAATGCACTTATAAATAAATATGAACTTTCAATGTACTTTAACCATTGATTAAAATAGTACATATCAGAGGAGTCCAAAAGTATTTATCTGCAAATTTTATATGAAGTATATTTTTCTATATGGATATATGAAGTTAGCACCCTTTTCCTTGCTTAAGATATGCATGCACAACAATTATACGACGGTGCTCTGATTTAGAAGTTTACTAAAATTGAGATAATTCACATGAGTCCAGAACTTATTTTCTTTAATTTTTTTTATTCCAAGTAATTATTTTTGTGTCGAATTTTGATGTTGTAAACAATGGTATTAGGCTTATTTTAAATGTCCAGGAAATTACCTGGTTAATGGGCCTAAAGATCACGGCCCATCAGCCGAGTGCAGCGGAGAAGGGATCCCTGGGCCAGCTTCGGCCCAGGCGCTGGCTTCGGCCCGAGGCCAGAAAGGCCCAACGGGGCTGGTCAGGCTAGCCGGCTGGCAGAGCGCCCTGCGCGGCGGCGCGGCGTGAGCCTGGCGGCCGGAGGCGAGGCTGGCAGGGCCATCCAGCCACCTCGGACGGAAGCAGGGGCCTAGGAAGGAGGCTTGGCGCGAGGATCTCGGTGGGAAAGGTGGCCCTGTGCGTGGAGCGATGCGGACCGGCGATGCCGAGCGTCCGGCGGCGGCGTGGCTGTGGCGGGGAGGAGCGAGGCCGGGAAGGACTCCCGCCGGTCAGGAGAAGGAAGGGGCTTCCGTAGGAGGCGCGGCACGCGGAGTAGGTTGAGAAGGTGGCCTGAAGACACGGCACGATGTGGGGAGGTGGTTGGCGGGCAGAGCCGAGGCGGAGCCAGAACGGGGAGGCGGCGTTCCGGCGGCAACGCCGGATAAACTCGAGCCGAGCGAGCGAAAACCGATGCTCAGGGAGGAGGTGAGCTCGCCGGCGAGGGGAATCGAATGGAGGCGCACTATGCTTCGCAGGAGGTGAAGAATCGCGGCAATGGTGAGCTCGGCCTGAGAAGGGAGGAAGGGATCGATTCACGGGGTTTGGCGACGAGCCGAATGAATCCAGGGCACAGGGATGCGGAGGAGGTGCTGGCGACGAGGTGGGGTGGGTTGGCCGGGGCTGGGAGGGGCCAGGGCGACCAGGCGGGCGAGCTGCTGGCTCGGGCGGCAATGGCAGGAGCTCGGGAGAGAAGGAAGCAGAGAGGAGAGGGAGAGAGAGAGAGAGAACCAGAGGAGATAAGGCATTCGGGGGTTGATGCGCTCGGACAAATACCCGGACCTGGGGGGTCATCGGCCGGTGATCTATGACCACGCGGAGGCTATGAGTGCGGAGGTTTGTTCCGTTTTTCCTTTTCAGATTATTGTAATAAGTCTATAAACTATAATTGTGATGGTGTTAATAATAGTAATGCTAGTGTTTGGCATTCACGTTTATGTCATCTAAATTTTGGTTCTATGTCTCGACTTTTTAACTTGAATTTAATTTCGAATTTTTGCATTGTCAAAGGTTCTAAGTGCTCAAGTTGTGTGCAATCTAAGCAACCTCGAAAGCCTCATAAGGCTACAGAGGAGAGACACTTGGCACCGCTAGAACTTATACATTCAGATCTTTGTGAAATGAATGGTATATTGACTGAGGTTGGAAAAAGATATTTCATGATTTTGATTGATGATGCGACTAGATATTGCTATGTTTATTTGTTAAAAATGAAAGATGAGGCTCTAAACTACTTTAAAATTTATAAGACTGAAGTTGAAACTCAACTAGAGAAAAAGATCAAAAGAATTAGGTCCGATCATGGTGGTGAGATTTCTCAAATGAGTTTTACTTATTCTGTGCGGAATATGGTATGATACATGAGAGGATGCCTCCCCATTTGCCCCAATCTAACGGGGATCCCAAAAGAAAGAATCGCACCTTGACTGACTTGGTTAATTCCATATTAGACACGGCTAGATTATCTAAGGCATGGTGGAGAGAGGCTTTATTGACATCATGTCATGTACTAAATAGAGTTCCCATAAAGAATAAGGAGAAGACTCCATATGAGGAATGGATTGGTAGAAAGCCATCGCTCTCTTACTTACGCACATGGGGTTGTTTGGCCAAAGTTAACATGCCAATTAACAAGAAGCGTAAGTTGGGATCTAAAATTATGGATTGTATCTTTCTTGGATATGCTCATTATAGCATTGCTTATAGATTTTTAGTGGTTAAATCAGAGGTGCCTGATGTTCATGTTAATTCATTAATGGAGTCTTGTAATGTTACTTTTTTTGAGAACATATTTCCTATGAAAGATTTACATAGCATGTCCAGATTATCTTCTGATATGATTGCTAAAACAACTCCTGAACCTAGTGTATTTTATGATCATGTTGAACAAACACTTGAATTAATCCATGAGGAGATTGATAGTGAAGTTCCTAGGAGGAGCAATAGACAAAGGACTGTAAAGCTTTTTGGTGATGATTTCACTGTTTATCTTGTGGATGACTCTCCTAGAACCATTTCAGAGGCATATGCATCTCCTGATGCAGATGACTGGAAAGAAGCTGTCCATAGTGAGATGGACTCTATTCTTTCTAATGAAACTTGAGAAGTTTTTAACAGACCATATGGTTGCAAATCTGTGGGTTGCAAATGGGTGTTCAAGAAAAAACTTAAGCCTGATGGTACTATTGACAAGTATAAGGCTCGGCTTGTGGCTAAGGGTTATACTTAAAAAAAAGGTAAAGACTTCTTTGACACTTATTCACCTATTGCTAGATTGACCACTATTCGTGTATTATTTGCTCTGGCTGCCTCACATGGTCTTATCGTTCATCAGATGGACGTTAAGACAGCTTTCCTTAATGGAGAGTTGGATGAGGATATCTATATGGATCAGCTAGATGAATTTGTAATAAAGGGTCAAGAAGACAAGGTTTGTAAGTTGTTGAAGTTTTTGTATGGTCTGAAACAAGCTACTAAGCAGTGGCATGAGAAATTTGATTCAACACTTCTAGCAGTAGGCTCTTCAGTCAATGAGGCTGATAAATATGTGTACTACCACCATGGTGGGATTCATGGAGTTACACAATCTCATTATGTTGAGAAACTCTTGAACTATTTTGGTTACAAGGATAGCAAGTTTTCTCCAACACCTTATGATCCCAGCTTGATCCTTTGAAAGAATAAGAGAATTGGCAGAGACCAATTAAGATATTCTTAGATAATTGGATCACTTATGTATTTAGCTAGTGCTACTAGGGCAGACATCTCGTTTGCTGTGAGCAAACTGAGCGGGTTTACTTCTTGTCCGGGAGATGATCATTGGCGTGCGCTTGAGCAGGTAATACACCATTTAGTTGGTAATATGGATTATAGAATTCATTATTCTGGATATCCAGCAGTACTAGAGGGCTATAGTGATTCCAATTAGATATCTGATGTCGATGAGTTATATGTCACGAGTGGATATGCATTTACTCTTAGTGGTGCTGCTGTTTCATAGAGATCATGCAAACAGACCATCTTGACGATGTCTACCATGAAAGCAGAGCTTACCTGATGAGGACATCACACATATGGATATACACAACACTCCTCCAACTAGGATGAAAGTTCATGTGCATCACCTGAATTTACATGTGAGTTCGTTTCTAATGTTTTGTTTATGTGGTTTTGAGAATAGATTGCTACCTAATGAATTAATTGTTGTTAGGAATAATAGAGATGATGATGAGATAGCTGGGGAGGTGATTGGAGGCGTGATGGGCCAGCAAGGACGTCCTAGCCAAGGTGGCGGCCCAATCAAAACCGACTTCGAGTCTGTTTCGGAGCCCAGGACCAGTCTGCACTAAAACGGACGCCCAGGACGCATACGGACTTGGATTTGGACGTTCTATATATTCCTGGAAAGATAACGAAAAGGACTTTCCAACCCAATTGGTCCCATGTCAAAATTCGTCCCGAGCCGTCGTCAATCGTCGAAACAAGTCGACTTCTAGAATCTGTCCTGGTGCTGTGACACCGTAATCGATCTTTGGGCCATGTATCGAATTGAGCCCACTTAGGGCTACGTCCAGGGGGTCTTGCACGATCCTAGGGTCCTCATATACAGCCGCCGCCTCTTTATTAGGGTTTGGATTTTTCTTAGATTATTCTGTTCATAACAGTTTTACCGTTTGATCGGTTTGTGAGACCCTAACTTATGAGATTCATCGTATACTTGCAAATTTGGTTGCATTCTTCTTTGTTCTTGCTTGTGTTCTTGATTCGCAGGCAAGGATAAGCCTTCTCAGCGAGGTCAATTGTTCTTGAACGGTTGATAACCAGAGGAGACGTTGTGCTGTGATTGCGGGGTTCAGAATGTGTCATTCGGAAGCCGGATCGATTTGTGTATCGCCTCCGCCTTAATCAAGATTATCAGAACCTATTAGAAGATCGGGAACCCTTGTCCACATCAAGTGGTAATCAGAGCTTCAGGTACACCTTTAGGTTCACCCTTATCCTGTTATTTTGTTTAGTCCTAAACTCAAGAAAACTACCCTACAAAAATATTTGTTCATCGTGTTTCCGCTGTCCTATATCCCCCTTGTGCCTTGCAATTTTTACTTTAGTTTGTTTCTCTGAATTTCAGTCCCTACAAGGTCGTTGTGTTGCTGGTCTAGTGCTTGTTCTTTGGTCTTGTTTGAGTCGTGCATGTCCTTGTCATAGACAATCAAGAGAAAAAAAATCAGTTTGTTGCACACGTTGAGCGAATAGTATTGCTGGAATTATGTGCACCAAATACTTACTTAACATCTAGCCTACTACTTTTTATGTCAAAAGAAAGAGAGAAAAGTGCTTGTTCATGTGACATGTTGAGAGTTTTGGAACAATATATTATCTATCTTTGTGTCCATTATAGATCATAATTTTTCCTTGTGCTAGAATTTTTTTTCCTTTTGCTTTCTAGCACTAATACCTTGCTGCAGTTTTGATTCACAAGAAAAGAAAAGAAAAAGGTAAATGTGCACAAGAGAAAAAGTTGCACAAAAAAAAAGAAGTAGAAAAAGGCAAAGATAAAAATTCAGAATTGTTTGCAGCCTTTGCGTCCTTTGTTAAGTCATTTGCTTGCTTGCTTGAACTAGGTCCGAGACAAGTTTAGGCCGGTGACATAGACTAGCTTGGGACTATTATTCAGTTTTGCAATTTCTGAATAGAAATTTTGCTAATCCTTGCTACCTAATATTGCCTATCCAAGCTCCATATATATCCTTCTGAACAGGCACAAATTTTTGACTCTCGCAATCGTCAGTTCACACTCTCCAAGATTTCCTTTGCTTGCTGTAAATAAGAACTTTGTACGGGCTTGGTGAAATGCTTCCATTTTCTTGTTGAGAGTTTTCACCGTTTTTACAAAGTAGTGATAGGAAAATATACTCTTGTGTGTTTTCTTGTTTGCTACTAACAATGATAGGTTCCAATACTCATGGGAATGAATTGATGGCATCTTATGATGATAAGAGTGTTGTAGCACAACGAGTGTTCAGTTCTCAAATGGAGAAGGTAGAGCAAAATCAATTGAACAATTTATTCCAGACTCACTTTGTTGTGAATGATCAACGTTGTCGTGTCATCATTGATGGAGAGAGTAGCCACAACATCACAAGCTTGGAGTTGGTCGAGAAGCTTGGCTTGACCACACAGCCGCACCCATGTCCATACTACATCCAATGGGTAAATTCTTGTGGTAATATAAAGGTAGATCAAATTGCATGTATTGAATTTTTTATTGGTTTTTACAAGGATAGTGCAGAATTTGATACAGTACCTATACAAGCATGTCATTTGTTATTAGGTAAACCTTGGATTTCTACAAATAATATTTCACACAATGACATTGCTAATAGCTACTCATTTAAATACAATGGTAGAAGGGTTACTCTTAAACTTATGACTGCTGCTGAAATTTTAGAAGAGGATCAACAAAGATTTGAGAGAAGAAAGAATGAACCATTTTGGATAGAATGGGCTATTTCAAATATTGCAACACTTCCATCAAAATCTGAATTACTAGAGGATGAACATATTTCTTTTGCCTCTTGTTGCAACTAATACATTTCAACATCTACATAAAGAAGATGATAGTGGGAAAGATAAAGAACAAGTTGTTGCTTCAGGTAAAAGCTTTCTTGATGTGATGAATTGTTCCAATAATCTTGCTGTATTGGAACCTTATGATGATATTCCTTTGTTACAAGTTGATTTATCTATTGGTCCTTGTGATACAGAGGAGTTGTGTGCCAATGCTTCACTTATACCTTTGCCACAACAAATGAATGAGCTTGATGCTTTTGCTTATGATTCACCCAATAGTGCTGAAATAAAACATTTGATTTTAGTTACATGTGAAAAGGATGAGCAGAAATTGTTGACTTCTCTAAATACTTTGGGTTATATTGAATTTGATGTTCTTTATGATCTAAATGTTGTTGAGAAAAAAATCTTTTCTCAAACTGAATTTCCTTTATTGACAAGAAATAATTTTCATGCTATTGGCTATTATGATAATAGAGGTTGTTTATGGTGCATAGAGTTTATATTTCTTCAACATTGAAACCTCCTTGTGTTGTACAACTCAATGAGACACTAGAAAACTGCAATAACAATTGTCATGTCATGTCAAGTTTCTGTAGTGTTTCTAAGATCACACATTTTCTAACTTGTCATAAGAGTGAGGATGATGTTCATACTGCTGGCCAATTTTTCAAAGATGTTGTTCAGTTGTGTGACATGCATTCTACTGTAGCTTCACATTATGATAATAAATTTCATAATGCATATAAATATGAGTTGCATCCCAAGTTTGGGAATAGTTTCACAATGAATATTTCAGATTTGAGACTATACATGGGTGAAAGAGATAAGCCCGAGTCGAGGACGACTCTGATTCAAAAGGGGGAGAATGATGAGGACATCACACATATGGATATACACAACACTCCTCCAACTAGGATGAAAGTTCATGTGCATCACCTGAATTTACATGTGAGTTCGTTTCTAATGTTTTGTTTATATAGTTTTGAGAATAGATTGCTACCTAATGAATTAATTATTGTTAGGAATCATGGAGATAATGATAAGCTGGGGAGGTGATTGGGGGCGTGATGGGCCAGCAAGGACGTCCTAGCTAAGGTGGCGGCCCAATCAAAACCGACTTTGAGTCTGTTTTAGAGCCCATGATCAGTCTGCACTAAAACGGACGCCCAGGACGCATACGGACTCGGATTTGGACCTTCTATATATTCCTGGAAAGATAACAAAAAGAAATTTCCAACCCAACTGTTCCCATGTCAAAATTCGTCCCGAGCTGTCGGCAATCGTCGAAACAAGTCGACTTCTAGAATCTGTCCTGGTGCTGTGACACCGTAATCGGTCTTTGGGCCATGTATCGAATTGAGCCCACTTAGGGCTGCGTCCAGAGGTCTTGCACGACCCTAGGGTCCTCATATACAGCCGCCACCTCTTCATTAGGGTTTGGGTTTTGCTTAAATTATTCTGTTCATAACAGTTTCACCGTTTGATCGGTTTGTGAGACCCCAACTTGTGAGATTCATCGTATACTTGCAAATTTGGTTGTATTCTTCTTTGTTCTTGCTTGTGTTCTTGATTTGCAGGCAAGGATAAGCCTTCTCAGTGAGGTCAATTGTTCTTGAACGGTTGATAACCAGAGAAGACGTTGTGCTGCGATTGCGGGGTTTAGAACGTGTCGTTCGGAAGCCGGATTGATTTGTGTATCGCCTCCGCCTTAATCAAGATTATCAGAACCTATCGGAAGATCGAGACCCTTGTTCACATTATTACCGCACTAGATACAGCTACAGTTGAGGCCGATTGGCTTCGTGAGCTCTTGATGGACTTGCCTATTGTCGAGAAATCTGTGCCGGCAATCCTCATGAATTATGACAATCAAACTGTGATAGTCAAAGTGAACAATTCTAATAACAATATAAAGTCATCAAGACATATTAAAAGACGTTTGAAGTCTGTTAGGAAAATGAGAAACTCTAGAGTCATATCAGTAGAATATATTTCAACTGGTAAGAACCTGGCAGATCAATTGACCAAGGGCCTGTCATGTAATATGATAGACAGTGCATCGAAAAAGATGGGTATGAGACCCATATGTGTTATTCCATAGTGGTAACCCAACCTGTGTGATCAGAGATCCCGTGAAGTTGGACCTGGGAAGAACAAGCTATTGGTTAGCATGAGGATAACATTTTTATAATCTACTCGAGAAGTGATGCATTAATCTCGAAATCTGTATGGCAGGTTGGTTGTTGTCTTAATGTATTCAGTTGGCTTTAAATAGCGAAGATGTTGTTCTACAGAACATTCTTGAATGAATACACCTATATGAGCCTGATTATTGTAAGGTCGTAATCTGTGAGATTTGGGTGATCTCTATTAAGTTCATGAAAGACCAAGGGGGTATGACCTATATGCTCCACCCACGAAGAAGCCAACTGGAGGTCTAGTATCAGTTATGAGTGTTGCTTATTGTTCTTGGTGAAAGTTCAACTTAACAGTCTCCACTGAAAAAACTGGTATATTAAATAATAGTGGGTGAGGCAAAGTCTAGCTGGGACTTTGAAATCTGGTGGGGGATTGTTGGAATTATATGGGCTTGGCCCATTAATATTCACAAAATTCCTGGAAAATCTCAAAGGCCCATTCATGACTGGTAGGAGTGCAAAGATTTAGTCCCACATTGCTAGTGGAGGTGGAGGGACTCCAACTTATAAGGTTGGTTGCTCTAGCCTCTCTTGCAAGTATGTGGATGGGAGGAAGGAAGAACACACGCGTATGTGGATGGGACGGGGCGGGGCGTGGCGAGGCGATGAGCGCAGCCGCGCATCACCTGCGTGAATGGTCCGCCAACATTCGGTCCCTTGCCTTGTGGCGATGCCCAACCCTAGTGGTTCTTCCCTATAAATACGTACGGGTACCATCGCAAATCATATTACGCAATCGCCTAGGGTTTTGCCTCTCGCTACTGTTGCGCCGTCAAGATTTTTCCATCCCGATCATATGCGTGCACTGGCGAACGGGAGAGCAGGTCTCCGGAACCGTCGTCCTCTGCAATCCTACACCAGGAGAGGTCGAATAAGGTTTTTGGGAAGCGCTTTGCGCGACTGCTCGATCGCTTCCTCGTCTTCGTTAAGCTCGTTGCTATGGCTCGTCTTCCTCGTCGTCAAGCCGGTCTCACCCGCCGTCACCAACAACATGACGGTGTTGCACATCGTCATCGCCTCCTCTATCCAGTTCAGAAGGAAATGTACATACTCTGTTCTCAAACCATGTCTTTCATATTAGCTTTCATGGTCTGTTTATCTATGATAGATTTTACTAGTATCGTAGATGCTATACTTTTGTCTAGCCTAATAGACCTGTCTAGATCTTGTGTATACTTGTCTAGTTTATCATGTAATATGTTAATCATGCTTATAATTTATTTTTGGATTAATATAAAATTATAAATGCTAATTTATCCAACAGTATGTAGCATATATGTTTTCAAGTCTTTCTTTTATGTCAGGAAATAGTAAGAAACTGTCCTGGTGAACGCGGCTAAAAGAAAAGGGTTTGGGGCATATTATTCTCGCAATGTTTTTCTTTATTTGAAAAAAGGGCATCCTGTTCCAGCATATTATTCACGTCCTCGTGCAATTTGGAACTGAAGCTGATGACCTGACTGAGCTGCTTCCAGCTTCAGTTCCTCCCAAACCCTCGAAACATTTTAGTTTCTTTACCACCCTACTACTTTCCACTTCGCGGTTTCAGTTAGCAACGATGATCTGGGTCTGCCGGAAGAACCAAAGAAGATGTGCACAAAATGTGAACTGATATTCCAAATTCTACCACGAACTACCACCAGTAGCAACCAAGCCGAAGAACGCACGTCGGATAAGCATCTTCGACAATCGACATTCTATGATATTTAGGAATAAAACCTCATGAAAATTGCCGACACACTTTCTATGAGATATTACGATTCCATGAAAACATTCCAGAGAAATCTTTTTACTCAGTCGCATATAGCTGTACCTAACGACCGCAATGCTCAAATTTCATGAAAAGTAAACAATTCTGTGGGGTTGCTGATTACTTAGCTTCAAGCATCTTGATGAAAGATGCCGAATTATAGAGTTTATTATTTGTGCCCACCAGACCAGATTGTTTCTGGCCGAAGCTTTTTTTTTATTCTTTTTTTTCTGCGACAAAAGGAGCTTTATTTAATTATAAGGCACAGACATGTTACAATCGACATTCACTGGTCGTAAATCATGAGTATTAGACCTAGTACTAGTGCTGGTTGGGGTACCCCGGTCTGGTGTCTCCGCCTCTGTTGTCGGATTCAGCCAACTTGGTGCCTCAAAGCGCTTGACTATAAACTCTTTGTGTCTGATCGCACGCTGTGCCAGTTGATGTGCAGCTTCATTTGCCTCCCTCTTGATTTTAGCAAACCCGCAAGCCGCTAGGAGTTGACTAGCCTCATAGATGTCGCTCAAAATACCTGCCCAACTTGATCTTGCATATGCTTTGCCTTGTATCGCAGTTATCAGGTTGCTGCAATCTGATTCAATCCTTGCTGGTTGTCGAATCCATTCGCTTGCTAGTTTTATTCCCTGTAAGCAAGCCTCCGCCTCCGCCTCCGCCTCCTCTACCGATGCGCACCATCGGGATGGATTCCATGCTGACAGCAATACCTTGCCTTTGTCGTCCCGGATAATCACTCCCACACCTATCTCACCTGTAGCGTCAATGAATGCAGCGTCAGTGTTGATCTTCACCCAGCCCGCCATGGGTGGTTCCCATTTCGATTTTGATGTTGGGGCTCCTGTTCCTCCTTTCCTCCTGTCTGAATCTGGTGCACTTTCCTGGAACATTTTCTTCTTGCCCTTTGTATCCACTTCCCCTGTATCAGGTAGCCCATTAGCAATGTTCAGAGATGTTATATAGCTGCTAAGAAAGCGGGCAGAACTGATTATCGACTCTGTTCCTTTCCCGTGTATGATGTCGTTTCTCTGGTGCCACGCTCGCCAGAGCATAAGCAGAACTCTCGAGCCCATCGTTCTGTCTACCGCACCCAGCAGAATAAGTAGCCAGTCTGGTCCTGTGTATGCAAACTGTTCCTCCTCCGGCAATAGCCATTCCTTCCGTAGCTCTTGCCGAAGCGCGTGGGCTTTTGTGCATCGGACAATAGCATGGTGCCCATTTTCATCTTCCGTTCCATAAATCTGCCATGTGCCCAATTTCTCCAGTGTTCTATGTTTCCTATTTAGCTGAGTTGCCAGACCTTCCTGGGAGAGCCGCTAGGCAAATACTCTAACCTTTTGGGGAACTGACGCCTTCCATATAGCATTGAAAAGGCTGCGTCCCCCATCTGGTTTGCCGCTGCTTCCTTCTTGCCTCTTGCCTTCCTGGTCTAGTTGGAGAGCTAACTGATAGGCGTTCTTCACCGAAAAAATGCCTGTCTTCTCATAGAACCAGGCAATGTGGTCTTCTACCATTCTTTCGCTAAGTCTTAGCTTCAGCACTTCCACGATGTCTTGTGGTTGCAAGCAACTTTCCAATACATTCCTATCCCACTCTTTTCGGTCAGACTGCATCAACTGTGAAACCCACCTTAGCCTACTCCTTCCCTTTTTTTGCACAGACTTTCAGGGACGGCCGCTTGGGTATCCACTGGTCCCTCCAAATCTGAATTTTGGTTCCTGAGCCAACTCGCCATATAACTCCTTTCTTTAGTAGCTCTATCCCGTGTTCAATGGCCCTCCAAGTGGGTGAGGCGTCTGTTTTAAAAACTGTGTCTATCAATTCCCCTCGAGGGAAATATATGGCCTTCAATAATTGTGCACACAAGCTATCCGGGTTCTAGATCAATCGCCAGGCTTGCCTTGCAAGCAGTGCCTGGTTGAATAATCTCATGTCCCGAAAACCAATGCCACCCATGTACTTAGGCATCAGTAGTTTTTCCCATGCTAACCAGTGAACTTTCCTTTGACCTCCTTCTTCGCCCCACCAAAAGTATCTAATCATCTGGGTGATTTCATCACACAGCGTTGCCGGGAGCTTAAAGATCCCCATCACATATGTGAGAATAGCCTGAGAAACCGATTTAATGAGCACCTCTTTACCTCCTGATGATATGTATTTCTCTGTCCAATCCGTTAGTCTTTTTGCCAGTCGTTCCTTCGTCGATTGGAATCTGTCCTTCTTCATTTTTCCCTCTGGGGTTGGCAGCCCCAGATACTTTCCTTCACTTGCTATGTTCTCCACCTGTAGTATTGACTGTACTCTGTCTTTCTCTATACTTGAACAGTTTTCACCAAACATAATGGAGCACTTCCCGGGCTTAATCAGCATTCCGGTACTTCTCTCATACCTTCTCAGAACATCGTTGATTACTACGGCCTGGTTTTCTGTAGCTTCTAGGAATAACAGTGTGTCATCAGCAAACAATAGGTGAGAGATACCTGGTGCTTGCCGGCATATGTCTAGCACCTTTAGCGAACCTTGCTGTACTTCATTTTGTATCAACTTTGATAAACCATCCGCCACACATAGAAATAAGTACGGAGAAAGAGGATCACCTTGGCGTAGACCACGCGCTGGGTTAAAAGGTTCAAGCAACTCATTGTTGAAGCGGACCGCATAGCGGACAGTGGTTACACACTCCATTATCCACTGTACCCATCGACCATGAAAGCCCAGCCGCACTAATGAACCTTCCAAATATCTCCAATCGACACGATCATATGCCTTGGTTAAATCCAATTTATACGCACAAAATTGTTTGCATTTGTGATTCCCAGGTCTAATGGCGTGAAGGCATTCAAATGCTATCAATGCATTATCTGTTATGAGCCTCCCTGGGATGAAGGCGCTTTGAGACGGTGCTATGATGTCGTTAAGTAGAGGCCGAAGCCTATTGACTAAGCACTTGGATACCACTTTATAGATGACATTACACAAACTAATGGGCCGGAAATCTTTCAGATTATCCGCCTGATCCTTCTTCGCAATGAGCACAATGGCTGTTTCATTAATTCCGGCCTCCATTTTCCCTGTTTAAAAAAAATGCTTAACTACCTTGGTGACATCCGTTTTCATCACTTCCCAATTCCTCTGAAAGAATCTTGCCGGGAACCCGTCCAGTCCAGGTGCCTTAAGTGGTCCTATTTGAAAGAGCGCATCAGCTATTTCCTCGTCTGAAAAGTCTTTGCACAGGTTAGCATTCATCTCCTCTGTAATGACCGTATGAATATGTTGGAGCCTGGAGTAGAGGCTCCGGGTTAACATCATCGTCTTTCTGAAACAAGGCCTTAAAATATTGGGTGGCCAATTCCTCCATCTCCTTTTTATCTTGAGTAAACTGCCCGTCCTCTTTTTTGAGTTTCTTCACCTTATTTTTCTTTGCCCTCCAAGCAGCTTTCCGGTGGAAAAATTTCATGTTTCGATCTCCTTCCTTCAGCCATGAAATGCGTGACCTTTGGAGCCACATCATCTCTTCTCTATACAATAATTCATCCATACGTTTCATAAGTTTGTTTACCACATCACAGTTTGCATGTGGGTTCTGATGGTTTAGTTCCTCTATCTTTTCTCTGATTGTATTTAACTCTTTATTCACCGCTCCGAATTTTACATGGCTCCACCTTTTTAAGGAGAGCATCACAGACTTGAGCCGCTTCGCGATGTCCCCTAGGCATGCAGTCGGACCTCCTTCCTCCCACGCTTGTCTAATCTCCTCCGGCAAAGATTCCTCCCGTTCCCACATAATTTCGTATCTCATGATCCTCTTCTCTGGTCTCTACTGGTTTTCAGATTGTAGCAAAAACAGCAGCGGACAGTGATCAGACCGGGATGACACTAAGTGCTCAATGCGCCCATCAGGAAACCATGTCGACCAGGATGGTGTAGCCACCGCCCTGTCTAGCCTTACTTTAACATTCCTATCTCCTACCTGCTTGTTGTCATAGGTCCATGGCAATCCGGTGAAGCCAATATCATGAAGATCACAGTGTGATAGTACCTCTCGGAAGTCCAGCATTTGTTTAGCTGGTCTTCGCCTCTTAAAGAAGTGTTCAAAATGCCACATTACTTCATTGAAATCGCCTATCATCATCCATGGTGCCGCTGACCATGGTTTGATTCATCGTAGTAATTCCCACATGAGATGCCTGTCTTGTGTACGGGGTTCTCCATATATAAAAGTACCCCGCCAACCTGCATGCTTATCATCATCCCAAAGTAATGTGTCAATATGATGCAGTCCATACAATAACATTTGCACTTTTATTGAGCTATCCCAGTACAGAGCAAGACCACCACCCTTTCCTTCACCATCTACTACGAAGCAATCATTTAAACCTAATCTAAAACAGAGATTTTCCACTCTATTCTTCTGTTGTCTAGTTTCTAAAATAAAACCTAAGCTAGGGCGATGTGCCTTAACAAGGCGTTCAAGCTCTTGAACTGTGCTGGGGCACCCCAAACCCTGACAGTTCCAGCTGAGTATACTCATTTCTCCTGACGGGGCCCTTCGTGGGCACCCGTCAGGGGTGCGGGAGTCGTAGAAGCTGCCTCAGACTTCCTCTTCTTGGCAAATGACACCTCCATGTCCTCCACCTGATTTTTGTCAGTAGGTTCCTTCTTGATGTGTGCTAGATTTGCTGCAATCTTCTTGTTCTGGCCCAATAGGGTTTGCACTGTCTCCTAGATGCTCTGTGATGGTAGTTTAACCTTCATTGGTGGTGTTGCTGCATCGAATTTCCTGGCATGGAAGCGGTCCACCGCTGTAGTTTGCTTTCCTTCCCCGGTTTCCTGTCCAATGCTGCCCTCCGTGTCATCATCCGTAGTCAAATTAGTGCCAAAGGAGACATGGTCCTTGCCTCCAACACTCGGTTCCGGCCTTGCAGCAGCGCTATACTGTTCATCCACATGCATTGCATCCACGCCTTTTGATAGTTCATTACTTACTTGCGTTGGAATTACCACATGTTCCTTTTCTTCTCTCAGGTGTTCCTTCCCTCCTTCAGCATGTTGTTCTGGCGCCGGGTAGCTCTGATGTGCTGGCGTTCCCCGCGCCTGGCCTGCAAAGTTCAGGTTTCTCGCTACCTTTGAAGTGCCAGCTTTGATGGTGATCTCTCTAGCTCTTTTGTTTGGAGGGGACGCCCTGAGTTCTTCCCCAAACCGTACTCCTTGTCCAACCAGATGGCCTTCATCACAATTGACTGCAGCATGCCCTATATGTCCACACGAAAAGCAGAAGTGTGGGACATTCTCATATTTGACCATTATCTTCATAGGGCCTCGTCCTTTAATTCTCACTATTAGTTCTGGTTGCAGAGCTTTGTTGAGCGGGAACTTCACCCGAACTCTTAAATAGCCAGAATATCTCTTGTCCATCTTCATGTACTCACCTGTTTGGCCTCCAAGCTTCTCTGCAAACTCATTCATCATAACTGGGGGCAGATCATAGAACCTCACCCAGAGAGCTATAGAGTCAATGATGACAGACGACGATCTCTCTAGGCCGTCATAATTCACTACAATCAGCGCATCCCCTTTATGCCACCATGGACCTCCCTCGACAACCTTTCTTTTCTCCTCTTCTGAAGCGAACTCAACCAGAAACTTTTTCTCTTCAAACTGTTCTGCATGAAATTCACCCATAATCCCCCATGCCTCCTTCTTCTCTCTGAACATCCTCGGAGCATTGTATTTCTTCCTTGAGTAGTACTGTGCTATCGCACGAAATCTTTGTGCATCTTCCTCTCCAATATCATCTAGATCGAATTCTAGAAGGTCTTCTTCCTCCTCTGGCGCCATGGTGTTGTCCTACTTGGTGAAAACCTCCAGCGCCCATCCCTCTCGCTCTGCCGTTGCCTCCTCACCTGCCATCATCTTGCTCTTCAGCTCGCGCCTATCTGAACTCTCCGCTTCCTCATGTCCTCCTCCTCCGCCAGACGCCGTGCCTGAGTTGTTATCCGCCATCTCAAGGTCCTTGGGAAACCCTAGTTTTTCCGCTGCCTCCTCCGACTTCAGGTGGGTAGATCTCTCACTGAGAACCCCTGAATCACCCCCACCGTGGAGAACAGATCGAAAAACCCAAGGAATATGCCAAGGAACACATATAGATCAGGCGAATAAATAATCAGGCAATCTTTAACCTGCCTCCGACTCCTATTCCACCACGAGACCTGTCGTGGGTTGACAGGATTCTCCCGTGCGGGAGAACAGAAACCACGCCTCCGATTGATTCGAGGAAACAATCCAGACGAACAATCCAATCACATAGAGCCCAAACTCTACAATCCCAACGATCAATCTGCTCACAGGGAAGTCCACGTCGCCTGGCGGCGCTAGGGTTTCCGGGTAGCGGTTCATCCCCTTTGGCTCTGCAACGTCGTTAAGTTGACTTTGTTCTTCTCCTAATGATTCTGTGCACGTGTAGTGGTAAATGGTGGGTTTTTTTTTTAATTCTTAGAAAAACATCATGTGAGGATCTACAAGCCCAAAAGTCATATTGCCTTGCGATATTGGATATCGAATCAGCTGAATACGGTGAATACGGAAGAGAAAGTGACAATCACACTCCTCCAGTGATATGCCTTCGAAAGAACAAATGTCGTCATCATTATTTAAATTAATAACAAGACTAACCTATCTGAAATAGACAGCAACCGAAGAATATCTTTAGAGACTTGCTAATTTCCAGCTGACTCAAAGTTTGGGCAACTTTCAATCACCATTTTGAGCCATTAAATCTAGATCTAACAATTTATAATTATTATACGAATAATTCTATAAAAGAATCAAAATACAAAGTAACAAACAATCGGCTGAATGCTTTTAATTGATTAAAAGTTAGGAAATATGATATCTTTACAACAGTTAATTAAGTAAAAAAAGATAGATCCAGCACCTTTTACATTCTATCAGGAATAACTGAATCTGATTCAATGAAACTTTATTCCAATTTCAATAGAAGAAACTGTCTCAAAGAAACAAAGAAAACTCTTTTCCACTAGAGAGAAGGCGAAGAATGTTTTTAATATTAAAGACATTGAGGAATCTGAGACTTTAGAGAAACCTGAGTTCAAAATTTTCCTGTCGGAAACCAAATGTGGTTTCAATCCACATGATACAATTTTGAGAATATTGAGTTTGCATGCTCATTGCAATCATGCTTCAATTTAAAACTTAACCACTAGAACTATTTCTTGAGTGCAAGGTTCCAAATTGCAGTCCCTATAAGCAGGTAGCAAGCTCAAAGGAAGATGTGCATGTAAAGAACTTTATTGCATCAGAGCTTCCTCAAGCGTGGCTTCAAGATTCCAAATAGATCAAACTGAAAAGGTTTTTTCCCTGATTAATAGAAAAAATGGCTAGTGACGTGTATGTTAATTGTTGAAGAGTAAAGATTGTATGTGATTAGAAATTATTCAAGAGCCCCAAAGTGCATGTTCTTGAATTATACTACCTCCGATTGTATTTTGTTGACGTTAGAATAGAGTAATTAGTTAAAAAATGAACTAACAATTTTCTCCTAAAGAAAAGTTCGGAGGCAAGCAAGCAATACCCCGAGTAGCTAGTCCTATGTTGAGGCCAGCAATACTCAGCAGGAAATACAATGAAATATACTTATATGTGAAATAGAATCTTACAAGATGTGTTAAATACTCCCTCCAGATCTTTTGTCTTGACATTAGGACATAGTCATTACTCAGTTCATCTCTGAACTAATTACCTTGTCCTAACGTCAACAAAAAACAATCGGAGCTAGAATAACACATGTATACAGAAACAATATACAATACCCATGAGAATCTACAAGCACAGAAGTAAAGATGTACAATGACATGCAGCTGAAAGTTGCTTTTAAGTGGCAGCAATGAAGACAACACTGGCCAAAGGTCATATTCTTCTCAAGGTGGATTTTTCTATATAAGAGCATGCCATTCACTGCAAGTTCTCAATCTGAGAGGAATGCTGGCCAATATCTGTTCATTACTCGTGCTATTCTGCAACTTCAGTCTCCTCAAGGACAGTCTTAAAGGAAGGCCATCTGCAGGGACGCAGAAAACAATGGTCAGGGGAAAGGTGCAAATGTGACGAATTGAGAACCCTGTCCACAGACGGGTAACCTTCTCCAAGCGCCGGGAAGGACTGCTTAAGAAAGCAAGAGAACTCTCCGTGCTTTGCAGCGCTGATGTAGGTGTCATCATATTCTCTCCGCTTGGGAAAGTCCACGAACTGGCAACTAACGGGTGCGTTCTAGTAATTTCATAGTTTTATGGTGACTTTGTAAGTATGACAGCAGTTCTGAGATGTTTTCCTTTTGTGCGGAAATGCAAGAAATATGCAAGGCTTGGTTGAAAGGTACCAACACATCGCTGCCAGAGGTCAAGTGGAAAGCAAAACTGTACAAAGCCAGGTCTACATTCTTTTTTATCGAATAGCCAGGCCTACCTATTCACCTTAGAAATCTTGAGAAACTTTGTAACTACTGGAGAAGTGGCATGTCTTATCCATCTTTAAGTGCTATAACTCTTGAAGTGAGCCTAATGGACAAACTTGAAGACATAACATTTAGGTGCAACTGAGGATGACATGGGTGTGCAATTTTGTGAAAAGAAAAGAGAACAGACTGAACTATATTAAGTAAAATAAACATCACTTATGTTCAAATGCTAAAATTAAATCTAGTTTTTTTCTTGATAATGATGCCAACTATTATTGATAAACATCATATACCAGGTAACAGAACAGGGAAATTCCTTGTTAAGGGAAGAGATAGGTCTACTGCAACATGGATTAAGGTACGCAACTACGCATCATGAAGATGATAAACTAGTACATGTCTTGCATTAAAGACAGGCTGTACTGACCTAGTGAGACAATAGGTGTTGTCAAGATATTCAACCTGTATTCTTTTTATACCTGCAATTGACTCAAAATTTTCACCAGATCTGCAACTTATACTATTGAATGAATTACTGATCGATATCTAAGGTTTAGTACCCAACAACTGCAGTACGGCATGACCAACATGCAAAACAAAAGAATACAAAAAAGAAAGAACATATGATGCCCTAAGTTGTGATAATCCATTCCAATGTCTTCCATACAAACAAATTTTTTTAGGGAAATACATCAACAAATTGAAAAAGCCTAATACTAGAAAAAGAACTGAAGCCAAGCTAGTGTACTAGCTTCAATTATACTAAGAAAAACTTGAATTTGATTGATGTTAAGCATTTGAACTGCCAGACCCTGAAATGGCCCAACAATGCCGAGCCTTACAGAGTTACAGTCAAGTGCATGGATTGTAATTTGTATTTGAAAAGTCCAAAAATGTCAGCAACTTAAATGAAGTGACAAATGACTCAAAGCAGGTCAACATTTGGAGAGGGCGTGAGACTGGATAGACTCCATGCGCTAGAGAAAGGTCTTGAACTATGGATTTATCAGACACGTTCTACAAAGGCAACATAAACTTTTGCCCACACTTACATTCAAACACATTAAAATCAGGTAGCAAACTAATTTGGCACATCTTTCATCAGATGCAGATCATGCAACAAGAGATTCAAGTTCTAAAAAATAAGGTCGGTCTCAATATCTCATTCTCCTCTTTAAAATTCTACAGCACTTCCTTTAATTTTGGCACATTTTTACTCTGTCATCAAAAGAATGTTAAATTAACAAAGAAAAATGCATGTATGAAATTTTTTATATGAAATTATTTTCTCTTAACCATGTATGCAGTCTAGTTACTTTGCTACATAGGTCATGATGAGCTTGATGGAATAAAGTCGGGGACTGGGCGGCTGGGGCTCCAATGGTTCCAACACATAGTGCTCAAGCAAGAGGAGGTAATGCTCAGGGCAGCACGAATCGAAGAGAGTGCAGCTGCAGCTGGGGTCACGGTGCAGCTGGTGGAGTACCTCTAAGGCTGTGGCGTGGCAGCTAGAGGCCAAAGCAGAAGCAGTGCAGACTATCCTGCCCAGCTGCATGAGGGCCAAGGCCATCAACGACTAACCCGTGTCCTAAGCTAGTTCAGAGTTTAGAAGCTAATGGAGCTTTTTTCACCTGCCCCTTGTTAATCATCACTCTTCAATGTTCAGAAAACGCAGCAACTTGATACCCTGTTTGCCTTGTCCATGATGGAGTAAACCTTGATAAGATTGATGAAGCCTTGTGAAAATCCTAATAGAGTATGGTCGGAGATATGAACTAAGAAGCCAATTAGCAGGCTGTGTGAAATATGTGCACATGGTGTTGCATCAGGTGGGCTCCCATGTTAATTGGTGATAATCATCATTAGGATTTTGTACTTTTTACTTCGTGTGTGTAGCAGCATTCAAAAGGAAATATCTAATAGCATAAGTTGCCCCAAACAGAAAATTACATTACTTAACCTAAACATTACCTGGCAAAGTTCACATTTTTTTAATTTGTGAGGACAAAAAACTTTAGTTATTAGTTCAATATGCATTGTTAAAGGTAATTTATTTTCCTCTCAAAATACTGAATGTGATGTTACACACATCTTTTTAATGTGCAGGAAAGCTTACTGAAATCAGCAAACGAAATCCTCCAGCAGAAGGTAATATTTGGCAGATGTTTTTCAAATGAAATTCTTTATTTCACAATATCAAGCTTATATTTGTTTTCAGCATAGAGTCCACTTCAAATATGAAATATACATATTTAGGAGTGAAATAAGTTTACTGTTAGTATGTTAATATGCAATATCAAATTTTTTAGTTTTTCAGTAATATAACTTTCTTTAATATGCAGGAGGGTATATTGAAAGTAACAAATGAATGTCTACAAGAAAACGTAACAATAGAAACATAATATATAATATTAATTTAGAGTATGGCAATTTCTTAGCCTCACTTAGGCAACGCTTTGAAACAAATTTAACATGATGCCATGAATGGCAAACTCAATTTTCAAATACTCCCTTAGGACGAAGGAATGAAAAAATGATCGCAAACAAAGGAAGGAATGAAAAACAAATTTGAGCTCTATTTATGATTCAGTGCAGATCACCCCTCAACTTCACATGTTACAATTAGATAAACGAACTTTGAACTACAAGTCAAATTGCAACCTCTATTTTCTTTGAGATTTCACTTATCCAATTTATGGGCACAAGACAGATGCTATGCTTTTTCATAGCCCAGATTTCAATTGAAATACCACCTTTAACAGAAATTAGTGCTTCCCCCAAAGTGCATGATATATAAAAGTATTTAAGTGGGCCCTTACTGATTTAACCAACTCAAAGTTAGACCTAATATATCTAATGTTAGATGAATACCTCCATATTGTCTCACCATTTATACAGATATGGCACAGGTTTTTAAAGAATGACAGGGAATTGTTTTCAAATAGGGGAAAAAAAAGGAACAGCAGGCAGTAGCCTGCACCTATTGCAAGTATTCTATAGTATGTGATACATATCAGTTTAAATCCGCATATGTGATCACAAACATGCGATTTAGTTTCATTACAAAGGCACATAACTTTGTGGTTCAGCTTGTTGACTATTTTTTCATTACCTATGGCCAGGTAAAACAAAATGAATTTATGGAGATCTGCGCAGGATTTTCAGGAACTTCAGATTCGGCATCTCAAATTGCAAACCACAGTTGCTTCTTTACACTCTAATAGTTTCTGAAACAACTGCCGTATAGGGCATGCTTATGTATGTTTCTATCATCTTGTTGTACTATTAAATAAAAACTGTCCGCACTAAATAGTACTGTATGATTATGGTTCTTCACACATGTTTGGTGAAATTACATTTGCAATCTAGGTTGGGCGGAAATGTTTGTGTTCCATGGATAACATTGTGTATTAGCATAGTCAGAGTCAGTCAGTCAGAGAGTTCATGTCTTCTTAGTTGTCCAGTCTCAATGGTACAGTATACAAATTTGTTATGCTGTTCAATCAAGGAAAAAAAAATCATTCGAAACAGTGCGTTCTGCTCTGAACCTGATTCTTTATAACACAAACCATACGCGACATGTGTATCTACAACTGTGTGACAGTGCGGCAATCACAGGAGTTCAACTACGAACTAGTAACAACTAAGAAGCAGTGAGGCACGCGCAGGGAATGCAGGAAAGCAGGCGAAAAAGCTAGCTAGCCCCAGCCTTCCTGCTCCAGAAACAAGTAGATATTTACAGGGTTATATTCAGACGAGCAGGGAAAGAAGAACAGGGGGCACCTGGGTCGGGGCCGGTCAGAGCAGCGCGATGAGGATGAAGAGGAGCACCGCGGCGATGAAGGAGTACTTGACGGCGGCGGTGAATATGGAGAAGAAGATGAGCACGAGCTGCAGCAGCAGCGAGGCCCCGGCCCAGGCGATGGCGCCCGTCAGCACGACGGCCGTGGCGTTGGCCGGCTCGGGGGAGAGGATGTCCCGCCACCGGATCCCCGACAGCGAGGGAAACGAAGGGAGACCTTTCTGCTCCTTCTCGTCCCCCTCCGCTGGGGGCCCGCCGCCGCCGTCGCCGCCGCCCGACGCCGCGCGGGCGACCGCGAGGCGGGGGCCGCGCGAGCGGAGGGAGGAGAGGGTGGTGCTCGGGGTGAGGAGTCTGGAGCGGAGCGGCGGGCGAGGGGGGAGCGGGAGGAGGGGCGGAGCTAGGGCTCCGGCGTGGGCCGCCATAGGAGGGGGAAGGAGGAGGAGCACGAGCGCGAGGTAGCAGAGGTGAACGGCGGTGGTGGTCTGGTGGATTCGAGTGGTCACACGCCGGCGTGCAGCTGGAGGCTCGTTAGATCCGTCCGATCTGAATTAGACGGTACTCGTTCAGAAGCCGTTGATCGGTTTTCCCAGAAAGAGATTTTGGCTATTTTACCACTCGTAAAAGATGGTTTCGTTAAAACAGTACTCATATCGTGATCTTTTCTAAAATGATACTAACAACATTGTGGCTTCCCTAAAAATAACACTATCTGGATTGCCCCTGTTGGTTTGTTTTAATTTTAGTCTTTGATTGCTTGAGCACTAAATTGAAAGTAAATCTTCACCTCACCGTACAGCACACAATAATAAATCAACATAAATTAAAGTAGGAAATTCCAATAAACTGTTGCTCAAAAAAGTTCGAAATTCCGAGGAGAGCAGCAGGCACACCACCATACAGTAGCGCGCTGCTTGCAGCTTGCTCATCTCCTGCCACGTGCTCTTTTCTTTTTTTCTTTCGACAAGTCCGTGTGCTCCTTTATTGAGTTCGACTGGAACAGAAGAGAAGACAACAAAGAAAAGAGAAAATCGATCTCTTCCGTGATACTGTGAGGGTCAAACAAACCAACAAGAGCAATTCAGTCATTTCATATAGAAGAAAACAGAAAAGAAAATGAAAATGACTTAAATAATAAGATAGTGGAAGCCACAATGTTATTAGTGTCATTTTAGAGAAGCCCACAATATAAATGCTGTTTTAGAAAAACCATCTCTTAAGAGTGTTAAAATAGCCAAAATCTCTTGCAGAAACGAGGCAGAACAAAAGTTACAATGATGGTCATATGGACCAAAATTAATAAAGGTACTAACAACTCATTTAACAAGTGGAAGAGAAGATGAATGGGAGTTGAATAAGGGAGTAGGAAGAGGGAGTTGAAGGAGATGAGAAGTTTTAGTCTCAATATTTTATTTGGTATCAGTTGGTAGTTGAGGAGAGAACTAAGAATTTTTTTTAATGTATCATTTGTTATGTAGGTTCGAAAATAGAAGTTAACTTCATATTTACTATTTTGCTCTTGCTTAAGTTAAGATAATGATGTCTTCGGCATGTACTCCCCAACCATGCCACGAACTATCTGAGAGAGCCTGAAAAGAGATCGATGGGAGTATCTCCTGTCAACACCTTTTCCAACCTCACCCGATTCTCATTATCCTTAAACAAACAAAAGATTTTAAGTCTTACGTACGACAGTACAAATTATCTATAAAAAGAATTCTTACAATACGCAAATAAACATTGAATGGCCAATTCTAAGAAAGCTTTGCTCTTCTCATCTCATCATTAATCCATATATCTAAATTAGACTTTATTTTTCTTGTGGTCTCATCAAGAAAATTATGAAATTTAATTGTAAACAGTATGCATCAATTCTAAAATGAATGATAAAACTAGTAGTGATGAACCTGCGGCACGTACATATGAATTATTGAATTGAGGTGGTCGGGCTGACCAGGCGAGACCGCCGCCACGCGACAGCGAGGCACCAGAAACCTAGGCCCACGAACGAGGAAGAAGACAAAGGCAAGGCTGACGGGCGTGTCCCGTGAAAATTTTCTTTTTTTGTTGGTTTTCAAAATAACACTACCTTAATAATTTCATATCTTTAAAAATATAGATCCTATAAAAAATCTAAAAATAGGTGCGTGTTGATCATGATGTGCTCTAATTTATAAAAATGATAATGTTGAATAATTGTCATTTGAATTTGAATATGAATTTTTCAAAGAGGGTAGTTTTTAACCATTTGGGCATTTATTTGGGGCGTTAAATAAAGGAGAAAATTTGAGAAATTCCTCAAAATTCTTTTTCCTCATGATCTATGACATATAATTTGAATTTGGTCAATTTTTATTTAAACTTTTGTCCTAACCTCTAATGCAGGTGCTGAGAGTTCTAAGGTGTTGTGCTTACGAAGTTCATGGCACCAGGGTGTCACAGCCCCCCCCCCCTCCCCCCTTAAAAAATCTCGTCTCGAGATTAAAGGAGGGGAAAAGTTCTCAACATGATGTTTAAAACCAAAAGGAACCCGTGTGGGGTGGTCTCGAGTAGGGAACGTACCAGTTACGGCAGGTGGGTTTGTCGAGATTTTCTCCATGGTGTTGTTGTTCACATGGCTAGTCCTTTATTAACCGTGGTTGTTGTTGTTGTTCTGGGGATTAGAACCAATGTTCTTCTTGGGGTAACAACACTCCCTAGAGAAGTATCCCATACGACCACAGTTGTAGCAAGGGTTAAGCGCTACCTGTTGTTTTGCCGTTGTGGCGGGCGGGACCCTCCTTGGTTCTGTTGTAGGCGAGGTGTTGGGGGTCTCTGTTGTGGCTGCTGAGGTGCGTGTGGGAATGGTGCGGTTATGGGCGTCGAGCGGTACGGCTGATCGGAGGTGTCGATGTATACCATGCGGCACTTCTGTGGATGTGCGCTGGATGACCCAAATGTGCTGATGGACCTCTTGAGCTCTGCTTGGACCACACGGTAACCATCTTCGAGGACGATAACATTGTTGACAAATTCTGCAAAGGTACCACCGATGTTGAGGTTGAGGCGTTACTATAGCTCTGCATTCAATCCTTCCATGAAGTGTTCCTTACGCTTGGTTGCAGTGTCCACCTGCTCGGGAGCATACAGGGCCAAGCGGTTGAATTCCTCATAATATTCCTCGACATTGCGGTTCTCCTGTACGAGAGCCATGAATTCTCTTGCCTTCCTCCATGTGAGGCCCACAGGAATGTGGTGGGCACAGAATGCTTCCTTGAACTCGTCCCAAGTGATTTGATGATCTGCTCCTAGTGAGGCAACATGGTTGGCCCACATGCCTAGCTGCTCGATGCAACTGTTGTGCTGTATAAAGAGTCTTCTGTACAGGGGTGCAGTTGAGAAGCCCAAACTTGGACTCCAGTGAGCGCAGAAATTTATCCACTTCCATTGGTTCAGCGGCAGTGCTAACGTGGGTGGTCTAGTGGCAAGTAAGTCAGCATAGATGTTGTTCTGCTGGACATCATCGTTGTTTCCCCTATGAGCATTCCTATTTGCTGCATTCAGCTGCATTAGTTCCCGCATGAATTCCCCAGCTGTTGTTGGTTCTCCATCATATTAGCAAAGATTTGTGCCATCATCTACATGGGTTGGGTTGGGGGTTGTTTTCACCACCTGCATTGGAGCCCTTAGGTTGCTCCCCATGAAGGTCATTGGGGTGTTACGAGTGCGAACCCATCTGAAATTCAAAATTAGGGAATATCATTAATCTCTTGCTCATGAGGGAACATAAATTCAAGGGTGAGTAAAATGCTCCAAATGTAGAAAAGTGCAGCTCAACAAGGATATCAGTATTATAACTATGATGATCATTATCCAAATTGTTCCAACATCGAAATGCATACTTGTCCGAAAATTTCAGAATACGTTCAGTTTTGTCCTATTTGTACAATAGCTACTAAAACGCAAAAACTGCTATCTTGAGTGCAGAATCAGTGGAACCGATAAATACCAATCTTGTAGAACAGCTTTGCAACGAGTATTTACACACCTTTATCTAAATAAGAGGTTCAGGAGATATGAATTTTCTAAGTTGTAGGTCGATACCTGAAAATCTGCTTTGAATAACACCAAGTATGGTCTAAAAACGAGTCTGTAACCCAGGTTTCTAAGCATCTAACATTAAATGTAAACCACCAGACTTGTGGGAAATCTTAATACCTTTCTAATGCATATTTACACACCTCCAACCAATTATTAGAACTTGAGATATAGAATTTACAAGTTACTAGTTGTCTGCTGAGCTGTTTCTAGGGACAGAATGATACTGCTCTTAAAATGGTTTCAAAAACATATCTTACAGACCTAAAAAAGGAATGGTCTTTTAGAACTTATATCCATTTTTCCAGAAAGTGCTCATATAGCCCTAGAGGTGGTCTGAGCAAAAAGTTGTGCCCGTTACAAATACAAATCATGAAATCTGAAATTCAGTTTTCATCATTTCAACATCCTGACTCGGACAAACCCAAATGGCATTGCCTGAATAATTTCAAAGAAATTTTTTTTGCTAAGGACAGAGATTGTTTATCCATGATTCAAACAACTATTTATTTGCATGATTTTAATTTTTGAGCGAGAAGATATAGGTTTTTATGTGAGTGACCTGCAAGCTGGAATTTTAGATTTGCATAATAGTTTCATGCATCAACATTTTATATGAATGCATATGCTTTTGGCCTACATATCCTCGCAAAATAAAATTTGGCCATGAATAGGACCATATGTAATATCGGTGGCAGACGGTCTCTCAGGTCAGACGTGTTCTACACGTTTCTTACGTGAATTAGGGTTAGCGTACCTACAGAAAAATGTCATCCAACTATCCATATTTCAAGCAATTGACAGATAGATAATATATGTGACATGAATTTAAATACACCCTATATCATTCCACATGGGTTGCACCCCAAATAGGCCACTTCCTGGAGAAAAGTGTCTACGATTGAAATCACGTGACGAGAAGTTCACTATAGCATTAGTGACAGACAATCCAATGTGTTCCGAATAACAAGGACTCCCATTCAATCCACTTGGATAGGGATGCCTCGTGACAATCCACTAACCGGAGAGTACGAGCATTTTGCAACTTACCCGCTTACCTGAGCATAGATGCGTTGTTACATAATAGTAAGTTTTGCATTAATGTAATTCTATGCCTAGGTTGCAGTCAAAAGTTAACTTGCCACCTGTGCATAACTATTATAGACCTTAATGGGCACATCCTCACACGTTCGTAACAAGGTTTTTGAAAATATCTTTAAATATTGTACTATTACCGAGATAGCTTTGATAATCATGTTGTAATAGAACCGCCTTACCACGGAGACGATTCTATTCCAGGATCTTTCTCAGGTGGCAACACGTACTGTGATATCCAATAGTACAACGTATGATAGAAATAATATAGTTATAATAAGCACATAGATAGAGTACAAAGTATTACATAAATTCGAATTTAGATTACAAATTAGAGTTTTAAAAGTGCGAAAGCAAAATAGTTCAACAATAGATAAAATAGTTCGATATAGTCCTCTCACGATGATACATAGAAGCAGATCCGGTCTTGATAAGTGTTGTGCCCATGGCACTGTATTAGCAATCAACATGGTACTTCTTCTATGGACTGCAGGTTCCCACTCGACATTCCAAAAGTCGAGAAACTATTGTTGACATTGGATAAGTTACATCTATATAATCATCCCGGGCAATGGCGCCAGACATAATTATAAAGATGCACCTTATTATCAATAGAGTAAAATCCACAAGCGCACAAAAAATACCATTGTAGCATTTCACTAAAGTATTACTCCAATGACTTATCATTTATAATTCTAACAAAGGAAGGCGTAGCATGAATATATGATTGTTAATAGTATTATAGACATAAAGATTGGTATTACCACTCAGAGTTTATACAGAGGTAAATATAATAAGGATAGGGGTAGTGTGACACACAGAGCATCCTTCCCAATGATAAATAAAAGTATTAAGTCCCTAGGGAGTTTTAGTTAGGAGAGCAAAGCCTATAATCATTAAAAAATATTGACTCATTGCAAGTTTATGCCACTTGGCTCAAAAATCAACCCTACTGTTATATACCTCTAGTAAATTAATTATAGGCATATCTTCTACAGAACTAAGACAAATTAATTATTTGCCTTATAGTTTTGATATTTTAAGTTCTCCTATAGTTGTACTTTAAACAACACATCATATATGTTTCCTTTTTGCCTAGCAATATGCTTAACACACTGAAAGCATTATATTGGTCAGTACCCATGCCCATGTACCTCACACCTTATTTCAATCATGATCAAAACACACACCCGTCGTACTTTCATACATCGTTACCACGTTAATCGACTGGAGTCCAGGAAGAATTACTCCACACACACCATCCCTGTATCTCTAACTCATGTTTTCTTAATATGTCAGCCCCACGGACTCCTTGTACCTATAGGTTTTATATTATCAAACTACCATGAATCTTCTCTCAGTCATGATATCACATTTGCATCATGTGGATCACGAGATGAACCACGTGGAGGTTGAGGCTGCACAAGAGCCAGAAAGAGGAGGTGATCCCGCTAGCCAAGAACCAGCTCAAGGCAAGCCTCGGTGCATCCAACTAATTTTTACCGCTTTTTATTTAATCACTAGTTAGGTGGAACCAATTGGAGTTGACTCAAATATCTCACTGGAGAATGATTATGGTGGAATTGTGCATGGAATAACGAACGGAGACCGGACGGGCAACTAGGTGGGTAGCCCCGTTTGAGTCGCTTAAGGCCCGCGTCATATCCGGTCCTATGGGATCAAGTTTAAACATACTATTTTCATGCTGGAGTTATGGGCCCAGTAAACTGATGTTGCGACGACTACTATCTGGTCGAAAGATTACGTACTCCCTTATTTGGTGGAACTAGGAAAGAGAGGAGGGAACAATCCACTCACGAATGTCGTCCAAGATGCATCACGCTAGGGGACCCTTCTTAGGGGAGTTTAGACCCTGAAGACCTTATGGTATCGAAGAGAAAAGTTGCTCCATGCGGATTTCAGGAAGCGCGTATGAGTCTTGCAAATAGGTTTCTCCTTCAGGATGTAAATTGATTCGAGTCGCTGCCCCTGAGAGTAATGAGTATCACTTGATCACTGCTTCGTAACATAGTAAGAAGAGTAATGCGATGAATGGGTTAAATATTATTATATGAAATTATTATTATTTGTATGACAACTTAACTTGAAAAATAAGGATCCACTCATAGGCTGACTTTTTTGCAACAGAAACCCTACCTTAGTTTGTGCATGTCTAGAGTCAGCTATAGTTGGCCATTTTTGAAGGGTAAATCTTACCTAGTATTAGTTGCTCAGCAGTGGCGAAGCTTAATTGGGGCCATTAAGGCCCTGGCCCACCCTATCATCATCAATTTACTATTAAATAAATAGTAAATATGCTACTGTTCATGACTTTTTTTGCTAAATTACTCAGACCGGCGGTGACACGCGCTGTGATGCCTAATAGTACAATATATGACAGAAGCCTTTAGCTCCAATTGAAGCTTCATCAGTGTTGCTCAGAGCGTAGCTCTATGTGATTTTCAGATGATCAGGGTAAAGATTATCATTATGGTGGAAGGTTTCACTAGGAGAGCCAGTGCATAAACTATCGAAATATCGAATGGGAACCATGCACCATAACGATGAGGAGTAGATCTGTTGTGCGCCGGTACGGTATCTCGGACATGACACCGATCAAGATCGGTTATGCTTTTGTGTATCGCCGTGAGAGGGCGATTATATCTAAGATCATCGAACCATTTTTACTATTGAACCATTTCACTTCCACACTTTTAAACTCTGGTTTGTAATTTAAATTCAGATTTATATAAAATTCTGTACTCTATCTATATTCTTGTTGCAAACCATGCTTCTTCTGTCATATGTTATACTATTAGGCATCACAGCGCGTGTCACCACCCGAGAAAGATCCTGACAATAGATCGTCTATGCGGTAAGGTGGTTCTGTTATAGTCTTCCTATTTATTTAGTTATATTGACTGTCAAAATTGGTATTTAACGACCTTTAACAAAGGGACCTTACTTTCTAGTTTAGTATTTAGTGATGGGACCAGACCGCATGGTGTTACTGACTTATGGACCCACAATAATCCCATCGTGTCTTTGCTAATATTAGTGACACTTTAGTTCGTCACATTTTGTATCTGTGATTAAGGGCATTGTAAAACACCAACATGTGAGATTGGACACAAAACTATGTCTAAAAATGGGTCCCACACATGCTGAGTAGGGTCGCGTCGCAATAGTGTAACATGAGTGACTGTCACTCTTCGCCGGGAATAGCCAGAAATATCTGACATGTGGGACTGCCATGTGTTGATCGACTCAGTAGATGGGATGTTTAGTGACAGTTATTTTCATCGCAACACGGCCAAGTATCCGACAAGTCGGCCGCTGGTGACGCCATGCTGATGTACACATGCTACAGTTTACTTCAGTGACAATTTTTCCATCGTTAGTGCCTGGAAACCCCAACTGGTGGGGTCTGCTCAGTCTTAGCGTTCGGCGCATTAGTGACGTTTTGTTCCATCACAAATGATCAAAAAACGCACCTATAGCTAATAGCTGGGCCTAAATAATGTTTGCAATGAAAAAAAACAGCTGGGCCTAAATAATGTTTGCAATGAAAAAAAACATTATTTTGGTGCGTTTTAGCTATGGACTGGACATTCTTGCTAAATTTCCATCTCTAAATGGTCAAAATAAACTTAGTGATGGAAATACATCACTAATTAACGATGGAATGCACCATCGTTACAAAATTTTTATTACTGATCATATAATTTTTTGTAGTGTTACTTTATTATTATGAGGTACAATGAGACGCTTTCTTTCCTATGTTTTTCGATTTTTGTCTCATTAAACAAGGTAACATATCATATGAGAACTATCTTTTTATGAAAACTGTAAGAACTTCAATCAATATTGTAGGATCCTAAATCGATAGTCAGGGATAGATGTGGATTAGTTTAGCACTTACCGCTCCCGCTAATCCTACCCTTACACTTTCTTTTTATTAAACCCCCCACCCTAATCAGCAACCGAGCCGATCGGAGCAGCAGCGCGGGCGATTGGGCGTCGAGGCGTGGCGTGGGTGATCGGGCGCTTGGGCACAGCGCGGGTGGCAGGTGATCGGGCAGAGAACAATTTGATGGCCATACCTCGGTATGGATGACTGAGATCACGCACCAGTAACTTCGAGAGAACAATTCGAGTAATCTTCATTTTTGGGAAAAAAAAGGAGGTTCCAATCATGTGATGTTGGAAGCAACCGTGCAACGAGTTCAGCGACTACAAATTTGGTTGTCACCTGGATGTGTGGACGGAGGCAGTAATAAACCAACCAACCGGCTACCGTGTGAAGAATGAACTCTTTCCTGGCTACTTGCTGTTGGAATCTGCTGCTCGTCCCACGGTGTGGAATCAGCTGCTCAGATTGATTGTGCACTAGGTATGTTTCCACTTTTGCAATGAGGTGCAAAGGATCGAGATTCAGTTTAGAATCGCTAGGAACATGATGATGCCTGTTACTTGCGACAGTTACAGGCATAATGGTAAAATGACTGAGATTGACATGGAAGACAAAATATTAATTACAATTTCTGGATTCATGTGCATAGCCAAATAACAACATTAACAAAAATTCCTAAAAGAAAATAAAAAATGCTACGGCTTATCTGATACTTTATTGTATTTTCCACACTTTATTGCATTTTCTAAACATTGTTTGGGCAAAAGTCTTGTAAACATTCACTATAACTCCAGCTTCTAAACATTGTTTCGGCAACTGCGTGCATCATAATCTGATACTTTATTGCATTTTCCACACTTCCTTAGTTTAGGCTTCTTCTTCTCCTTGCTCTTCTGAATTCTTTTGCGTCTCTCTTTGAACTTGATATCATTTGGTGGATGTATATCGATTTCATTTGGAATTTTACCACCAAGAAATGATTCAAACTCATCATGTTTATTAACCGTAGCAGCAGGAACTATCTTCTAGAGGTGATCTACTAAGCTGGATAAAGAAGAATTTAAAAAGTCCACCCTTGTTCAGAGTTCTTTGCCATTTGGACAAGATCTTCATACTTGTTGCGCGATTCTGAAATTATTTTTCCACTTTGCCACCTCCATAGGATTTTTAGGCTTTTCATCTAGTATGTTATCTTCTTCATCAAAGAATAGTTCCTTGTAAAATTGAGAAAAAGTAAAATTGATATTGTTCTACATGTTTATTGATATTGTTCTTCGAGTGTTCTATAATTGATCTATAGATATAACGATATTGCTCTACATGTTTATTGATATTGTTCTACCTTATTTTTTAGACTATTGTCCTACCTCATTGGTATAGTTTTGGTGAACGAAGACGGAAACAAAACAACATAATATAGTAGGTTACCTTTTATATGTTTTCTCCCATCTCTTCATAATATATATCGATGATATCTTGCTTTGCTTTTGGGCTCTAAGAACTTGTATGATATGACGACAGGGGATGCAATAAGACTCATATAATTTACAAGAGCACATACCAAACATGTTTGACCTGTTCATCTGAACCACTCGCTCTTTCCCAAATAGGCTGCTGATGGTGACAAATTTGGTATATTCACCTTTTGAAATACCTTGAATAATGCAATGGTCTCTTGCAGCCATGATTTGTTTCAGGATTTTATAGAAAAAAATTATGTTTATATATGACACTACAATTGTTCTCCATGGCCCATGGTGTCACCAATCTCGGAGTGGTGTGGAGACTTGCATGGTCAGCTTTCAACTCCTCTTGGCGCTAGCACTCCGAAGCTGTGTCAAATCTTAGTCAAAACTCAACAAAGGTTAACTTTCTATGAATGAAATGGTTAAAAAAAAGAATTTGCACTCTCTGATCATGACAACTGAACAATGTACTCTTTGCCCTCTCACTAACAGTACGAGCCAATCTTAGAAAATGCCTCGTATTTGGCAACACAAAACTATGGTTGTGTTTCACAACCATCGAAAATATTCGATACTTCTTATCACTGTCAAGCTTGACAATAATATGTGCATCGCAGTCACATCTGTATTCCATCATATTTGGTGCCTTTCTTTTCTTTTTGGATTCATGACTGCCTTTTGATACGGTCTCCTGTTTGTACCCTTCCCTTGAACAACAATATCGGTTGAATAATATTTTATCATTTTGCTTCTTGTGCCCTCCAACACGAACAGAGAAACCACATTTATGTGCATACAATTTGTAAAATTTCTCCACATATGTGAGTGTATCAAATATCATTTCAATCATAGGCTTCAAATGCTCTTTGCAATTTGTATTGACTGTGGCACTTGTCAAAGGGACCTATAGAAGTGTAAAATTGTATGATCAACAAACAAGACAGGAGCCCAACAAACAAGAAAATGTATCACACATATGGTCTTTGTAACTTACATCTTTACTACTAGGAGAAGATTCATTTTATGGTGTGCTTGGATATACAATGTGGGCTCCAACTCCGGTGTCAATGGCCTCAATAGAGACAGAACCAACGAGGATCTCGCTGGCGGCGACGTCCATGGCAGTGTAAAGGTTACTCCAGTGCAGTTTCTTCTCTCTCCAAACTGTTCTGTTGGCACTTACCCGCGGCGCTCGCTCATGCTAGCCAAGCACGTGCTCACGCGCCGCCCATGTGGTCAAGCGCGCACTCACCCGCCACCCGTGTTGTGCCTGCGTGCCCGATCACCCCCCCCCCCCCGGCTGTGCCCGAGCGCCTGATGCGCTCACCGCGGCCCGCGTTGTGCCGGCATGCCCGATCACCCGCCGCCTGTGCTGTGCCCAAACGCTCGATCACTTGTGCTGTGCCTCAACGCCCGATCACCCACGCTGCCGCTTCGATTGGCTCGGCTAGCTCCACTGCTGATTAGGGTGAGGGTTTAATGAAAAGAAAGTGTTAGGGTGGGATTAGCGGGAGGGGTTAAGTGCTAAACTAATCCATATCTACTCCTGACCATTGATTTAGGATCCTACGATGTTGATTGATTCTCACAGTTCTCATAGGATACGTTGCCATTAAACAAAGTGGGCCTAGTGTTAATTCCTATACATATGATCTTTCAATGTACATCAGCAACACTTTTTTAGAGGACGCATCACCTATTACAGAACATCAGCGAGGCTTCTTGTCGGGCGAAACTTTTTGGTGATGCTTTTTGTATAAACGCGCTGCTAATAAGTCATTAAAGACACGTTTCAAGAAAGCATCGCTTATAAGAGTGTCTTCTCTGATGCTTTTTTACATGGTGTGTTTCCCTCCTGAATATCCATCAAATTTGAGGCCTAAATTTAAATTTGAAACCTGTGGATACATAGTATATTTACACTATACATGAGTAGAATTTCCAGGTCTTCTCTCCTAAATTATATGGTATGCAACAAATGTTTTACTCAGCAAACAAAATATATTTGGCAAAAAAAACCCCTAAAAACTGAGAGCTATGCCACCTGTGCTTTTTCTCACAAACTACTACATTCAGTTGCAAAGACTACTAGTTAATGAATTTCTCTAGGACGTGCTCAATCACTTGCCAGTTGGGATGTCCAACAGTACAACAGCTCTGCATGAATGTGTGGTCACAAAAGGTGATACTAAGCTTCTTGAGGGACCTGGGTAATCTTCGCAGTTGAAGGATATTCTTGCATTGTTTGATGCTTAGTTCCTCAAGCAACGTTAGACAATGGATGTTTTCAGGCAAGCAGTTCCATTTGCACCTTAATATCTCAAGACAACGCAAATTAACCAAGGGTTCACAGTTCCAAGAAGAAGCATCCGATCCATTCCAATCTTCAAGTCGAAGCCTCTTGAGGGACAGAGGTAAACTTGGTAATGAAAAGATATTCTTGCAATCAGAGATAACCAATTCCTCTAGGAATATTAGACCTTCCATATTCTCGGGCAAAGATTTCCAACTGCAGTGGCTCATCTCAAGCTTACTCAAGCACACTAAGTTGACAATATCTGGTGCCACATCCGATCCATTGCAATATGAGAACTTAAGACACTGCAGGTTCTTTAGAGTCCCCTGCTGTCCAGACAACCAACTTGGGTATATGGATCCTTTGTAATGCATGATTCCTAGTGATTCGATCAGGAATGGTGGATGGAGAGCCTCAAGGACCCCTTCTTGAGGATCAGGAGGAATTCGTTGGCCATATCTAGGCCCCCAAGGTATGAGCCGAAAGTTTGGGTTCTCTGGTGCTTGTCCATACTCTTCCCAGTCCAGCACAAGATCTGTGATATACACCTTGTTAGCTAACTTGGCCTGACCAGCTTCCTCCTTGCTGTTTACATTTTGTAGTCCTTGGATGCGAAGGTTGTCACGAAGGTTGTCCAGGTGCTTCAGCTGTTCTATCTCATAACCCCTAATCTTTCTCACAGTGAAGAAATTCATAGATCGGAGCCACGTCAGCCTCCCAATATTAGGAAAATTTAATGAATAACATGACATGTACCGCAAATTGACAAGGTTGGCCATTTCCTTGTTGCCGGAGGAACAATTCAAACTTGTGCCAAAAGGCACAGAAAACTTCTGTAGATGGTAGAGCATAGAAAACGTGGGTGGTAGAGTTATGTTGATGAATGGGGACCCAAACACACCAAGATAACGGATATGTTTTAACTGACCGATAGATGCTGGGATCATTTTCATGCATTCGAGTCTTACATGCACCACCCGCAGCTTCTTTAAACTCTTGAGAACCCGCTCAAATTCTTCTATAGTCATTTTTCTGGCAGATGAAGACATCATTAGAGTGCGCAAGTTTCCCAACGTTAAAATATGCTCTGTAAATACTCTATCATAGTAGGCATCAATAAAAAGATGCCGAACACCTCGAGGACTTTGATCTGCCATATCTTTTTCAACTGTAAAACAATCACTTCCAGTAATTCGTCCTGCCAAGTCATGTAACAAATCATGAATTGTAAAGTAATCTTTGCCACTGGACTGGACTTTCAGTTGGATAAATGAAGTTGACAGCAACACACGAAAGTAGCCATTACCAACATCTTCGACATCCTCGACTCCATTGGCAGGTTTTACAAACCCTTCTGCTACCCAAAGGTGGACAAGCTCATCACGCTGCAAAGCGTATCTTCTTGGGAACATACTACAATATGTGAAACATTGCTTGATTGGCTCCTGAAGTTGGCGATAGCTCCACCATAGAGCGCCCACAGTTTCATTGTTCAATAAGTCACTTTTCATGGTACTTATCCAAAAATCAATCTCTAGCCTTATGTTTAGCTGTCCTGCCACTGTACTCGCTGCCAAAGGTGATCTCCCTAATTTTCCAGCAATTTTTCCCCCGATCAACCAGTATTTTCGCAATAATGCTTGATCCGTAATCTCTACACCATCAAGCGCATAGTGCATGAACATTGACAAGAAAAGCTTTTCGTCCAAGTCAGAAATTGCAACAAGGTTTTGAGCACTAAGAGCTCTCGCTGCATGTTCGTTTCGAGTGGTCACTAGAATTTTGCTTCCTTGCATTGCAGCCCTCATTGGACAAAGTAGGTTGTTCATTTGCTGCCTGCTGGTACCTCCCCCTTGCCAGACATCATCCAGTACCAAAAAGAACCTTTTGCCCCTCAGTTCATCCTCCAGTTTGCGTTGCAACTTGTCAAGATTACTTATCTCAACCTTTTCCTTATCTGATGCTTGCTCCAACATCTCAGTTAAAACAGTATGGACGCTGAAATTCTGTGAAACATGAATCCACATTATTAGGTTGAAATAATTATCCACCCTCTCATGCTTGCAGACATACTCTGCGAGGGTCGTCTTCCCTGAACCTGGAATGCCGTGGATACCGATCACAGAATAACATTTCGTCTCATTATTTGGAGGTGCACGAAGCATTGTCCTCATCATTTCAAGATCCTTGTCTCGGCCAAATACAACTGTTGGAGGTTCTGAAGTAGTCTGGGGCCTCTGTTTGGGCGATCTCCCGATAGTGTTTGGTCTATTGTTGATGCTATCATACTTGACTGCTGGCAACTTGAGCAAACAAAGAATTTTGTATCCTTCGTGAATTAGTGTTTCGATCACATTTAAGGCTCCCTCTAGCTTAGGTCTTAACAATTTGGGAGCGGTGAGATCACTTCCAGCAGTCTGCACAAGAATGTTGCAAATAATTTCTTTAGCAAAAGAAATTGTAGTTAGCGCGAACTGATAACTATACGTTACAAAATTGTAAACATCTTTAAAAAAACTAAAATAAAATAATATACAATGTTGGCATTTTCTAAGTGATCAATTTACATGATAAATGAGGTATTTTTAATGCTTTATTTTGCCATTATTACTAATAGTTAACTCCATTTATTATATATATTCATAGTTGTCTCATTTACGTGAATTATGCAGGAAATAGGTAAAACCTGAGAATCTACAGACCGAGAACGACTAAGAGGCCAAGAAGCAAGAATTGGAAGGCTGTATCGGTCGCAAACTCGGAGCCCACTCCGAGAGGATAAAGCCCAAAATCTGAGATTAGAGTTGGAGTTGGTGCAACAAAACCCAAAAACTTAGAGAGAATATAACTAGAAGGAATTATTGTGAAAGGCGGAGAGATAGAAAATAGCTGACCTAAGGTTGAAGGTTGTGGCGGCGATGACGAGAACACTGATCATCACCGCCGGAAAAGAGGAGCGTTCTGACCGGCACATCACCGTGCTGATTGGCACTTGCGCGTTCCATGTTATATTCACTCAACAAACTGTAACCATGTCTATGGATCATAGTAGGATGAGTGAGTATTCTCATATTCTCTCTGTTGGTGAAGGAACCTAGTTATATAAACCCTCAACACTTATGATATTTGATTGATCATTCAATCGATGTAATGTGCTTATTCCGTATGTGACAGTGTGTGATCTCATATACGAATCTATTAGCATGGCTAAATGTTTAGTTGTGCTACTGATAATTGCACAGTGCAAGAAACCAGTAGGGAATGATCGACCCCCTGCCATGACAGGGCCAGGGTGAGCGGAACCACCATGTCTTGTAGAATACTAAACATATCGGATGAACTAATCGTGTGAGTTGCATGCTAGTAAGCTGAACCATAGGGGAGAATCCTTTATAAGCTTGTTAAACCATATAATCTATTCGCTTCTAGTTGTTTACTATCTATTCAAACACAAGTTTTACTACATAAAGTTAGTAGTTTAAATAATAGTACATGTCCCGCTTATTCTCTATATAAGTGGATGCATACAAATGACCAACAAGACTATTTTCTGGCATCGTTGTGAGGGACAAGCCAGTTCTTTTACTATTTATTTGCTCTACTAACCTATAATCCCCTCTTTTATAATTTGTTTTTGTGTTTTTCTCTATATGTTCATGATGAGTACTCTAGGGTCGTACGGTCAGGGATGAGTCATTGCTGTCTTCGGAATCACTGATTCCTTAGATATCGAATCAGATGGTCACAACTTCTTCATATCTGCTTAATCTGATTAGCATAAGCGACAAGTTTTCTGGGACAAAGGACGAGAACCCCTACACACCCTTGCAAGATCAAGAAGTTCTCTGTCAAAATTTCAAGACTCTTTATATTATATATTTTTAACCAGTAGGGGTGACCCCTCCTGTTTCATAAAAAAAAAACTTTTAGGCATCAAGGAGTGCCCCAAAATTGGTACAAATGGTTGCTATTCCCGTTCTCTCTTGATGGAAGGGCTAGGGATTGGTTCAAATCTGTAGCTCGTGAAGCTAAAGGGAATTGTGATAAATTGGTGGGAACCTTCTGTCTTCATTTTTTCTCATTACCTAAGATGTGAAATTGAGAAGGGAAGTGATAAACTTTGAGAAAGGAACCAAGAAACCCTTGTTCAAGCATGGTCACGTTTTCAATCTTTATTGAAGCAAGGACCCCACCTGGGGATAGATGACAACTTGGTTGCGCAAACATTCTATATGTTTCTTGAAGAAACCCCCAGAATGCACTTAGATGGATCAGCTAGAGGGAGCTTTTTGGATTTGACAACTAAGGCAAGGATGGATCTTTTGGTTAAAATAGCAAACACTGAAGCTAGGCACAAGCATTGGCATGGATTTAAAGAAGTTCCAAGTCCCCCCTCAGAAGCATACTCCGATTGACGATTCTTTAAGGATTGAATACAAACCAGGAAGACATACTATTTCAGAGGTCGCATTGGTGGAAGATGCAGAAGAGCATGGCCGACCTGGTTTAGAATGACTAAGGATCGAATATGTGCCGGCATAGAGCAACCCAACAGGGGAATCTCTAAGACAAAAGCTGCTATAATGGAAAAGCATCACATTAACTTTGTGGGTAAATTCCCAAGATCGAGAGACGATAGAACCCTATGTGATGCTAAACCATCGGACGAGCTTGAACTCTTGGACTGGATTCCCATTAATTCCAGTTCGAACATACTAAGTATGCGTTGGACATACGACCCTAAATATGCTTCATCAGTGGGGATTGAGTATAATTTTCCCCACAATACCAAAACATCGGAAATCATGGATCAAAAGGTCATTGGGGAAATGTTAGGGAAATTATACAAGGAATATTCAGAAGTTAATCAAGTGGAGATCAAACAAGCAAAGAGGTTGCTTGATCGTTGTTTTGTCCCCTCACCATATGAAGGTCTATGCGGTGTTTATGCTATTAGCCTCACAGAAGGAATTGAATATGATCCCTATATACCATTCAAGATTGGACATAAGAAGTGTCCTAAGGCTCTATGTGATTTCGGTTCTCATGTTAGTTTGATGACATAGCTATGAAGTATACATGGTACTGCCGTATGAGATAAAAGGGCAATTGTTAGGGACCAAGATTAAAATGATGAAGGCAGATGGTAGACCGAGTTGTCAAGAATATGAAGACAGAAGTTAAAAGAAATGTCATACCAGTGGATGTCTTTATTTTAGACAAAGGTGAAGTGGGAGTTGAAGACATTATTTTGGGATAACCCCTTTTGAGACTAGTGCAGGTAGTTTTGCCAGAAAGGGGCATCTTAGATTTACGCTAGGAGGAGAAGAAATCCTTTTCAAATTTAAAGACCTGCCCTCCCTACAAGGGATTTTCCCAGAACTAGACGAACAATTCAACCCTACGTATGTTGACCCATTGAACAAATTATTCAAAGAATCATATAGGGAACAAGAACTGGAAGATGGAGTATGTGCCAATTGGCCCACTCCAGGTGCCGATCAGCACGATGGCAGAAGCTCTGAGTTCGAGCCCCTGGGAGACCTAGATCCTTATGAAGCACCAGAGGTCGTACAGAAACAACTTCTTGATAGTTTGATGTACGAATACATGGGAAAGAATAAGACATCCTGTTATTGTTAATAACGCCTTGACCAAGGAAGAACCTGAATAATTATTGGCCAGTTTAAGAAAGTACAAGAAGGCCATTGGACACTATTTGGATGATATTAAAGGAATTAGCATGTCCTTCTGTACTCAGAAGACCAATCTTGATGAAACAACCAAGCCAATTGTTGAAGGCATGAGAAGATTGAAAGAAGGAATAAAGGAAGTGGCAAAGAAAGAAGTTCTACGACTGCTTTATGCAGGGATGATCTACCCTATTGCTGATAGTGAGTGTGTAACCCGAGTGCATTGTGTACCAAAGAAGGAGGATTGACGGTGGTGCCCAATGAAAATAATGAATTGATTCGTCAAAGGACAATCACATGTTGGAGAATGTGCATTGATTACATAAAACTGGACAAGGCAACGAAGAAAGATCATTACCCGTTGCCATTCATTCATGACATGCTTGAAAGGTTAACTAAGATTCTTATTTTTGCCACCTTGATGGTTATAGTTGTTTCTTCCCAAGACCACTTTCACATATCCTTATGGAACCTATGCTTATCGACGGATGCCATTCAGACTTTGCAATGTGTTTGCTACTTTTCAGAGATGCATGAATGCTATTTTTGTGGAGTTTTTTGAAGATATCATGGAGGTATTTATGGATGACCTCTCTATTCATGGTTATGATTTTGATCATGTTAGATTGATCTCCACCAATGGGCCCAACGGCCCATTGGGCCCTTGAACCATGCCCTGATCAGGGGCGTCTAGCCCAAGAAGGGCTAGAGGGCCCCTGTCGCACAGCGCCTATAAGAGGAGGTGGGGACCATGTCACGCAACACTAGGTTCATTACCGATATAGTAATCCCCACCTCTAAACCCAGGCTGATCTAAGAGGGTGACACTAAAGAGATGGGAAGCTCCACCAGACGCCGTCCCTGAAGCCACATCGTCTCTACCACGTCGCCAGCACCATGGTCGGCAACAGAATGGATCAGAGAAGAGGTATGCCATTTACAAACCTTACTACCCTCTGATCTACTCCTAGTCAATCCAAAGATTCAACAATGGTATCAAGAGCGAAGTTCTAGTCGAGTAGATTGAGATAGGGACAAATTGATTCCTCAGTGAATCGAAATAAAACAAAAAGGTTTCGGTCATGAATCAAAAAGGAAAAGGAATCCCTAACCCTAAAATAAAAGATGTTGTGGTGGGTGTTGCTCCTCCGCCGCTAACCGCTCCGACGCATGCTGTCGCGCGGGAAGAACAAGACCCGAGCCATCGTCGGACGATCTCGATGCATGGGCTCAGGGCACCGTCGTACGACCACTCGACGGCGGCGCGCTCACCCTCGGGTGGACGCGCACGTCGGCGAGGGAGTGTGGGGCGGCGCTGCCGCCGTCTTCCTTGCTCCGGCCACTGTCGTTGACTCTCAACTCGTGTGTGCCAGTGTGTAGAAGAAAACAAGAAGGAAGGAGAGACAGAGAGGGGAGGCGGCCGCCGAGCCCTTGCACTGGTGAGCCGCCTCTCACCACGCTGGTGAGCTCTCTCGGCCGCAAGAGAGACCCTCCGCCGCCGCCTATGGGTGCAGCGCACACAGGAGAGAAGCAAAATGAGGTCTAGGGTTTTCGGTTGTCACGCAAGATGTGTTTTGACCCAACAATCTCTAGTCATGGCCGTCAGATTCAAACGAACGGCCAGATCAGCCATCGTGCTCGCTGGGGGATAAGGTGCTTGGCCAGTTAGCTATTGGGTCGCAGGCCCGGGCACGGCACGGCCGCGTGGAAATGAGCCGTGTTTTTGGCCCAGGCAGGGCATAATGCTGGGCTGATTCGGCGGCCCGGCTGTTAGCTCTCGGGCCCTAATAGCCCAGGCACGCATGCGAAAGAGGCCATGGGCCAAATTTTTGGTGCAGGCCGAAAGCAGAAATAGGTCGAAAGGCCATGAAGTGGGCCAAAATTTTCCAATTCGGCTGAAAGAGCATAGAAAGAGAACAATAGCAAATTTTAATTGATTTTGACAAATTTTCAAATTTTGAAAGAAAGTTTTAGTGTTTTTGTTACTATTCATGTATATGTTAAAGTGATATGTTTAAACCTTGATTAAATTCGAACCAATGGGAGAAGTTAATTAAAGGACAGAAAAGTGAATTATGACAATGAATTTTGTCAAAAGTTGTATCTCTATTCAAATTTCATAATTGATTAGAGAATAAAAGAGTAAAGAAATGCTTCTAAAAGTATTGTTTTCATGAATTTATTCATGTGAAAGATTATATATTAGAATCTCCATTCAATTTTGAACCAACAAGATAAATTATGTGGAGATGAAATGAATGCACATAAATTGTTTTAAATCTCTATGCATAAAAGATTAGAAGTTTGATTGCTTTTAAATGGAAGAAAAGTTTCCGCTGCAAAGAAAGATTTTATCCTCTAATTTGGTTAGAGGAGGAAGATATGTGTGTTTTAAGATAATTATGGTATTGTTATTTTCTGACCAACGTTGATGATAACAATATCATAGTTTTCATGAGTTTTATGATTTAAAGATTAAATCTCTAAAAATTTTGCATCAATGTGGTCAATTTTCAGAGAACAGATACAAGATAAAGAAATGCTCTTTAATTAGAGAAATGTTTTCATGCTTTTGCTGCAATAAAGTTGATGATAATGTTGCTTTCTTAGTAAAGTTGTTTATAGATATGTCATCACTTTATTTATGAGTTATATGCATTTATTCTTTTGCTGCCTAACGATGATTTAGAATACAAGATAAAGTTTTTAAAAGGTTTAATGTGCATATCATTGATCAGACCAACGTAGGATTGATTTTATGCCCATTATTATTGATTATTGCCTAATTTTCTCAGAGTAAGAGCTTTTGATGCTTTCACTCGTGAAAGCAAAAGTTTGAGTACTTGTGACCTGAAAGATGACCATGAAAAAGGTCATCGAGTGAGGGAGTATTCTCCCTCTAAAGAATGGATTCAAAAGAAAAATAATTCTTGGATATTAATTGAAGAAGCAGATGTATCATTGAGAGTCCTGAAATTTTTTTTTCATGTACTTTTAATGAACAAGATTTTATAATCATTTTTTAATGATTATGATATGATAAGGCATATACATGTTTAATTTGACCAACGTTGGATTAAGTATGCATGTGTCACATAATATTTGGATTCATTTCTGAATTTTATGATTGAGTATGAGCCATTACAAGCATTCATGTCCTTTCGAGGGAATTAGCCGCATGACGGGAAAGAGATGATTATGATTATACCTGTATGATGGGCAAAGTCTGGAAAAATACCCGCATGATGGGAGAAGTTTAAGAAAAGATTTATCCTGCTTGGTGGGAGAAAGATGTGACTCATGTGCTTTTAATGTATCTCACTCTCAGAGAAAAGTATGGAGTAGCTCTTATGTTATTCCAGTATCAATCGTGCACTTTACATGTGATAGTCATTAAGCACTTAATGAGTCTAAAGAGAAGACGAACCAATAAGAATGATGTGCAAGTACAACTTGCAGAAGTATTAATGATAAAGAACTCTGATGAGTTTCTGAAATGGAATGAGGAAGAAGTACTCCCGTAACAGTTAATAGATAACTTTACTTCACATGATATTTCAGGTGAGTGAAGTACATAATTAAAGTTTCCTCAATTCATAATTGTTTTGAAATTATGGTAGAAAAGTTCTGGCCATATTTAGAGGGGGAGGAAGTATGATGAAACTCTCATGTAAAGATGATAATGTGATGCATATTGTGTATCTAAAGTGATCTACCAAAGAAAATGTGCCGTTTGGGGGAGTACAATGGTCATATTAATGATACGTCTAAAGTAAAGATATAGATGTATTCCTGGAGTTTGGACGATGGAATGCCAAGATAGTACTTAAAGTGCCATAAAGAATAAAGTTATAACAGAGTAAACCCAATCGTAAAGTTTAAAGAGTTTGAAAACATGTCATCTTTGAAGAAGATGATAATCTGGGGGAGTAAGACTTGAAGAGAAGTAGGACTTCGTATCCACTTTAATGATTCAAGAACAACAAATTTCTTGTTACACAAGAGATTATTGAATTAATTGCTTATAGGCAATAAAAGAGAGCCCCATATGAAAGAAGTGCCCATAGCAAAGAATAAGACCGGTGATTCCACCCGAATTGATAAGACCATGATGAGCATTCACATGTTCGAATGGCAAAGATAAAATATAATTGATTAATCCTGGCGATGTTTAGGATTTAGAAGATATTTCTAATGGAGTCAAAACAGTAGACTGTCATGGGTCTGCAATATAGAATGTGACTCCAAAGGGAATACAAATCCTAATATAGTCAAAATAGTAGGCCGTTGTGGGTCTATAAGATTAAATGTGACTCTGTAGAAGATATATGATAAAAGGCTTTACGCAAAGAGAAGAGAAATATTACTATGAAACATTTTCTAATGTCTCGTGTAATAATTTCTTCAGAGTTATAATGGCATTAGCGGCACATAATGACTTGAGCTATATCAGATTAAGGCAAAGACAATTCTCCGTAGTGAGGATCCAAGGAAAATGTATTTACATGGCACAACCAAAGATTTTTCTATGAAAAAAGGAATTTTAGACATCGTTGACAGAAAATCCATTTATGAATTGAAGATATTTTTCTAAAAGGGGATGTTTAAATTTTTGTTATATTAATAAGAATTTTGGGTTTTCTCAAAGAGTAAGAGGACAATTGCATTTATGCAAAAGATATAGAATGGGAAACTCATTTCCTAATCATATGGATGATGTCCTACTTGCTAGTGGTGATAGCAATCCAATGCAGAAGAAGAAAAAGTTCTTATCCTTAAAGTTCAAAAAGAATGTTCTTGATTGAATGTCTCTTGTTATATGAGACGAGATTCACCAAGATAAAGAGAAGGGGTATTAGAAATATTGCATATGCATGCTAAGAAGTCTCTAAAATATGCATACAAGAAAACATACGCCTGTTCTAATAGTCAAGGGTAATAGATTTAGGAACCTTTATGTTCCAAAATTATCAATATGAAAAGGATTAAATGAATATGGTACCATATGCTTCAGCTGCTAGAAGCTTGATATTACCCTAACGTAGTTTTATGTATCCGGGTTGCTTTGCCAATGTCCAGTCCATATATAGATCACTGGAATGGAGTTAATGATACCAGCCTCACGCTAAAAGAAACAAGTGCTCTCAAAAGGTTGTGAGTACAAAGATATATATGTACAAGTGTTCTCAAAAGATTGTGAACACAAAGATAGAACGCGTGAAATGTGTAGCAAAATTCAAACTTCAAAGAATCAAAGAATTATCATCAATGTGATGAAAAGATATGACTTAGCATGATATGGGGCTGAGGGAGAGGCGAAATGGTTAAGAACCTGTACCCGGATTTGATAATGGTTAATAACAACAATGACCATTAAGTTTTTCACTCCTGTGACAACGAGTCAAGTGTGGTGCCAAACACATTGACAAAAAGGTTATACGTTGTTAAGGAGAAAGTCCAGAATTATGTTGATATGCTTGGAGCATAAAAGTAATGGACAAGTATTAGCAGATCTGCTCATAAAAAGGCTTACCACCCAGTGTGTTCGGAGAACACACAGTCGACATGGGTTTATTGGTATAGCCTATATTTTTCGGACAACAAGAGGCCCAAGATTAAAGAATCTGTTTCAAAACAAAGGAGTGTGTTGCAGCTGTTGATTCTATCAGCAGTTGACCGTGACGATGAGACACTCTCTACATACAAATCTGTGATGGAACGAGTACTTTGAAAAGGGTTGTTTCAAAGTATAAAGTTAAAAGATAAAGATGAGATCAAGGGGGAGAATGTTAGATTGATCTCCACTCCACCAATGGTCCCAACGGCCCATTGGGCCCTTGAACCACACCCTGATCGGGGGCATCCAGCCCAAGAAGGGCTGGTGGGCCCCTGTCGTGCAACGCCTATAAGAGGAGGTGGGGACCATGTTACGTAACACGAGTTTCATCGCCGCTATAGTAACCCCCACCTCTAAACCCTAGCCGATCTAAAAGGGTGACGCTAAAGCGATGGGAAGCTCCACCAGTCGCCGTCCATGACACCGCCGTCCTTGAAGCCACATCATCTTTACCACGTCGCCAGCACCATGGCCGGCAACGGGAACGGATCAGAGAAGAGGTACGCCATCTACAGCCATTTACAGACCTTACTACCCTCTGATCTACTCCTAGTTGATCCAAAGATTCAACAGATCATTGTTTAGCAAATTTGGAGAAGGTTTATAAGAGGTGTGCTGAAGTTGTTTTGATTCTCAATTGGCAAAACTTAACTGAAGCATAACAATAAGCATATATGCAAGGAGGAAATCAATGCTGGAGGACTTATCATATATAGGTCCCAAATCGATACTCGTATTATAGTAAGAGTAATGTAAGACACAAGATTTATTAACACCTCAGAGTCCTACCGTAGAAGCATGCTTAAGCTTGAAGCTCGGTGCCTATAAACTCGATCGTATATCCTATTTAGTGTCTCCAACGCATGTAGGAGGTCTTCAACGATTTATAAGTCAGTTTGATTCAGTTAGGTTTTAAGCCAATTGGCACAGACCTTGTGTTGGTTAGCTTATCCTTAACTTCTTTCTGAATCGTGTTCAATTCTCAAGTTGTGACTTTTAGAAATTACTTCTTGACTTTCATGTGGACATTTGCACAAGTGCTTACGTATTCCAAAAAACAGGTTTTGGATATTGGAGTCCAATTAAATGACTTGATGGATGAATCTCCGTCATTATATACTCATGCTATTGGCCTACTTGAGATAAGTGAAACAGAGCGCCAATCGGCAGGACTGTACCGGTCGTCATATGCTCTTGGTCACGTGTCTTCACGCTGAAATGGTCTTCCAAAGCATTTGTCCATAGGCTTATCTGTAATGCTGTACGTTTTACTTGATTATACACTAAAGCACTCAAACAACAACACTACTTGTCAAATTATGTCATCAATATTAGAGATAATAACACATATAGAACTATGATCATAACAAAGTTGTCATTGCGACATTAGTTAGGCATTATATATTGTCATGAAATCACCTAGGGTGTCCTTTTTCCTCCACCTCCTATTATGTCATTGCTTGTAGTCTACCCCATCTTGATTGTCCGTTGAAGAGGTGAATAAGGTTTTTCGGAAACGCTCTACCTGACTGCCTGATCGCTTCTATGTCTTCATCGACTTTGTCACCACAAGTCATCTTGGGTTCTCGCGCTATCATTAACATGCCCCGAAGCAATTGCCGTCATCGTCTTCTCTACTCGAATCATCGTCAAGAAGGAAACATACATACTCTTTTCTGAAACCATTTCTTTGTTATATACTATCATGATCTATTCCACTTTGATAATTGTGAATAGTACAATACAAAGTGATTTATCTGGTATGATAATTTTGCCCAGATATTGAATAGACCTATCTAGTTTACTGAGCAATCAGTTAGTCATGTTCTGAATAGTTTTCTAGAGTAAATTAAATTAGTTTTACTATGCATATTACCACCAGTAATTACTGATGGTAATGCTTACGGATGATAACGTAATTTACTGACATATTCATGAATTACCCCCATTGCCATCAGGGGTAAAGAGGTCATTTATGAGCATCCGGAAACCATCGACCGATCCAAAATTCACCTCATTACAGTAGAAATAAAAAAAGACATTTAGGCCTAATTAATAAAATAAATTATATATTTATCATTTTCATCTTTCTAATAATGTCCTAGTAAAACCATTACCACCAGCAATTACTATATTACCACTAATAATTACTGAAGATAATATACATAGTAAAACTGCTCAAATGCTAATATATCCGACACACATACTCAACTTACATACAATTCTGAATAGTCTAATTTAATCACATACCACTCCGAACAACAATTCATACAAAGGTGCAGATAATAGGAACGAACCTGTATTTTATTTAGTGGATTACTGGTCGCATGAGACTTTCCCTTCTTTTGAGAGTGGATATGACTTTCCAGATGATAATAATCAATAGTGTCAAACAAGTCATCAGCTTCATAAAAAGCTGATTTGAGCTTCTGCACCCATTTCCCCAACAATTGCCCAAGAGTTGCGATCTCGGGATTAGACTCAGCCGCTTCAAGCATCCACTTTAGTTCTAGGACTTTGATCTCTAGTTTCTCCAGCCTATCATCCAGAAAGAGAAAGCCGAGGTAGGAAAAATATTTCTCGAAGCGCTCCGAGATGGTTGACGAGACAAGCCAACCTGTGATCGAGATGACCCACCCGATCGTGCCAATGCTCACTGGATCCATTACTTAACTGTCAGAGGTGGAGTTGAGTGACTGAAATGAAGAGGGCTGCTGGTCATCTTGGGAAGCTTTTAGCAGTCGCATGCTATTATTTGGGTGTGAACTCTGAAGGCGAAAGCGGAAGCTCCCTTGCAATAGAGAATCATAAAGTCAGCAGACCTCACCCTAGTGGCACAATTTGAGGAATTCTCTTTGTAGGAGTGGTTAAGCAGTTGTTAGCTTGAGATGGAACGCATAAGACAAAGCAACTCTATGGTCAGATGTATGCACTGACCCGTTCTCGTCTGAAGTAGCTGAGTCATTTCCGTATTGTTGCCGCTAACCTGGATGAGCAAGAAGCACAATGTATAATTCCGCTTCAAAGGAGGTCTGCTTATGCAAGCAACATAACCTGCGCAAAGATATAAAATCAAAGGGAAGTTTCCAAATACCATTAGTCACCGGACCCAGAAAATGTTTCTGGCCTGTAATTATTCATTCTAGCCAGATGGCCCATGGAAATTGCGTGGATAGTCGCATATATGTTTTTATAGCACCTTATTATAACTCACCTGTTTTTAAATTGTAAAGTCATGACAACAATAATGACCGATGAGTACCTTGCACTATCATAAATAGTGCCTATAGTGGCGGTAGCAAAAATGGCGTAGCGGTGCGACCCAATGTCAGCCGCCGCTACAGAGCCCACGGGCACCACCCTGATGTAAACCACCGCTACAGAGATCATTTTTGTGACGAATGGTTTTGTCACCCACCGCTAGATATGACACTCATCGATAGCGGCGGTTGACAATGCCTACCGCCGCTATAAAGGCCGCTATAGCGGCAGTTAGAAATGCCAACCTCCGCTATAATTTGTCCCGAGCTATAAAAGTGCTGTTTGGACAACTCCCTCCCTCACTCGAACATTGACGGGCCGAAAATTTAGGTAAATCATAAAAATCAAAGGGGAATGTTTTGAGTACTTCTTTTAAAGGATTTTTCTCTCTAAGATAAGGGGAACTCATTACATATGTTTTTTATGTTCTCATTTTGAAATCAATTTGAACTTTGAGTTTTATCAAATTTTAGCAAAATTCTTTTGATTTGTATGGTTCTATTGGGTTGGAGTTGTAGTTTATGGAGACATACATCATCTATTGCCATCACGACAAAAATAATTCAATGCTTAGCCTCTTTTATGTGAATAGAAATGTAGATCTATATTGGTTACAAGTACAGAGAGAAAGAGTTAGGGCAAGAGGGATATAATTTTTTCATTTTTAATAAAATTTAAATAATATTTCAATTAACTTGTTGTTTGTTTTATTCTATCTTGCATAATATTTCTTAGGGTATGTAATTTATTTTTCAATATATATATATTTAGTGAATGTTTAATTTTTATTTACTACACATAATTAATTAATTAGTTTGAAATATTTTTTGGTTTCCGTTCAAGGTTCTTCATGATGGATAGATCTGGGATGTACGAGGCACCAAGACTGACTCCATTATTTTTACGAGAAGCCTCTAAATTCGTTGAAGGGGCTGCACAACATGCTCGATATGAAATGATGACTGATATATATTGTCCATGTTGTGATTGCAAGAATGAGAAGCAGTGAATGGATATGGATGTAATCAAATCACACTTGGAGCGGAGGGTTTTTTTTTTCCAGGGTACACGAGATGTTCAAAATACGATAAAAACAATTTGGTTGATATGGAATTTGATGAGCCTATTGAAGTTGAAGTCGAGGATATTAATTCGTCTGGTGCAACTGTGACAGAGTCACGTGGTGAAGCTGATTTTGATGTTGACAAATTGTTATCTCACATTGAGCCACAAATGTTGATCAACGCTGGTACAACTAAAGGGCTTGATAATTTTCTACAATAGAGAAAGCATAAAAAGGCCCAATATATGAGGAATCTAAGGGATGTGCTAAAGAGTTTACTGTGTTATGTACTATACTTGAGCTAATGAAACTGAAGGCCATGCATGGCTGGTCGGATGCTAGTTTCACAGATTTGTTGGAGCTTATTTCCGATGCGCTGCCGAAGCCGAACATGTTGCTAAGGACCACATACCTTGCTAGAGGCTGATTTGCCCACTTTTGTTGGGCGTGCAGAAAATCCACGCGTGTCCAAATCATTGCATATTGTATCGAAAGGAGCATAAGGATGCAGTGAGATGCCCAAGGTGCAAACGCAGTCGTTACAAGAGGAATGATGATTATGATGTAGACGCTGTCGACAGTGGCAAGATGAAAAGCAAGAAGGGCAGGAAGAGGAAAAGAACTTCTATTGTCAATGACAGTGATGATACGAAGGTTCTTGCCTTAGTTATGTGGTACTTACCCATGGTCGATCGCATCAGATGCTTGTTCGCCAACCCAAGCGATGTGACAATGATGACATGGCATGCACATAGGGCGAATGGTAAGCTCAGGCATCCAGCCGATGGAACATAGTGGAAGTTTGATGCAGATCATCAAGACTTCTATGATAAGGATAGGAACCTGCGGTTTGCATTGAATATAGACAAGATGAACCCTTTCGATCAAATGAGGAATCCACAAAGCACTGGCGGACAAGATGCCCTCGCAAGAGGCAGACGATGAACATACTAGTGGATAATGGGAAGAACCAGACAATCCGCATTCTCCACCACCTAAGGAACGTCAATCGGGGACCCTGATTACAAGCCTGAAGAGGAAGTATCTTGTGAAAGATAATCTTCCTGATTTGTTCAACTAACTTGTCCCATAGTTTTTCTAAATAAATTGTCACAAGAGGAAACGACAAATTAAAAACCCCAGTTTGAATTTATTTAAATTTGATTCAAATCTGACTTGAACTAGAGCTGCAAATTTTCACTTGTAAGTGACCCAAAGAAAGTGAACCAAGCCTTCATGTTGTTCCTCATGGTGCGTTATACAATTTAGCTCTCATTCCCACGCTTCGAGAAGAAATTGTTGGTGCACAAAAGAAAAACAAGGGTATAAGTATTCTATCCACCCTGGCTGCAATAAGATGTACCATGGATTAAAGGAAAAGTTTTGGTGGACTTGCATGAAGCGAGAAATTGCATGATACGTTGCTGAATGTGATATGTGTCAGCGTGTCAAGGCGGATCACTTGAAGAAAGCCGGGTTATTACAACCACTAGATATTCCGAAATGGAAGTGGGAAGACATCTTTATGTATTTTATTGTTGGATTGCCTCTCACTTTCAAGAAGCATGATTCTATTTGGGTTATTATTGATTGATTAACCAAGTATGTTCACTTTATTCTCGTCTGCACCAATTATAGGCCTAACAAATATACCGAGCTCTACATCTCTTGCGTGCTATGCTTGCACGGTGTTCCTAAGACCATTATATCAGATCAGGGAACCGTGTTTGTTGTCCATTTCTAGGAGCAATTGCATGCTTGTTTGGGCATCACATTAATCTGGAGTTTCGCATATCACCCTCAAACCGATGGTCAAACTAAATGAGTGAATCAATTTTTGGAAGACATGCTGAGAGCATGTGTATTAACAAGTGGAAAGAATTGGGACGAACACCTACCCTACGCAGAATTTTCCTACAATAGCTATCAAGAGAGCATAAAAATGTCCCCGTTTGAAGCACTATATGGCCACTCATGTCGTACACCTCTGAACTGGTCAGAATCAGGCGAGAGAACTATTTTCGGTCCTGATCTAGTGGCCCAAGCTATACGTGCCATTTGAGCCAACTTGAAAGCAGCACAATCTCGTCAAATAAGCTACACCGATAAGAGACGTCGTCCATTGGAATTTGAGGAAGGAGATCATGTGTATCTGCATGTCTCACCAACTAAAGGTGTGCAATGTTTTGGGACACAAGGGAAGCTTGCACCATGTTACATCAGCCCATTCAAAATCACCAAAAAAGTGTGGTTCCGGTGCTTACCGTTTGGAGTTACCGGCAACACTATCCCGTGTGCACAATGTATTCCATGTATCTCAGCTTAGGAAATGTTTGAAGGCACCCACTGATGTCATCATTGATAGAATGGATCAATTGAAGGAAGATCTCTCATATTTAGAACATCCCGTCTGGATTATCGATCAAAAAGACCGAGTAACAAGAAACAAGACCATCACTTTCTACAAGGTTCAATGGAGCAACTATTGATGGTCGTTAACTATCATTTCTGACCATTAATATTACTCAAAATAAAGGATGATTTAACATTCCCACCATGCATGTTGGTTAGAAATAATAAATATCCACTAGTGCTTGGAGAAATACTCACATGCAGGAGAAATAATGAAATAGAGGATGAAACACACCTAGTTGATGAAGAAACACAACTTCCACCAATCAGAGCGCGCCAACAGGGACTCCCACGGATTGAATGGCCCACCTACAGAAGCAAACCACCTCAACAATTGACCTTATAGTGCACAAGGCAATGGTACCCACCTTCCAGAGCACCAAAGTCGGCAGCACCCGAGGGGACTCCCCCCCCTCCCCCCCCCATGTTCGACTGAATAGGGAGTGGCCCCCCTAGTGCATGGCTGCCATGTGCTGGCTCCTCGTGGCTTCCCAACATTAGTTGTATGGGTTTGGCGGCAGTTACCGACTCCAGGAACCGCTTTTGGGCCCTAAAAATAGAAGGGAGAGGCCTCACTCCAAAACACACACCAAAAAACATTACTCTCTTTGCCATTTCGAGTTTCTCTCTAGTTTTAATGGAGTTAGGCTTAGAATAGAGTCTTCTTCGGTTCCCATGTCTTCCTTGGAGTTGGTGGCTCTTGTATCTTTCTCCTTTTATAAGACTTTGTTATATTTAATATATTTAGTCTTTCTATATAGTTATGCTTGGGTCATGTGTTTCGTGTTTTATTATATGATTCATTCATGTATGTGGTTATTATGCTTGCATGTTAGTAATGTAGTTATACTGTACTACCATGTTAGACATAAGCCATTACTATAGCCTTTATTTATATCATTATAGTGACGCATGACTAATGTTTGACTTAGATCATTTCCACATGCTTAGTGTTCACTAAAATATGATTACTCCTTTTCTGATCCATTGCTAGGGGATTAGGGTATTGTTCTAGAGATGTAAGCGTGGTGCTTAGATCAATAGAATGCATTATTTTTCATAGACCATGAATTGCTAGGGGTAGGCAGTAGGTGGTGACAACCCTATCTATCCTTTGAATCCCCCACGTTCAGCTATGCAATAGGCTCTTGGTTCGAATCGTACTGTGGATGTAGGGGAAAATCAGATGCCCAGGGTCTGATGATCTGATTGTCTTGCATTGTCTATCTATCTGTATAATAGTATATAATGTAGACTATATAACTATATAAAATCAACATAGGAACTTAGCTCTTTCTTTGTTCTTCTCCACTAGACTAGTTTTATTTATCTTGAGTATGCTATCTGTGTGCCCACTACTCATTATTATCATTATCCGTACCCCTATGAAGACTGTGTCTTATAATCCAATGTGCAATGTTTAGAGCATGGTAATTACACTGATCAATCCCCTGCCTTCCTTTGGGATAATAGATACAATACCCTAAATACTTCTAGGTGAAATGCTACAACGGTATTCTTTGTGCGCTTGTGAACTTTGTGCATTCGTTAAAGATTACCAACTCACATATCTTGCTTCGATTTTAAGGCAACTTAGTGACGATATTAAGAAATGTCAACAAGCATTTCTGGTGCTGTTGCCAGGGAAGGCGATTGATCAAAAGAATTACCTATGTTCTATTCTTGCATATGAGATTATTTGGCATTTGCCCAAAGAGGCTAAACTTGTCTGTTTTCTCCTTTTGTGTGAATACAGGTAGTGCATGACCGACTTCATCTTGCTTGAAAATTATATTGAAGATCTCGAACAACTGTTGAGAAGGGTACGTGCACGTCTCGTCCCTCCTCATAAGTTTGTGTCTGTAAGTGAACTAGTCATCCCGCACCATTAAGCTTCAAGGTCATGCCTAGAAGTGTCTTCGTGATTTCTCTACGCTCTCAGCGCCCAACATTCCTATTGCATCCAACATCACGAGAGATGCAAATTTTGGGATCAATACGGGTCTCAATACCATGGTGCAGGCCAGCCCATTCTGTGGGAAATCCAATGACGACGCCAGCGCCCATCTACAACAATTTTTGCAGATTTGTAGTACCTTCAAGATGAAGGACGTCTTCCGAGACGCCATTCGCCTTCGTCTGTTCCCGTTCTCCCTCCTGAAGAGGGCAAAATAGTGGTTCTATGCGAACAAAGATGTTGTGGGTACCGGGGAAAAGTGTTCAACCGTGTTCCTCACCAAGTTCTTCCCATTGGGCAAAACCAACGCCCTTCGCGGGAGAATTTCAAGCTTGGAGTAGGAGTCCAAGGAGTTATTCTCCGAGGCTTGGGAGAGGCTGCAAGAATACATTGTTGTTTGTCCTCATCACGGGATGGATGAATGGCTTATCATCCAAAACTTCTACAACAGATTGACTCTGTCAGCTCGTGATCATATTGATGCTGCTGCAGGAGGAGCCTTCTTCTCACTAACCATTGAATAAGCTAAAGAACTAATTGTGATGATGGTCTCTGACCAAGGATGGAGTGAAGATCGCCTTCAGTCGCGCTAGCAGGGCATGCACACCATTAAGGAGGTGGACATGCTAGCCGCTAAATTGGACCTCCTCATGAAGAAGACGGATGAACAAGCCAAGGGACATGAAGTAAGCACCGTCAATGCCTTAGATACTCGCATGACATGCGAGTTCTGCGGCAACATGGGTCACTCGAGCAATGACTGCCCTGAGACTCTGAGGACGTGTTGTACATGAATGACAACAACGACAACAATCGTCCACCAGGAGACAACGGGTCGAACCAATCATGCCCATATTATCGAGGAGGTAACAACTTTAACTATTCCAACAATCAACCCTCTTTCAAAGATCTTGTCTTAGGCCAAGCTAAAATTAATGAAACCTTTGCGAAAAAAGCTTTCGGCTAATGACAAGACTTTAGAAAGTGTTAATGCTAAGTTAGAAAGTCTTCCATCTTCCTTTAAGAATTAGCTTCAATAAAATGCTAGAAACCAAACTAGCCCAGCTAGCTTCTGCTATTCCTCCCTTAGAGTCGAGGAAGATTCCGGGCAACCCGAGTCTCCCATGGAAAATGTTAACGCGGTGACCACGAGAGGGGGTAAGGCAACTTGGGACCCACCATATCCTTACACTGCAGGGAAGGACAGGGAAGGAGAAAAGGAAATACCTTCAAGCAACGAAGATCCATGGTGTCCCATGATCACTTGCTCGATTGGGGATAAAAAATTCGACCATACCCTGTGCAACCTTGGTGCAAGCATGAGCGTGATGCCCAAGGTGTCTTTCGACAAAGTACACTACACAACACTATCTCCTGCGCTGATGCAACCTCCGATGGCCAATTCATCAGTCCGCTATCCAGAGGGAATTGCAGAAGGTGTCCTGGTGAAAATCCGGGATTGCTTCATCCCCATGGATTTTGTGGTGCTCGACATGGGTGTTGAGAAGGAAACACCGCTCATTCTAGGGCGCCCGTTTCTGAGCACTGCAGATGCACACATTGATATTGGGGTCAGAAAGATCTGTTTCCTCATCAATGGGTAGGAGGAGAGGTTTGATTTTCGGCCAAGGAGAGAGCAGTGCTCAATGATCAGGATCAAGTATGGGCTGAACCCAAAGAATATTCAAGAGGTCGAAGTAATACCTCCAAAGAAGGATAGCCTCATTCTCTTCTTGAAGAATATCATGGCTAAGGAGATGCCGTACCGTTTTGAGAAGAAGAACCCACCTACGACGGGGCCAGGACTGTGGGCAAAGCCACAACCTGTTAAATCTAAGAAGCCACTGACTGCACCATAGATGAAAAAGGTGTGGCGAGTAAAGGAAGTGCAGGCATCCACGTCCACATCTCCAGGACCTGACGCCGTGACATCAAGCTAAATGCGATGGAGAAAAGTCTCACTCATCGGACTTTATAAATTGGTGAGACCTTGCCAAAGGTAAATTGGTATTTATCTCATATTTGATTTCCTTAATCTTTGCACATTGGAATTTTCCAACTTTTGGATTTTTCAAATTTGTCTCCGCATTTGCATATTTGGATTTCACACATGCATGTTGGAATTTATTTCAACCTTTCTTTTCTTTTGATAAAAATACAAAATTTGGTTTTTGGTTTCGAACTTTGAGAAAATATTTTCTGAGCAAACTTTTGTCGAAACTTTGGACCTAATCCCTGCAACTCAGGAAGTATAGCAGTTAGGGGGTTGTGGGCCAGAGTGGGGGACCAGTGGTACCTACTGTAAGCTTCATGACCATTGATGATTGGATGCCCAAGGTATGAATGTTTTGATGATAGATGACAACTACGAAATTGTGGGCTAATATCTACACAAGTGTTGTCTATGCAGGAATCATCTCTAAACTCTACTACAAATCATATGGATGATGGTTGCCTTGGCGATGGATGACAATGATCACAAGCATGGAGCTTGATGAGCTTGATGGAGTCCAAGGGTTGATGAAGATGGATCATGGCTAAGGATAAGCTATGGACCAAGTGTTGGGAACACTTGTCTAGTTGTTAGGGCTTTGAGTCCATAGGAAAAACCAGACTATCAAGGGGGTCTAGGTCATTTCTGTCATGTCTAGTCGGTGATGTGCATGAATGCTCAGTGAAATCACAGGCACTAGGTGACAGTGGAGAAGCCAAGAAGCTGTTCGGAGAAGCCGAGAAACAAAGTCAAGCGAGGACGAGCAGATTCAGCTTTTAGACAGAGAGACCGTACAGAGGGGTCAGTGGAGACCGGACTGTACGGTCACTATGAGATCAGGCAATCCAGAGAGAGGTCTCAGCAAGGAATCTACCTGTGTTGGAATCTGTAGAGATCGGATGGTCCGGTCTGTACGGGTCAGCTCAGGGCAGAGAGGAAGCACGTTTTGGAATGTTTCTATAATGGAGAGAGAAACGGACCAGATGGTCCGGTCAGCTGACCATGCGATCCGTTCAGCATGAGGATTAGTAGTGGGCAAAGCCATTGGAGCTAAATCTGCAGTAACCGAACGACCCGGTCAGGTAGTGACCGGACAACCCAGAAGACTGATTTCGTGGAGCAATGGCTAGTTGGAGGTTGGAAGCCTATATAACTTTGTTGATGGGGTCTTGGAGACCTCTCTTGGCCAGTGGAATAGCTGAGAGCATTTGGGAAGAGCTAAGAGGAAAAGAGAGGAGCACTAGGATGAGATATTGCATATCTTGAGAGTGCTAGTGGAGAGTAACTTGAGCATCTTGCACATCTAAGGCTAGGGTGTCCTTGAGGGTGTGATCTATGTTGTTACTCCTTGTCTATGGTGAGACCTAGACTAGTTAGGTGTAGGTGATCGAGCCTACCGTGATTCGTTGTAAAGTCCGTCACACGTTTGTACATGGTTCGAGCCCATCGATGAAAGGGGCATCAATAGTGAGCGCCCATGTCGACTCGGATAGCCCGGCAAGTTCTCGAGGGAGGCGAGCTTGTACCTTAGTGGCAGCGGTGACGCAATCGTGTCTTCACTCCGAGAGTGATTGCGGGCTTGTGTGTGAGAACTCCACTTGGTGGCGGGAAGGACCAAGACTCCGGCAAGAGTGGTCAAACAAGTATTTAGGGAAGGACCTTGACCCCTCTTTACTATTCCGCATTTGTGTGCTCTAGTTGATAGGGTGATTTGTGGCTTGCATAGGCCTACTAGAATTTCTTAGGTTGTAATGATTGTTTGGATCTTGTGGTGTGAAATTGAAGTATTCAGATTTGTGGTCGGCTTACCGATTCACCCCCCTCTCTCGGTACGCCTTCGATCCTTACAATTGGTATCAGAACCTCATGCTCAATTTGAGGCTTCACTGCATTGAGTAAGGATGCGATGACAGGTGGTGAGCATGCCCTTATTCAATGGGGAGGACTATGGGTATTGGAACGCTTGTATGCAAGCCTACCTGGAGTCCCTTCATCAAGAGATATGGAAGGTGACCCATGATTCGGATGTGGATGTGAACCCACTTGATCCTGATTTCATTAAGTTCAATGCTAAGGCCAATAATGCTTTGTTTGCATGCATCTCTAAGGATGTTTTTGCAAGGTTGAATGCCAGTTCATCAGCACGTGATATCTGGACTAAGATTCAGGGTATTCATGAGGGTACCGGTGATGTCAAAAAGGAAAGATATTATGTGCTGAAGAGTAAATATGATAACTTCATTAGATTGCCACATGAGAGAGCTAACACTGTGTATTCTCGTTTTCATGTTCTAGTGGAGGAGATCAATGCTCTTGGTGGTGACTTCAAGCTCAAGCTTGTTGAGGTGATAAGAAGGTTCTTTAGGCTTTTCAAAGACCCCAAGTATGAGTCCATCATCACCTTCACCTTGCAAGGTGATCTCAAGACCAAGACCATCAAGGACGTGCTTGGGAAGATCACAACCTTCGAGAGCTACCAGCTGGGTTTGGATGATCCTCAACCATCCAACCTTGGTCTTGAAGCTGAGAAGCAAAAATCTAGCAAGAGCAAGAAGAAGGCAATGGCTCAAGAAGATGTTGATGATGATGAAGATGACTTGAGTGAGGACTTGGCACTTCTCATGAAGAAGATGAAGACCTTCAAGAACAAGTTCACCTCCAAGTCCAAGGGCAAGTGCTTCAACTATGGTTCCAAAAACCACTTTGTTCAGGATTGCCCCAGACCCAAGAAAGAAGCATTCAAGGCTTAAGACTCAACTGATGAAGAAGAAGAAGATCCCAAAGCCAAGCACAAGAAGAATAGGTACTTCAACAAGGACAAGAGCAAAGGCAAGGAGATCAAGAAGAAGTTCTCATGCAAGGCCCTTTTTGGAGAGTGGACAAGTGACAACTCAAGTGACGCATCCTCTTCCTCAAGTGATGATGAAGAAGTGGTCGGTCTAGCCATGATCAAGACCACTCTACACTGAGATCTTCCTCCACCTCCCACATGTCCCATGGCCTCGAGCCAACTTGGGGAGAGTAAGGATGAGAGCAGCGATGACAGCAATGATGAGGAGCTCTCCTGCACCGAGTTATGGAGCATGCTTGAACAAGCTCATGACATCGTCGTCAAGAAATCCAAAATGCTAGAATTGGCAAGAAAAGAGTGTAAGTTGGCTAAGGACCGTGTTGGTGACCTTGAGAGTGAGCTTAAGGACCTTGTCACATCTCATGCAGCCCTAAATGAGAGTTATGACAAACTCAAGCATGATCATGTAGAGCTACGTGAGAAGTGCGAGGCATTTGAACTCACTTTTGAGGCTATCAATGTTGATGACCTTGCCTCTCCATCCTCTAGTCCATCAAAGAGCGTTGCACAAGGAAGAACTAACCACTTCTGGCGAGGTTTCTTCTATTGATCCATTTGTTTTGAAGGAATATCTTCAGCTCAAGGAAGAAAGGAAGATGGTGATGGACGGCTTCGAGAGTCTTACACGTGGTAGAGCCATCCACAAGGAGATTCTTGGGAGAAACCTTGTGAACAATGTCTCCCATCATGGACTTGGCTCATATCCCGCCGCCATCGATGTCCTCGGTACGAGTGACTCCATTCCCGCATGGATCAAGCCCCTACTCGCTGACGACTACTATTGCGAGAGGTGTTGCAAGGATGGCCATTCCATGAAGGATTTCCCTATGGTGAGAAGTTCCATTGTTTTACATAATGCTAACTTGTTTGATGAGAACACACATTTCAAGATTTTTAGGAACAAGGATGGTAAGGTGAAAGCAAAGGCTTTGGGACCACCAAACAAGAAGAGAAAGGTCAAAATCATATGGGTGCCTAAGTGCATTGTTGATCTTGAGAGGTCAACTATGTACAAGTGGGTGCCCAAGAACAAAACCTAGATGGTGGTGGTGGTGGACCGAGCGCTTTCTTGAAGATCAAGTGAAGTCCACCACAAGTCACATGGACCTCAACCTCATATCTACTCATGAGGGAGGTAACCGTGTTAGTTCTTGGTAGTTGTAGTGTGTTCTTTCTTTTCTTGCATTGCATGGTAATTAGGACTCCTTTGTGACTAGTATGCTTTGCATCCATGCATGTGTAAATAACTAAAATAAAAAACACATAAAAATTAGTCAATGTCTAACCCCCTCAAGATAGCTATAAGCAAGGGGGTGTGCTTGAGATGGTGGTTTGGCTTCTCTCAAGGCAAGGGTATGGCTTATAGTGAGTAAGCTTAAGAGGGGTTCAAACTTGACATTGTTAGATTTTATTTTGTTTCTTGTTTAATATTGCTTGCATTCACGTGGCATGTTTACTTTCACTGCATATGTTAAATGCTTGTTGCATGCATCATAGAGGAAACACAATGGAGGCTTGTCACATTTGAACATATTTGTGCCTCATGTTCTATATGAGATTACATCTACACAAGTGTGACCAAAGGAAATGATTGTGCTTCATGCCCATTTCTTATGAACTCCAAGGTTAAACCTACTCGCGCGGTTCATGGACTAAGGCTCATACATACCCATTTGGCTCTTATTTTCTTTGGTTCTTAATTACTTGATTCTTCATTTGACATTTGCAAAAATTATGGGGCCGTAAAGAGCCACTATTTGAAAAGGAGTGTTTAAGAGTTCCCTCCATGCTCCAAGTGCAGTGTATATTTGGGTGTTAAGTGAGAGCACTTGGAAAAATAGAGAAATTACTTGATTCAGCGAATTCCTGGTAGTGACCGTATGGTCTGGTCATTAGACCATACAGTCTGGTCTGTGCCTTGTGCATAGGGCTTCAGGGAGACAGGAAATGGAGATCAGACAAAACATTTTTTAAAGACCAGACGGTCCAGTTTGCTCAAGTTCTGGTTTCTAGAACCCTAATTTTTCAAAACTCCAACCGGACGGTCCGGTCACTACGGTTGATTGTGTGACTCAGTTCCAGATCTGCACTGTTGATTCGACCCTTGAGGAATCTCGGCCGTTCGTCATATCTTGACCTAGGTCAAAGTACTTTAGTACTATCCTCGCTCTTCTCCTAACATCGAGAGCCCGCACGGAGCACGTCTCCCTTCGCTGCCTGCCTCCACCGCCGCCGGCCGCTCCTGCACCCCCGAGCTCGCCCGTGTACCTCGCCATGCTGCTGCTTGCCTGCTCGTGCTCACCGAGACCTAGCACTGCCGCCACCTAGGGCCGTCGCCATCATGCACCGCTTCCTGTTGCCACTGCCGCGCCTGCGCAGTCGCCCCTTCTCTGCTCTCCCCCCACGCGCGCGCAACCTCCACAGAGCCCAAGCTCCCACCTCTCCTAGGGCAAAGTTGACCCCTTTACTGTTCACTAGCGATCGGAGCTCATTCTTCATGTTTGTTCGTTCCTCAGTGCGTGGCTTCAGTCTTTCCCTAGGGTATTGTACCATTCTATCAATTCATCGATTCATACCCTTTTTTTAAGCAATTAGATTTAATTGATGCAATTAGATTCTTTGCCCATCATTAGTTGCATTAACTGAGCAATTAGCTCAACCTTGGTTGTAATTAAATTCCATGCCAATATGTTAATTGCAATTTTGGGGTTATCTCCTATCTAGTCTACAGTTAGATTCATTGCCAATTATTTGACTACACACTAGATGACTCGCACCAGCCACATATAGTCGATGATCACTGTTGTTACTTTGCATATTTGTCCAGTGATCATGTCCTTCATTCAGTGCTAGGATTTCTATTGCGCATTCTTACCTAGAAGTGCTTTGCTTGTAGATCATACTATGTTCTATGCCTACCTATGCGCGTGTAGTGATTGAAGTTTCAGTCAGCAGTGATGGCAGGAGGACAGGATAAGGGCAAGGGCAAGATGCTAGAGAAGCCTAGAGGCAAGAAGAGGACCAGACTAGACCAAGAGTCAGAGAGGGCCAGACGGGTAACTCAACACCTGGATGCCATGGAGACAACATGTAGGACGCCCAGTGTATGGTTGATCATCGGGCAGCCAGACAGCGAGTCACATGGACTAAGGAGGAGTACCAGACAGAGGACATCAGCTCAGGGCTTGGCCACAAAAGTTGTTCTACAAGCCTGGTCGCAGCGTACTCCGACCTCTCGTTAGGAGAGATCATTGAGAACTGCTGAGCAGGGATCCTCCAGGCAGCAGGAGGAGGAGACTGAGCTGCCAGCGTCGACATGACCCAAGAGGACAGTTCACTGGGCAAGAGACCTGAGGTGTGTTGGTGGTTTCTAGATGCCTATTTTATCTACCAAAAAGGGATGTTTTGCGTCTTAATTTGGTGGTTTAGACTAACAATTAACCCCATATTTGCATATATTTGTAGTTGTTCTGTTTTGCATATAATCGCAGGAAACAGGTGTAAAACAGGGCAATTATGGATAAAGAACTAAAGAGCAACGAAGATGGGCCAGATGCGGAGCCGCGCCGATCGGCTCCAGGCCTGCGCTGATTGGCACAGGAGGAAATGATGATGAAAACACAACCCAGTCCGAGAAGGACGAAGGCCCAGCCCAATATGAGTCAGAGTCGGGGGAAGTTGACCTAATCCCGTCGAGTATAAAAGGAAGATAATTATCAAGAGCCAGGGACGACAATTGAGGGTTCCAGGAGACGGCAATCACGAGAATCCATCATCAAACCTAGGGTTCCAGGATATTGGCGGTCAACACCGACGAGATCCACCAGAAGGGAGGTCATGCTGATCGGCGCGACGCTTGCGCCGATCGGCTCGTGCGCGTTCTAGCGCTATTTCTCATCCCTCTGCTATGTCTAGTAGAAGGATGAGTGAGTAGTCTCATATTCTCTTCTCCGGTGCGAGGATCTGGTCATGTAACTCTCATGCTTATTGATACTCTCTCGATGAATTTAATCTATGTGATGAACTTAATTGCACATCTATTTATCCTTTTCATTACTGTATCGGCCAATACACTTTTGCCTATTACATAGTGCAAGAAACCAATCGGGAGCTAATAGCCTTTGTAGTGATAGCCGGGGTGAACGAAACCACCATGTCTTGTAGAATATTAGAGTCATCACTCGAGTTGATAAGAATAAGGTTGCATGCTAGTGAACCAATCCTAAGGAGAGAATCCTTCATCATCCTGTTACCTCTTCAATAACATTCACCCTCCACTCTCTCACCGTCATCATTCACACCAACCAACCCATTGCAACTTGTTATTAATCCTTTAATAGTAATTATTCTGCTCGTTCCTTGTGGATTCGATAACCTTGGAATACTCTGAGGGAAAAAGAGCTACAACTGTACACCGTCCTCTTACGGTATATAAGTGGGTGTGTAGTTACGACCAACAAGCTACTTTTTTTGGTGCCGTTGTCAGGAACAAGCCCGTTCTTTTACTATTATATTTTACTAACGTCTAATCCTTTCTTTTCTAGTTGTTTTTATTTTTGTGTTTTGTGTGAATTTTCAGGATGAGTATGACAGGACCTTCTCTGACGCTCAGGGAACTAACTCTACCATCTCCAGACGTGCTGGTGCCTCAATCCTCAGATGAGAAGGCCACGACCTCCTCGTATGTGTTGAGCCCCATTATCATTAGCATGGCTAAAGCAAAGAAATTCTTTGGAGCGAAAGAGGAGAACCTGTATACTCAGTTACAAGATTTGGAGGCACTTTGCCAAACATTCCATCATGAAGGAGTGCCTTAGGATCTTTACAGGTGGCTGCTTTTCCCATTCTCTTTGGGAGGAAAAGCCAAGGAGTGGCATAAGGCAGCATCTCAAGATGCAAAAGGTAAGTAGAGTGAGTTAGATGGAAATTTTTGTCTCCACTATTTTCCTTTGCCAAAGGTGCAGAAGTTGAGAAGAGAAGTGGTGAATTTCTTACAAAAAGATGAAGAATCTCTCACGGAAGCCTAGACGCATTTTCAAGAATTGTTGAAACAAGGACCTGACCTCGGCATTGATGTGAATATGTGCACTCAAACCTTCTACATGACCATAAATAAGGCATCGAGGATGCATCTGGACGGATCGGACAGAGGAAGTTTTCTGAGATTGACAGCCAAGGTAGGGATCGAATTGTTAGGTAAAATTGCCGAGAATGAAGCTTTGCACAAGCATTAGGAAGAATATCTAGAACCAAATTGGCAATGCCCAGAAGTTATGCGGAAGGAAGAGTCGTCGGCTGAACAGATCTTGATGTCCGAGAGTAGAGCAATGGTTACTTTAGAGCATAAATTTGAAGAAATAGAGCCCATCAGACCCGTCTCTATGGATCTGACGTGTGCGCTGATCGGCGCAGTCTCTGAGCCGATCGGCGCAGTCACGACGAAAGGAGAACCGATCACCCTGACGACTTCGTCAAGTTGCAAGGAATATACCAAGATAGAAGCTGCAATTCTGGACAACCACCTGAAGGAATTTGAAGGCAACTTTGCTAAACCAAAGTGGGATAGAACATTGGTGAATGCTAAACCACTTGATGAATTTGAGCCGATGGACTGGATTCCTATTGATTTTTCACAATAGTTGTTCAATATGAGAAGATCCTTCAGTCCAGACGACGCCTCCGAAGCCGGAATTGAGTATTATTTCCCAAGTAATCACCTCAAGTCGGAAGTTTTCGATCAAGAGGTTATTGGGAGAGTTTTAGGGAAGCTTTACAAAGATGATATAGAGCTTGCTGGAACAGAGGTGAAACAAGCAAAAAGATTGCTAGACAAGGATTATGTGGTGTGTATGTTGTAGGTCTCGCTGAAGAGGAAGAACAAGAACCGTACATACCATGTGAGATATCGGGGAAGAAATTTTCGAAAGCCTTGTGTGACTTTGGTTCCTGTGTCAACTTGATGACTTACGATGCATTCATGAGCATGCCTCATAAAACTCAACAACTGCTGATGGGGACTGAACTTGAGCTCATCATGGTAGATGGAAGGAAGACCAAGCCACTAGGAGTGATCAAGAATGTTGTAGATTTCTTCGTTCTAGACAATAAAGAAATTAGGGTTGAAGATATCATTCTGGGAAGGCCATTCTTAAGATTAGTACAAGCTGTTCTAGATGCTGGGAAAGGTCAAATTACACTACGCCTAGGAGAGGAAGAAGTGCAATTTCAATTTAACGATCCATCACATCAAGACCCAGAGGAAGACGAGAAGATAGGGATGGATATGGGAGACCCACTGGACCACATCCTGCGCGGAACTGACAAGCATACTGCCAGTGCCGATCGGCACGATGCTTGCCTTGATCGGCTCAACCAGGAAAATCCTGATTTTGAACCTCTCGGGGAGCTGGATCCAGATGAAGCGTCAGAAGTGGAACAGAAGGAACTTTCGAAGGAGATACACTATGAATATCTAGGGAAGAATAGGACATATCCAGTTATAGTAAACAACGCCCTAACGAAAGAATAAACATAGAAGCTACTTGATGTGCTCAAAAGGTATAAGAAAGCCATTGGTTACACATTGGATGACATCAAGGGAATCAGCCCCGCATTTTGCACCCACAAGATTAACTTGGAGGAAAATGCTAAACTAGTGGTTGAAGGGATGCGAAAGTGGAAGGAATCAATGAAGCCAGTGGTTAAAAAGGAGATTTTTAAGCTGCTTAATGCATGTGTGATCTACCCTATTGCTGATAGTGAATAGGTTAGTCCAGTACATTGTGTGCCCAAGAAAGGAGGGTTGACAGTAGTGCCTAATGAGAACAATGAGTTGATCCCTCAGAGGACTGTAACTGGATGGAGAATGTGCATAGATTACAGAAGTTTGAACAAGGTGACGAAGAAAGATCACTATCCTCTTTTGTTCATTGACGAGATGCTTAAAAGGTTAGCAAAGAATTCATACTTTTGTTATTTGGATGGATATAGTGGTTTCTTTCAAATACCGGTAAGACCAAAAGATCAACAAAGAACTACTTTTACTTGCCCTTTTGGGACATATGCATATAGAAGGATGCCATTTGGTCTTTGCAACGCGCCCGCCATATTTCAAAGATGCATGAATGCAATATTCTCTGAATTCATAGAATATATTATGGAGGTATTTATGGATGACTTCTCCGTGCATGGTACTGATTTTGATAGTTGTTTGGAGAATTTGGAGAAGGTTTTGAAAAGATGTGTTGAATGCGACTTAGTTCTTAATTGGGAGAAGTGTCACTTTATGGTAACAGAAGGGATAGTACTTGGTCATGTCATATCTAATAGAGGGATAGAGGTTGATATAGCAAAGGTATCTACAGCTGACAAATTTCCTCCCCCTACTGATCTTACAACTTTGAGAAGTTTTCTTAGACATGCCAACTTCTATCGCGGATTTGTTAAGAATTATTCGAAGATTGCTAAGCCCCTGACAGAATTGTTGAAGCAAGGTATAGAATTTGTCATGGACGATGAAAGACTCTTTGCCTTCAGAAGATTAAAGGAAGCTCTATGCTCTGCACCCATTATGCAGCCACCTGATTGGAGTTTACCTTTTGAAATTATGTGTGATGCAAGTGACTATGCAGTCGGAGCTGTTCTTGGACAACGGAAGGAAGGTAAAGTGCATGCTATTTATTATGCTAGCAAAACTTTGAATGAGGCGCAGATCAATTATACAACAACTAAGAAAGAGATGTTAATTGTTATATTTGCTTTTGAGAAGTTTAGATCCAACATTCTAAATTCTAAGGTGCTTGTATATACTGATCATGCTGCTATAAGATACTTGGTTTCAAAGAAGGAGTTTAAGCCTCAGTTAATGCGATGGGTATTGATGCCGCAAGAATTTGATTTGGAGATAAGAGATAAAAAAGGAGTAGAAAATTCTCTAGCAGATCATTTATCTCATCTTGAATCATCATGAACTGAGCCAATAAGAGATGAAATGCAACAAGAGCAGTTGTTTGCCGCATTTGACCGTAGAGAGAATTGGATGATGGATATTATCAAAGGTTTCAAGGGACAAACTGATGCGATGAACAAGAACATGAGGAAAAGAGTTAAGAGTGAAATGAGAAAATTTATATGGTCCGACCCATATTTGTATAGGTATTGAGAGGATGGAGCAGTGCGGAGATGTGTACCCAATAAAGAAAGAGCGAGCATTTTAGCAAAGTGTCATTCTTCGGATTATGGGGACACAGGCAAAGGTATGTGCGAGTGGATTCTATTGGCCTACTATGCATGAAGATGCAAAAAGGTATGTTGCAACATGTGCTCAATGCCAACAAATAGGGAATGTTAACAGTAGGAATGCAGTGCCTCTTAAGTACAATCTTCAATTCGATATCTTTGATGTTTGGGGTATGGATTTTATGGGACCTGTTGGCGGCCCTTAAAACCCAATATCGGCCACCAACCGGTCGGGAAATGCAAGGTAAAGACCTAAGTTTCATGAATATTTGTTTAAACTAATAAAGTTCCACGAGTTTTGGTGAAATATGTGTTTGTAGGTTCAAAAGGGCCAAAATTATGTAAAAACAAGAAAAAATGCCCCGTCGGCTGATACTGCCGTAAAACAGCCAGCCGACAGGGTCGTATGAGGCTGAAATCAGGGCCCGGGCAGGGTCGTGACAACTGAAATTAGAACCTAGCCGACAATGTCATATCAGGCTGAAATCAGCCAGCCGGCTAGTCAAAACAGAGTCGTCATCAGGCTGATCATCCGCCCCGACCGATTCTGCAAAACACTCCATCATAAGGCCGTTTTCTATTCCCGGATTAAGGAGGGTAAAACGTGGAGAAGTAAAGGAGGCATCCACGTGGCACAACTTGGACAAGTGAAGACATGACCCAGAGGGGGACGGCACCAAAAAGGGGCCACTGCCCGGCACAGGCCGTGCAGCCTACCTCGCCGCCCGGTCTAGGACTTTTCCTCCCGGGGTGTCCAACCCACTTGGCCCGTCATGCCAACCGACGCCAAGTGGATATGGTGGTCGGAAACCGACCCAACAACCATCATCCGGACCAAATCTGAGCCGTCCGAGGGAAGGCTCCAACTTCATCCAACGGCCGCCCGGCCTGGCCTGCCACCCGGGGGTGCATGCCGCCCGGCATGCCCGGCCGCCCGACGGGGGAATTTTCGCCCACCGACTCTCCTTCACCTACAAGTACCCGCCAGCCCTTCGCCACCTATAAATAGATGGGGAATTCGGCAGAAATAGAGAAGGAAGCAAGTGAAACACATTGGAGTCCATTTTCCCACAACTTTTCTTACTAGTAGAGTAGGTTAGTTAGTCGGGAGTTAGAGTCTAGTCGAGAGCATCGCTCGGGATTCCGGAAATCATCTCGGAGTCTTGGTATCAGCTCTCTTGTATCTTTTCTCCTTTTGTAAGACTTATCCTTTCTTAAATATAATTACCTTTTCCTTATTTATCTTGTCAAGTATTTATCTTTACTTAGTCAATTTCCTCAAGTTACAATTATCGGGAAAGAACTTTGAAGCATAGTTTACTAGATTCCCAGGTAGGATTTAATTAAGTTTAGTTCTCGAATAGAACTTAGACTTGGTTATTTCCCGGCTATTCTTCCACTAGGCCAACGGAAGAATATCTAGTGAAGGCGTAAGCGCGGTGCCTAGGTTTACACTAGCTGGATTTGCATTCGTCCCCATGGGCTGTGTGGTAGGTGGCAAGTGGTGACAGCCCTGTCCGTCCATTTAGTATTCCACCACGTTCGGGAAGTATCAAGCAGGGTTGTCTAGTGGTAACGTGCCCACTAGTGCATGAGGTTAGTTACCGACCCTATTAGTGGATCATTGTCGTGCCCTGAAGTAAGCTTATTGGTGAAAGACTCGAGGCTGTACCATGGATTAGGTGTAAGCACTCAACCCAAGTAACTAGGAATTTTTGACACTTGACTAGATTTAGGAAAGTTTATCTTAGGAATTCTAGACTTAGACTCACTGTCCTCCCGGCTAGCTTAACCGACCTATTTTATCTATCTTAGTGTGGATTTCTCCTTTATCACTGCTCCCCTGTTTATCTCTGAATATCTTTACCCCCGTCTTTAGTCAGTTGGTATAACTCTTATAGTCATATCTTTGTTAAACCAAGATACTCTTACGCCAAGCTTCCCTGAGGAAAATAAATACGATACCTTGGAATACTCCCGGGTGAAATGTTACAATAGATGTTCCGTGCGCTTGCGGATTGGTTCACTCTTCTCTTAAAGCATAACAAACATCAATCAACACTTCAAGTGTTGTTACCAGATAATATTTTGGTGCGACGTTAAGAAGTGCCAACACCTTTGTGAATTCTCATGGTTTCGAGTATATGTTGGTCGTCGTTGATTATGTCTCCAAGTGGGTCGAAGCAATGGCATGCAAGGCCAATACTACAAGAGAATCAAGGAGTATACTTCAGGAGCAGATATTTCCTAGGTACGGAGTACCAAGGATAATAATTACAGATGGAGGATCCTATTTTACAGGAGGAGAATTTACTAGGTTTTTAACTAAATCTGGAGTTGAACATAGAATTGGAAAAGCCTACCATCCCCAGACGAATGGACAAGCAGAAACGTCAAATAAGCAATTAAAGGGAATTCTACAGAAGATTGTTACAAAGGAAGGAAAAGATTGGGCCATGAAGCTTATTGGAGTGTTATGGGCATATAGGATGGCATTCAAGACACCAATTGGTATGACACCATATCAATTTGTCTATGGGAAATCATGTCACATACAGGTGGAATTGGAGCATAAGGCTTATTGGGCTATAAAGGAAATGGATATGGATCTTGATGTCACCGGCATGAAAAGAAAGATACAAATAAGAGAATTGGAAGAGATGCGATTGCGTGCATATGAAAATATGGCCATATACAAGGAGAAGACATAGAAGTGGTAGGATAAGAAGCTTTTGAAGAAGGAATTCAAGGAAGGAGATCGGGTGCTACTATTTAATTCGTGATTCACATTATTTGGTAAAGGAAAACTGCAAAGCAAATGGGAGGGACCTTATCTTGTGAATATGGTGTTACCTTCGGGAGCTGTAATCATAATGGATGGCAAGAGAAACAAGTACACGGTGAATGGACAATGTCTAAAGATATATCTAGAACTCGACACCTTTGAATTAAAATCTTTTGATGTGTATTTCACTGCTTAGTGCCCCATGTGGTCGAGCTTAATGACGTAGAACAAAAGCTCTGTATGTATTTTGATTTTCGTGATTTTTCTGTTTCTATTTGGGTAATTTAGTGTATCGCGCCGATCGGCGTGTTGCTGCGTTGATCAGCGCAGCCCTGCATCGATCGGCGCGGTAGAGTCTTTTGGGTTTTGGAGATCGTTTTGGACCTTTCCTTTTTAAGACTCGTTAAATTCCATGAAAATAGATAGAGTCCTAGTCCAGTTGGAAATTGTGACACCCAGGTGTCTCAATTCTTGCTTAGCACAAAATTGCCGACATTTTTGAACTCAAGAATGAGCATGAAATAATGGGAGCAAGTTAGAAATGGAATTTCCTCAAGCCAAAATAAAATCCTGCAAGCAAAAACTTTGAAGCGAATTAAATTTCTATAAATCAAAGGCCAAATAATTACATCAGATTCTGAAAATAATAAAATAGAATTTTGGGCCAAAAACCAAGATTTTATTCCAATAGAAAATCAATCAAATAAATGGTTTAACCCTAGAATTGATTTAACTTTAATTAATAATTCCAATTAAATTATTTCTTGTCTGACCAAAAATACCTCACAAATGAATTGCTCATATCTTAATTAACCCACTGTTCAAATTTCAGTTTAATTGGAATGAAGGAAGTAATTTAAATCAATTAAAACTGAACTAGGGACATCTTTGCAATCTTTTTGAAATTTTGGGGTCCTTTCTGCAAAAATCCCTGTCTTCTTTCTCCCGTCGCCTCTCCCGCGTGCGCGCCCATGCAATTCCCTGCCACCGCCTCGGTACTCGCCGCCCCGCCACGAGGTCGCGTCCCATCCCCGCGCGCATCTCCCCGCAGCTCGCAGCTACCCGCCATGGCTCCGTGTTTCTTTTTCCCTGCCCGAAGCCGGCATAGTTCTGCAGCCATGGCCACTGGCCGAAGCTCCGATCGATTCCCAGCGCCAGCCGCTCTCGCCCGCGCGTGACCGCCCCGTCTTCTCGCCTCTGCTCCCTTTTTCTCGTGCCGCCGCTAACTGCCGATGCTCCGCATCCCCTTCGCCTCTGCCCAAGGCAATGCTGCACCGCCGCGTCGCTTCGCTCTGCCGCGCTACTCATTTCCTGGCTCCTGACTGCTCCCCATCGCCCGGCATTGCCAGAGCCCGCGCGTGATCGCCCGTCACCTCACCCTGCCCTCCTCCCTCGCTACACGCCGCTACCGACCAAGCAAGCGAGTTGCTTTTCCCCTGTCGCGCTCTGCCTCTGATGCCGCACCGCGCTGCTTTCTCCCCCACGCCAACGGCTCCCCGAGCCCCGGCATTGTTCCAGCCACGCGCGCGCACCTGCCTCCGGTGTCCAACCAAGAAACCGAGCCCCTTGGCCTATAAATACCCCTCTGTTCACTACTTTCTCCCCCAACCATCTTCTGCCATTGCCAGAACTGAACTCGAGCTCGTTTCCCGGCCAAATCCCTCACCCCCGAGCCACACCGAGAGCACTAGCGAACGCGCCTATCTTCCTACTGCTTTCCCGCGCAATAGCTCACGCAATCTTCTGGTGAGCTCAAACAATTTGAGCTCAAACGATGCGCTCCCGAATTCCGGCGACCCTGGTGAACCCCGTCTCCCTTTCTTCTTCTCAGTGATGCGCAAGCTTCTTACGGTCACTCCTAACCCCTCACTTCTTTGATTCCTCGAGCAAGAACACCGGCCTTGAACTTTTCCCCGGCCGATCCTCTTTGCGCCGCCATGTCCGAGCCGCCTCGCCGATGACCACCACCCACCGGCCCTCTCCGACAGACGCCGACAAGATGCCGATGATCGCCGCGCCCCCGTGAAGCTGTAGAAGCAGACCGTGCGCAAATTGGTACCCCCTGGGAGAAACGCGACGCCGCCGAAGATCTCTGTTCCGCCGCCCATCGTCGCCGACCACACTCCGGTGAGTTTCCGACCTCGCGAACACCCCCACTCCCTTTGCCTTGTTGCGCATGTCATTCCTCCTCTCCTGTGGCGAGCTTCCAGCCACCGGAGCGCCTTGCGGCGAGCCCTCCGGCAAGCCCGGCCGCGCGCCGTCGCGCTCCAGCGAAGCTGACTGGCAGCTGAGCTGGCATCAGTTGGCGCTGATGTGGCTGCCACATGGTGCTGACATGAAATAATGCATAGTAAAATGCATAGTAAATTCATTTTATGTCCAAATGACCCCAAATAAATTTTTTTAGCTTCATAATAATGTGCCTTATTTTAATAAAATAATAACCAACTGCCTCTGTTCATATAGTTTAGTTAATTAAATAAATTGTCCAAACACCAAATAAATCCTTAATAATTTTAGGAATGGAAATTAATTCTGACCTTTTGCATGCACTGTTGTTTCATGTTAATGCATCACTGTTATTTAATATTCTATTAATTAAGTAATGCTTTAACTTGAATAAATGCTAGTAAATAAAATAATACTGTCCAGAGGCTATAACTTGGTAAAAATGCACTTCATATATGTCTCTGTTCATGGTAAATCACTCAAGTCCAGAATTATCTTGTTACTATTTTAAATTGTTTAATTGTTCTAGAGCTATAACAATTCTAATTAAAATGATCCACCCACGTGAAATAATGAAAACCTAATTTGTTTCTTTGAAGCATATGGCTTCGAGAACTTGTTAATAAGGTTGTTGGCACCCACACTCTAATGCAATATGCATCCATCACTTGTTGCATTCATCATATCATTGCATGTAACGGTATTTCAACACTACCGTTAACCCTTGTTCATCAATACGTAACGACACTCAGGAGCAGGAGCCCGACGTCCAGCAGGGCCAAGAGCCTGAAGATCAAGAGACTATAGTAGCTAACAGTCGTGTGGATCCAGGCAAGCCCCGGTTTGCATTAGCCTCTTTATAAAGTTTTGCTAGTTTAATTCACTACTAGTGTCTATGCTTGAATTGTTGCATTAAGTCATAGGAGTTGATTGGAACCCAACTTGCATGTTTTCCCCAAATGACCTATGTTGTTGTTATTAGAAACTTGGTAGGTTCGGTACTAAGATGCTATGCTTAGTAATTGATAAGTCTCGGTAGTTATCATGATTACTAGGGAATAAACTTGGTCACTAAAATGGAACTTATGTAAAAGAAGTTTATTTTGATGTTTGGCCGGATAGGGAATTTGCATGTGTAGGTTTGCAGCAACACATGGGTGTTGGCTGCGGTAGCCCTGTCTTGCCCACCCTAGGACCCGTCCGTGGTCGGCCCCTTGATCAAGTTTTGAACAGTACCGAATGCATGCTAGTTTCATGGGCACTAGTAAACCGATGTAGCATTAAAGATCGCTTATATCAAGGACGGTTAAGGTGCGTTGGTCTTAGAACCCCTCGGCTGCAGGGGTGGGCGGTCCATACCATGAAGTACTGTTGGCAGGACGGCATGCCCACTCGACGTCACCACACCCGGGTCTAGATGTGGGTGGTTTTTCTTGTGAAAGGTTGCCATATACGACCTTAATTGGTGCATATGTGTCGTGTTATTCGGGTTTTCCCAGCTGGTGTAAATCAATTGCAATTGCTGTCCCTCGTAGTAATGAGTACCGCTTGTTCATCGTGCCAATCACGTAGTTGCACATGATATCATGGATATGGATTTGTATTGGTTATTACTGGTATATTTTATTGTTCTATTGTTGCACTTATTTTTATGTATTGTTTTATTATCTTATCGTTGCAACTAAAGTTATATTCTACACAACCCATTTAATCTGAAAATAAAACTTGATAGAACTAATAAGTTGCTTAGTGCGAGTCCTTTTTAAACGAGCCACCTATTAGAGCCATTGCATGTCTAGGTTTTTGACGGGTAAGTCTTGCTGAGTAATTAGTACTCAGGCTTTATGCTTATGTGGTTTTCAGGTACTGAAGAAATAGAATTGCCTGTAGATGTGTTGCCTTGGGACGTGCAAGTCCTTGAGGGTTGGACTGCCCATTGGGAGTCTGATATGCCGCCGCAGTGATTGTGAGTGCTGCTAGGGTGTTGATTCTTCAGGTATGAATCATCACCATGCTGTATCGTCGAGCTCGTAGATTTTATCGTTGTTTCGCTTCTGCTGTTTTCAAAACTTCATGAACTTGTAATTCCGCTGCACTTTGATGTAATAAGTGAACTTAAATTTGGATCATTGTTGTATTATCAAGTGTCAGCGTTATCAGCACTTTCAGGACCTCGATCCTTCGGGAAGGGGCGCCTCAGAAATCAAGGGATATAAATATGAGGGGACAACAACTTCATGGATCAAATCACATTACATCATCATCGGAACAAAACCCTGAGAGCAGAAGCGATGGAAAGCGGCGGATCGGGCAGCAACCAAGGCGGCGCCGATCAGCTCGGCGGCGGATTATCGCAGCCCTCTGCAAATTGGTCCTAGGAAGAAGCCGAACTGCTGACGCCAACACCAGATGATCCTCTCGTCTGGTCAAACCTATGAAAGCAATTCATGAAGAAAAGCGAAGCTGACGCGTGGAACGCCAAAAAGGTGAAGATGGACAATGAACTTCGGCAGATAATGAAGAGAGTATTGGTGCACAAGGGAAAAATCTGTAGCGCCTATTAAAGGTGAAGCTGTTTCTCAATGGTATACCATAGAAAGTCTTCTTGATCGTGCTAAGCCCTTGTCATATGTGGATTTCCTATCTTGCGAAAGATCATTGACTGAGCAAGAGAAGGAAGAGCTAGATGAGGAGAGTTTCTCACAATCCATAGGAGCCAACTTTATAGTCAACATGACATTGCCGCCAAGTATGAACTCAAGCTATGAGAGGAAGCCAAAGAAGCCATGTACGAGCAAGATGCAGAAAAGGACCTTCAAGCTAAAAGGGATGAATCCTTTCCCAGGGTTCTTACCGATTGGGAAAGTTTTCAAGAAAATAAGATTCATAGGAACAGTTGTATTTAGGGTTGCAAGTGCTTCTTTTGTGCTAAAGATCTTCAACACAAGGTTGAACTCCAATTGGCGGAAGATCAACTTTCATACCTAGGGATTTATTAAATGATGATGGCTATCGCGCAGTTCCTAGAAGGAGATTAACGATGAGATTTTACAAAGGGAGCAGAAAAAGGCGATCCATGAGCGTAATCTAGAGCAGTTAGCTGAGTATATGAAGGAAGATGCCAGCTATGCCGATCGGCGCAACACTGGAGCCGATCGGCGTGACCTGAAGATGGCTGAATTTATTGATCTGACAGCTCTGCCAAGTGAAGACGAAGAGCCTGCTACAAAGAAGTGTTAGACTACACCAGAGGTTCGCAGATCCGCTAGACTATCAGGTAAGCCAATTCAAAAGTATTCTGAATTGGATAGCGACTTTGATCCGTTATACTGTTTGGAAACATTGGAGCGTGGTGACCCTAGTATGTCTGGATATTTTGGTGATGATTCTGATATCCGAAGAAGCTTTGGTGGTTCTTAGTTTGAAAATTAGGGAACACCTATAGAATGCAGTAATGACAGTGCAGCAGGAACTTCAACGAGAATTAATGATAATGTAGTGGGAGGTGGAGGAAGTCGCAATGGTGAAAGAGCAACACTGCGCCGATCGGCTCAGCCTATGCGTCGATCGGCTCAGAGGAGTTTGAACAGTTCCTCCCCTTACAGCATTGAAAATCATAATCTGCAACCGCCTGCTTGCTATGCTATCTGCCGAAGAAACATTGAGCACCTTTATCTAGACAGAGATCGTGCTTACATGCATCAAAAGGATGTGGATCGCAGAATCCTAGATTCAATCGAGATGAACAAAGCGGACTACACTTCTATCATAAGGAATATAAGACAAATTTTTTGAGTCTTGAACAGGCATGGTCTGAGTGATTAGTGTGTTGAGTTTCTTCTCTTGCAATGAGGACATTGCAAATTTTGAGTGTCGGGGAAGGGCTTTGCCATTAGTCATAGTTTTTAAGTGTTTTTGAGTCTAGTTTCTCGTTTGTTTTTCTTATGAGTGTTTATTTTAAGTTTGTGTGTGCTGAAGAGAGTCATGAGTCATGATTGAGAGTTGCTTCTAGGTCTTTTATGTAGTTTGAATTATTGCATTGTATTTAATAAAGTTAGTGTCGATTATCAAATTGAAAGTGCCCCATACTATTTATCTTGTCTTTTTGATGATCGATTGGTTGATTACTTGAATTAGTTGGTTACCACTTAACTTTTAAGCTTTGTATTTGTGAAAATTTCTTTTGACTCATCATAAGCTAAAGCAAAAGCAAGGTCTAAATATGCCTACATAGCCGAGTGAATGAGAGCAAGCTACACATTTGAACTGATTGGATTGTAACTAACTTTGTCAACTTTTTGGTCATGATTTTGACCAAGCTAGGAAAGGACGATCTATTTGTTTATCTCTGTACTTCTAGCCATTCTTATCCATTTAAATTCCTTGCTATCTTGAAAACCATACATCATTGTTTCTCCCTCCTCCTTGATACAACCTATATTCTCAATAAAAGGGAATTCAAAAAATTTCTGCTGCTGGTACAAGACAGAAATTGCTGATCATATCGGGAATAGAAAAAGAGTGAAAGAAAAAAAAAGAAAATATATAGACCGCGCAAATTGGCGCGACGATTGCGTGGTTCGGCGCTGTTGCAAGAAAGTAAATAAATAAATATATATATATATATATATATATATATATATATATATATATATATATATATATATAAAAGAGAGATAAAGAAAAACAAAATATATCCTGAGAGGCAGTAAGGTCATCAAAGAAAGCAGCTTTCTGATTAATTCTAATTCTTTGCCATAGTTCTCATTGAAACATTTTTCTTTTTAGATCTTCTATATTCCTCTACTCCATTAAAGTTCTTTTCCAAGGAAATTTTTTCTTAGTGGGCATGATTGAACACATTGTTGACATGGTTAATCTTATGGTTTAATTTAGTTATATAGCCCTCCAAGATCCACATACAATCCTTGATTAGATAGGACAAGGAAGGAAATACACTTGAGAGACTTAGAGAGGACCAAATGCTTGATGTTTTGATGCTAAAGATGAGTTGAGGAGAACTAAAATTGTTTTTGGAAAGGTTTTGTGGTAATTTGATTAAGTTCAAGTATGATATGCCGATTGGTTAAAAGGAGATGAGAGAAAATCTTTGTGGTGGGATAACGAGTAAAAATGATGATTGAGATTGATTGCATGAGAGATGGTGTCAAGATTCTTATTACATATTTGATTTTGTATTGCTCGAGGACTAGCAATTATTTGAGTGCGGGGGAACTGTTGTTGGTTTCTAGATGCCTATTTTATCTACCAAAAATGGATTTTTTGCGTCTTAAATTGGTGGTTGGACTAAGAATAATCCCCATATTTGCATATATTTGTAGTTGTTCTGTTTTGGATGTCATCGCAGGAAACAGATGTAAAACAGGGCAATTATGGATAAAGAACTAAAGAGAAACGAAGATGGGCCAGATGCGGAGCCGCGCCGATCGGCTCCGGGCCTGCGCCCATCGGCGCGGGAGGAAAAGATGACGAAAATAAGACCCAGTCCGAGAAGGACAAAGGCCCAGGCCAATATGAGTCAGGGTCGGTGGAATTTGACCTAATACCGTCGAGTATAAAAGGAAGATAATTATCAAGAGCCAGGGACGACAATTGAGGGTTCCAGGGGACGACAATCGTGAGAATCAGTCGTCAAACCTAGGGTTCCAGGATATTGGCGGCGAAGGTCGGTCAAGACCGACGAGATCCACCAGAAGGGAGGTGCACGTTCCAGTGCTATTTCTCATCCCTCTGCTATGTCTAGCGGAAAGATGAGTGAGTAGTCTCATATTGTCTTCTCCGGTGCGGGGATCTCGTCTTGTAACTCTCATGCTTATTTGTCGAAGCTTGAGATCAACAGTAAATATATAGGGCTACATCGAGACTAAGAACTACGATGGTTACACAAGACGCCGAGTAATACAGGTTCGGGCCATCTCGATGAGAGTAAAAACCCTACGTCTTGTGTTCTGTGTATTGATTGTAATCTAGTGTGTCGTTTGTTGTCTCTCGATGGGGGTACCCTGCCGCCTTATATATTCGGTCGACAGGGGGAGGAGGGGCGGTACATGAAGAGTCCTACTCATAATCCATAAGGATTTATATAGAAAGTCTATCTCTAAATGCCTTGCGCTTCAAGCCGAGTCGGTCTGCTTCATTGTTGATGAAGTACCCGGTCAGCTACCAACTTAATCTTGTCTGAGGATACCTATAGAGCAAGTATCCCACAGCAGCCCCTGAGTGCTTCCTGATTTTGAGCTTTGATTCTCCGAGTGATCTTCAATGTTGATCATAAATTAGGAAGACATCTTTATTGAAGTTCCTGATAGATCTGGTGCACCGGTCAGGTGCACCTGATCAGGTGTAGCCCCCGACTCTTGTATAATTTGGAGACTGACAAATAATGCAAGAGTCTAATTATATTAGTTCTTATTATTTTGCGGTATGTAGTTTACTCAAACTATTAAGCTTAAGTCTAATAGACCCCTTGATCATCAAACCAACAGGTCAACTTGCAAGATTTTAACCTTGTCGACCGATTGTTAAAAAGGCCGAGTGATATACACTATTTTCCGAGTGACTTATCGGTCTGAATTTCATGACATCAACCATGTTCAGTCCATTTAAAGTAATATGACATCAATCATATAATGGTATTAAGCTAAATGACATCAATCATGATATAGCTTTTCCCTAATAACTAGTCAATCTATCTATCCATAAGTCCAATTTTGGCAATTTAATTGTTGACTTGAATCAATAACATAACCTTTGAACCTATATCCGTATGACCATCAAGTCCTTTGCTACATGATCATCAAATCATATAGATACGGTCAAATATTTTTAAGTGGTTTGGCCACTGCTTCTCATCAAAGAAGCCCCCGAGTCTACTTCTCGAAGCTTTAAACCCTAAGTATGTTTAAGGCTCTTAATTAATCTTTGCTTAATTGGATGCTTTCGTCACTATACGGCCCATTCCGGCCCATGGGACCCTTAGGTCAAAAGTAGGAGTATAAAAGGGCAGCGTCAGGTTGACTCTCAGTCTATGCCGTATTTGCGCACAAACTCTTCGTCTTCCTTGCGCCTCCTCTACTCTCAGCAACGCCTCTGCTCTCTAGCTAGGGTTAGCTCATTTCCTCCAGCCGCCGTAGATCTCGTCACCCTTAGCCCCTGAGCTTCTGCCAGAGGTTAGCACTCGATCCACCACGTCAAAGCATCCTTCACCATGGGCCGTAAGAAGGTTTCCACTTTAATCCCTGCAACTTCCGCCACCGCCGCCGAGTCTTCCTCATCGGAGGTCAAGCTCCCGGAGCAGCTTCGGGAGTTCTCAAAGAGCAGTCTCTCCAACGCCGATTTGATAAAGATGGTGGTTGACGGCATCCTTCCCGAGCAAGATCGGATCGACTGGAAGGTACCCAGAGAATCTTGCCCCATCCCTATTCATAAACATATTGTTGTTTTTCGCTCGTTCTTCGAGCATGGTTTCGGAGTTCCCTGCTGCAGTTTCCTGTGCGGGCTCCTGTTCTTTTATGGGATTGAGCTTGTCAACCTCAATCCCAACTCGATTCTTCACATTGCCATCTTCGTGCATCTGTGTGAAGCGTTCTTGGGCATTCTTCCCCATTTCAATCTGTTTTGCCATCTATTTGTTCTCTGACCGCTGCCGACCAAGGATAACCAAGTGGCCATAGGTGGTGTCGACGTCCAGTTGCGCAAAAAGGAAGCCTATATCAATGTGCCATTAAAGTTCGGGAACAAGAACAGGAAAGACGAGTGGTTTTATTGTGACAACCCGCCCCCTGTTCTTGCCGACTTCTCTGGTGCGAAGGCGATTCTCCTAGCGCAGTGGACCGAGAAGCTTGATCCGACCGACCCCCAGGTGGTCGCTCTGCTGAAGAAGATTGCCGACTTGAAGGCTGAAGGCATTGACGGAGTCACCATTGCCAAAAGCTTTATAGTACGCAGAGTGCAGCCCCTGAAGCTTCAGAGTCACCCGGCATGGAATTATGTCAACAATGATGAGACCAGGGAGGTGCCTGACCAACCGAATGGCAAACTTCGTCGAAAGCGCCTATCAAAGATGTTTGAAGGAGATATCCTTCAAGATCACTCTTTGATTGAGAAGGCGTACAACAAGGGCACTATGCGAGCCCGAGTAAGCTTCAGTCTACTTTTAGTGATCCATCATTATCTTGTTTTGATGTCCTTCTTGATGTCTTGATTTTTATGCAGGTTCTGGACACTTACATATCCCATCCTCCACTCCCTTCGACCGACACCGAGGGACCGGATTATGTTGAGAAGCCACAGTAGATTGTCCCTGGAGGGTCAAGTTCGTCTACAGGTGCTCAACCTGAGCCCATTGATCGAGTTGTCACCCTGCCTTCCCCCAGCCGTCGAGTGAAGCAAACTGTCCGGCGCCGAAGGCAATATGTCAGGGATCAGGGTGATGATGAAGATGAGTCATCTGCTGACGCTGGTCAGCCTGCTCCTGCTCCCTCCGACCGACCTTCAAGCCAGTTAGAGCCCCGAAGCAACACATCAAGTGATGCAAGGGTAGTATAGCAGACCGACAAGGCAGGCAAATCTTCCCATAAGAGGAAGGAGACCCACCTGGATGATCATTTCTAAATAGTTTAAGGACCCAAATGATCACTTTGAGAGTTCGTGGACCTAGATGATTATTCCTAAATAGTTTAAGGACCTACGACACATTTCACTCTAAAATAAATTAAGGAATTAAGACAATATAGAATGAAAATCATAAAAAATCTTTTATTAAATAGACCAAAGTTTCATTCATGAATAATGTATAAGTATACAAAAGAATAACTAAGTATAGAAACGAAGTAGCTGATTTATATTCTAGGAGTTTGGTATATCATCGACATCTTCATACATCAGTTGGTAAGCCCTCGGGCAAGTGACTTCCTTCACCACATATGGTCCTTCCCACTTTGGAGAAAGCTTATGCTGTTTCTTTGTTGACTGCACTCGGCGCAGCACTAAATCTCCAACTTGAAATTAGCGACTGCGTATGCTTTTATCATACTAATGACGCAAGCCTTGTTGGTAAAGTGCCGACCAAAATAGACCGTGATCACACAACTCCTCTGCTGCAATCAAATCAATCTCTCTGTTCTCCTCAGAAATCTGCTCATCATACGCTTGAACCCGTGCCGAAACAAGACTGACCCTAGTCGGCAGCATAGCCTCTGAGCCATAGACCAATGAGAAAGGTGACTGACCAGTAGCCCGACTGGTGTTTGTGCAAAGCCCCCAAAGAACTGAAGGCAATTCTTTGACCCACTGACCAGTATAAGGTTTAAGTCTGTCAAATATCCGAGGCTTCAATCCTTAAAGAATCATACCATTGGCCCGTTCGACCTGCCCATTGCTTTGAGGATGAGCCACTGATGCAAAGTGGATTTTTATTCCCATCTCATCGGCAAAGTCATGGAAGTCCACTGATGTGAATTGAGTGCCATTATCGGTGATGATATCATGAGGAACCCTAAACCGAGTGAAAACATCCTTGACAAACTCAATCGCCTTCTTCGATGTTAACTTGCCAACCGACTTTGCTTCAATCCACTTGGTGAATTTGTCAATAGCAACAAATAAATAAGTGAACCCGCCTGACGCTTTCTTGAAAGGACCGACAATATCAAGCCCCCAGACAGCAAAAGGCCAAGTCAAATGTATCATCTGAAGTTGTTGTGAAGGCACATGTGTTTGCTGAGCGAAGAATTGACAACCTTCACACTTCTGAAGGACTTGGTGTGCATCTTCGACCGCCGTGGGCCAATAAAACCCTTGCTGGAAAGCCTTGCCGACCAAAGTCTTAGAAGCTGCATGATTGCCACATATTTTTGAATGAATTTCTTCCACCAACTGCTGGCCTTCTGGTATCGAGATGCGTCGCATCAAGATGTTTGATCCTCCTCTTTTATAGAGTTGAACTCCTACCAAAAAATACCCTCGACATTGGGTCTTCAACCTCTGTTGCTCATTAGGATCCGAAGGCAGCGTTCCCTTATCCAAATACTGGATGAGTGGGTCGCGCCAGTCGGTATCCGTGTTGTCATCACCAACAAGATCAACAACAATACTCATTAATACATCTGACCGAGGAGAGATAGTGGGGGAATCAAGGGTATGTAAGAAAACACCGGGTGGGACTTCAGACCGAGATGATCCCATCTTGTCAATTCATCAGCCGCCTGGTTATTATCCCGAAGAACGTGTGTGAACTTCAATCCATCAAATTTGTGACAATAAGCACTCATATTTTCATCAATATAGTTCCAATCCTTAGTGACCTGGTTAATAACCAAAGACATCAAGCCGCTTAATGCAGCAATGCGCAGACCGTGTTGGAGAGCTTCATACTCCGTAGCGTTATTAAATGTGTGAAACATAACTTGAAGGTCATATCGAAGCTTCTCTCCTATGGGTGAGATAAAGACGACTCCCGCACCAGCTCCTGGTAATTGAAGAGAGCCATCGAAGTACATTTTCTAGTACTCGACATCTTGGGCAGCAGAAGGATTTTGAATCTTTGTCCACTCGGCAACGAAGTCAGCCAACGCTTGTCCTTTAATTGCCGATCGAGGCGCGAACGTAATGGTATATTGACCAAGTTTGACTGCCCACTTGGCAATCTTTCCTTTGGCTTCTCGATTGTGCAGCACTGTGCCGAGTGCGAAGGAGGTCTGGACTTCAATCGGATGAGCTTGAAAATAATGCTTCAACTTTCTAGAGGTGATCAACAATGCATACAACAACTTCAATATCTGTTGGTATCTTATTTTAGAGGCACTAAGGACCTAACTAACAAAATAGACCGGGTGTTGTACTTTTTGTATATGACCCTCTTCCTCTCGGTCGACTGTCAAAACAGTACTCACAACCTGAGTTGTGGCCGATATGTATAGTTGAAGCTTTTCTCCTAGCTCCGGAGGCACCAAGACTGGAATGCTGCTGAGGTGAACCTTCAGCACGTCCAATGCCGACTATGCCTCTTCTGTCCAAATGAAGTCATCCTGCTTTTTAAGCAGTCGAAAAAGGGGCAACCCCCTAACCCCCAGTCAGGAGATAATGCGACTCATGGATGCTATGCATCCGGTCAGCTTCTGAACATCCCTTTGAGAATTAGGTAGCCCCATATTGAGGACCGCCTTGGTTTATCCGGGTTAGCCTCTATACCTCATTTTGAAATGATGTAACGGAGTAGCTTTCCCGAAGGAACCCCAAAAACACACTTCTTAGGATTCAGCTTCATCGAGTAAAGCCTCAAATTGTCAAAGATTTCTGCCAGGTCAGAAAGAAGTTCTTCGACGTTCCGAGTCTTGACAACAATGTCAGCAACATACACTTCTGCATTCCAACTGATCTGAGTAGCAAGGCAGCATTGAATACCTCGTTGGTAAGTTGCGCCAGCATTTTTCAGACGGAAGGGCATTGTGATATAGCAATCTGATCTTCCACTTTCAGTGGGATCTGGTGATAGCCTGAATAGGCATCCAAAAAGCTTAAAAGCTCACACCAAGTTGTTGAGTCTACGATCTAATCAATACGAGGAAGAGCAAAGGGGTCTTTAGGACAAACCTTGTTAAGATCGGTATAATCGACACACATCCTCCATTCTTTATTCTTCTTGGGTACAAGGACTGGATTTGCTAACCAGTCAGGATGATACACTTCCTTTATAAAGATGTCCCTATTTCCTGGGTACAAGGACTGAATCTAATAATCTAACTATCTCCTTCTTCATGACATCCTTGCGGTCTTGTGCGAACCTTTTAAGCCTCTGTCGAATGGGGGTAGCCCCAGGAGGCACCCTTAGCTCATGCTCAATCTTTTCCCTAGGAACTCCCGGCATGTCCAATGGTTTCCATGCCAAGATGTCCCTATTTTCCTGGAGGAAAAGAGTGAGCGCGAGTTCCTATTTCTCGTTGAGGTTAGCCCCTGCATAAGTTACCTTATCAGGGTCTTCAGCATAGAGCATGATCTCCTTGGTCTGGATATCATTGGTCTGGATCTTGTCTTTGGTAGGCTTCTTCACCGGAACCGCTGCATCAGTCTGCTCCTCTGTACCGACTGCCTTCTGGATCTCCTGCCGGTCAGACAGCATCAACTGCTTATTAGTCATCTCACAACTCTGTACATCACAATTGAAATAATTCTAAAGATTAGAGTGGAGGGAGATTATTCCGTTTGGGCCTGACATCTTGAGGGTGAGATATAGATAGTGTGGGACTGCCATAAATTTAGCCATTGCCGGTCGACCGATGATAGCATGATATGCTGAGTCGAAATCGGCCACATGGAAGAGAATGCGCTTGGTCCTGAAGTTCTCATGGGTACCAAAGGTGACTGGCAGACTGATCTGTCCAATAGGAACTGAAGTCTTGCCTGGCACAATCCCATGAAAAGGTGAAGAACTCGGCTGAAGGTTGTTGATTGACAGACCGAGCTCTTGAAGAGTCTTGGTGAAGATCAAGTCCAAGCTGCTTCCTCCATCAATGAGTATTTTGTTGAACTTCACCTCCTTCATCGTGGCAACAAGCACCAGCGAGTATCGACCCAGTTTTGGTAGATTTTTGGGATGATCCGACCGATCAAAAGTGATTGGTATCTCATACCACCTCATGAATTGAGGCGTAGCTGGTTCCACTAAGTTGATCTTCCGAAGTTCCAACTTCTACTTGTGCTTGGACACATAGGCATCCGGGCCTCCGAAGATGAAGTTGACTTCTTTGCGGGGCTCCTGGAACTCTCCTGAGCCGTCCTTGTCACCATCGTCCTTGGCCTTGTCTTTGCTATTGCGTCTCAGGGGATCTTTGGCCACCTTGAGCGCAGCTGTCGCAAAACCCTTCAGTCGATAGCAGTCCTTTGCTTTGTGCTTTCCCTTTGGGTGCCAAAGGCACGGGCCACTCAGCAGCTCGTCCGTGGACGGCTGGTTTGTCTGAGGATTCTTCTGAAATTGGTCCACCGTGTGAACCATGTTGTCTGACTTCCTCTTCTTGTCTTTCTTGGAGGATTTGGGCTTGTCCGACCGCTTTTCCTTGCCTTTTCCCCGGATGTCGTCTAATGCCAATTCACCCGATGCGAATTTATCAGCAATCTCAAAGCACTCCTGAGCGGTCAGCTTGAGGTCATGATTCCTATGACCGATCTCTCGAACTAGATCATCACTGCGGATACCTCCTTGGAAGGCAACAATAATTTGTTGATCCGGAATGTTGGGGATCTCAGTCTTCTTAGCGCAAAATCGCTTGATGTAGTCGCGAAGGGGTTCGTCGGTCTTCTACTTGATCCGAGTGAGGTCGAAGTGGTTGCTCGGTCGGTTGTAGGTAGCTTGGAAGCTCTCAATGAGCTTCTTATTGAGGTCTCCCCAAGACGTGATTGACTCCTCCAGAAGAGATGTGAGCCATATCGGAACAGCTGGATCAAGACAGACCGGTAGGTAATTAGCCATTACATAGGAATCACCTCCAGCTGACCAGATTGCTATGCTATAGAGCTACAGGCATTCTCGGGGGTTGGTCTATCCATCGTATTTTTCGATGGGGACAAGCTTGAATAGCTTTGGCGATCGAGCTATGAGAAGCCTAGAGATGTAAGTTTTGATGCCATTGATTTCATCGTCAGTAGGTGTCGGCGACCGTCTATGCCGGTCTGGAGATGGAGTTGAGCCACGGCTATGTCACAGACCAACATCATCGTCATGACGACGTCGTAGATTGTCATCATTATTGTTATCGCGCTGATCCCAATCGTCTCATTGACGACGGTCATCGCAGTTGTTTTTGGAGGAGGATCTTGCCGGTCTTCTCGTCTGTTGTCTCGTCGGTCTTCCCTCCGATCATCCCGTCGGTCATCAATCCTCCGATCACAGCGTTCTACCTCGTGGCGTCGGTTGTCCCGAGCGTGTTCTTCATAGTGAGAGTTGATGGTATCTCGTCCATCACGGACACTGAGAGAGTTTCTCAAATCTTCATGCCTATGCCGACCTTGTGAAGATGCGTGGCTAGAACTTGTTATAGACTGTGATTTTGCAGCATCCTGAGCTGCAGCAGCCTTAAGCATAGCCACCGCCTTCTGCATTGCAGGGGTCTGATAATTTGCATTGACCATTAAGGTGTCGAGCAATGTTTTAGCCCTGGTGATATTTTTCTGAGGGGTGTTATAAACTTTGACGCCATCCACTTCAATGTCTAGCCCCAGATCCAGTCGACGTGCATTGTGTGATCCACGCGACCCTCTTGGTCGACGGCGGTGACCGACCAATAGGTCATTGGTTGGAGGGTTTTCATCCTATTGACCTCCTTCAGCTGGTTCTTTTGGGTGGCCATCTACTGCAGGATTACCATCTTGGCCACCGTCTTGGTCACCATCTTGGTCTCCACTCATAGGATCTACTATATCAACCATGTTGACAGTATGGGGGTATGGGTAAGCCGATCCGACCGAGTCCTCATCAAAGGACCAATCCGACTCTGAGTCGTTCCCGAAGGAAGAGTCTGCTTCCTCCATTTTGAGTGGGACCAATGCGGGGATCATTTCAGACAAACTCGGTTATCGCGCCATGGAAACAGCTACGATTGAGTCGGATCTATGCTTCTCTAGACCTAGGGCTCCGTTGTCACCGATCGTGAAGTCGAGCAATCCAAAAGAGATCTTGATGTCCGGTGAGTATTGGATGATGGGAATTTTGTCCATCGTAGTCGACGGAGAATCCCGGTGAGCCATGTCCCCTACCTGGCGCGCCAACTGTCGAAGCTTGAGATCGGCAGTAAATATATAGGGCTACGTCGAGACTAAGAACTACGATGGTTACACAAGATGCCGAGTTATACAGGTTCTGGCCCTCTCGATGTGAGTAAAAACCCTACGTCCTGTGTTCTGTGTATTGATTGTAATCTGGTGTGTTGTCTGTTGTCCCTCAATGAGAGTACCCTGCGGCCTTATATATCCGGTCGGCAGGGGGGGCGGTACATGAAGATTCCTACTCGTAATCCATAAGGATTTACACAGAAAGTCTATCTCGAAATGGCTTGCGCTCCAAGCCGAGTCGAACGGCTTCCTTGTTGATAAAGTACCTGGTCAGCTACCGACTTAATCTTGTCTAAGGATACCCGTAGAGCAAGTATCCCACATTATTGATACTGTCTCGATGAGTTTAATCTATGTGATGAACTTAATTGCACATCTATTTATCCTTTTCATTCGTGTATCGGCCAATACACTTTTGCCCATTACATAGTGCAAGAAACTAGTGGGGAGCTAATAGCCTCTGTAGTGACAGCCGGGGTGAACGAAACCACCATGTCTTGTAGAATATTAGAGTCATCACTCGAGTTGATAAGAATAAGGTTGCATGCTAGTGAACCAATCCTAAGGAGAGAATCCTTCATTATCCTGTTACCTCTTTAATAACATTCACCCTCCACTCTCTCACCGTCATCATTCACACCAACCAACCCATTGCAACTTGTTAGTAATCCTTTAATAGTAATTGTTCTGCTCGTTCCTTGTGGATTCGATAACCTTGGAATACTCTGAGGGAAAAAGAGCTACAACTGTACACTGTCCTCTTGCGGTATATAAGTGGGTGCGTAGTTACAACCAACAAGGTGCACCTATGTGGTGTGCACCAGGAGGCGGCAGAGACTGGTAGATGTAGCCGGAGAGGGAGACATCCTTAAGGTTCCTGCAAAGGACGTTAAGATGAGTCGCCTTGTTCCCTTCGAGCAGTGGGTTCCAGCCCCGAGGGACCCTGCTGGAGGAGAGAGGTACTAAACAGGTCTCCGGAGGAGGATAGGAGAGGGCTTGATACTCTACCTTGCCAGGAAGGGCAAGTTCGGGTTGTTTGTGCCGCAGCAGTACACGACTTATCAGGCCATGAGGAGGGCCACATGCACTGACATGGAACAGTACTTCATGTACTTATCTGGACTAGCAGAGTTAGAGCATCTCCAAAAGCTCTCCAAAAAAATAATCCCAAAAAAGTGTTTTTGGGAGTAGCCCAAAATTTATTAGGAAGAAATTTTCTTGTCTCCTCCAATAGTTCTCCCTAAAAATAGATCAAGGAAACTTTTGATTGAGCCATGTCAGCATTTGGACCCACAACAACATTAATTTCGTTCTAAATACAAGTATTGGGGTCCCCAATTTCTCCCTCAATTCTAGCTACAAATGAGGAGAATTTAGGGAGAGAATAAATCTGTGAGTTGTTTAGGGGAGCTGTTGGAGCTGGTTTTTTAGACTAAATCCCATTAATTTGATTTAGGGAGAGTTTTTGGGGAGCTTTTGGAGATGCTCTTAGTCACTACTCCCTATAGGTACAGAGCAGAAACAGTGCTGGAGTTCTATGCTACACTATGGGCCGCTAGAGATCGTTCTGAGATCTGGTTCTTGTTCAGAGGAGAGCCCTAGTGCTTGACCAGGGAGGACCTCGTAGCTGCACTGGGACAGCTTGCTTCAGATATTTAGCTCTATAGGAGTGCTTACGGGACTTTCACTCCACCTCGTTGACCACAAGGAAGGATGCTACCTCTAGACGACATGGTGTCGATCGCCTTTCCAGCACCGCACACCCCAGGATTCGATAGAGGCCCTGCGAGACTCACCACAGAGGCGAAGATGGTCAGAACAATAATCACCAGGACTATCATTCCAAGGTCAGGGTACAGAGAGGAGTTCACGCTCTTGCACCAGTGGGCAGTGGCACCTATCCTGAGCAGACAGCAGTTTGACTTGTCAGATCTGTTCATTGCTGAGATTGAGGAGGCGATCTATGAGAGAGTTGGAGGATGACACCTAGTCATCAGAACATACATTTGCTATCTTCTGAGGACACTAGGGCTTGCTACTGGGTAGCAGTACGAGGCATTCCCTGAGGTGATCACTAGCTACTCACCTCGAATCCCCAGGGGGTCATAGTCAGCAGACATGAGAGGAGGAGCATGAGTCACCGAATGTCGCTCACGAGCAGGCAGATCACCCAGAGACGGTGGTTCCTGAGTCAGCTAGTATACGAGCACCTCCCCAGCCTACAGGCATATAGTTAGAGGATGCTCCCACTATAGCAGCACTAGCTGGACGTCTGGGTGGCTTCATCTAGAGCGCAGCTGAGGAGAGACGTCAGATTATGGAGGTCATTAGGGGATAGGTAGAGCTTTAAACACAACAAAGGATGTTGATGACTACACTGATGACACAGATGGCAGGGATGACTCAGAGGCAGGCTAGTCAGCAGCCAGGACCTTCTGCACTTCCATAGTTTCAGCCATTGCCGACTTAGCCAGGCTCCTTCACTACTATGATGATAGCCCAGTCCAGTGATTTGTCACACTCAGGGGTGTTACTGACAGGGGGAGCAGGACAACCTTTTTCACCAGTTACACAGTTCTCCCTCGTGTTAGCCTTCTCAGTCTCTACATTGTTCACTTCTCCAGCTCAGTCTATAGCTTCGTAGATGATAGTACCCTCCACCTACCAGCAACAACCACTAGTCTGGAGTCTGTTCTCAGATATAGTCCACACTACTTAAGCAGACTCCCAGACAGCCCCAGAGTCAGCTACAGCTCTACCTTCTTTTGCTATAGACACTACCCTTGTCACACCTCAGTTAGCAGAGGATCTCATCCGAGGAGGCTTCTCACAGCAGGACGTGGCGAATATCGCCCTTCTCCAGGCTTCAGTCTCTTAGGAGACCACCGCGATCACACCAGCAGAGCATGATATAGGGTCTGAGTCACTGATAGACCTTGAGTACTTCGAGCAGCTTGACGATCAGGTGACACAGGCTCAGGCAGAGCAGCAAGATCTGCCACAGGAGCAGCACAGTGTAGAGCACTCAGCGGACGTTGCTGCACCACTACCTCCTTCCACCACGAGCGCTTAGTTGTTCTCTTCATCTCTTTTTGGTGCTTGTTTCCAAAGGGGGAGAAGACATAGAGATAGGGGGAGTGTGATCCTGTGACGATCGAGAGAGTAGCTTGTATCTAGGGGGAGTATATGTGTACATGGTTTTGGGAGATAGATACATTTGGATCTTATTTTGCTATATTTATCAAGATGTTCATGGATTTTAATGGGTCATGGTTTTCATTCGCTTGTGTTTGACTCATCTTGATCTCACTTGCTTTATTTTCATACGCGGTGCTTTGTCTTTCCTTATTTATCCTATATGCATGTGTATGATTCCATGATGATGATTGCTTGTCTTCAATTCTTATGCATTGTCATTCTATCCTGTCGCATATCATCACACATGACTTGCTTTGCATGTCCTTATGCTTTCTTTAATATCCTATCATGACATGCATGCATTATCATCTAGAGTGTGATTTTCTCTTTTTATCCTTTTAGCTCTTCATGATGCTCGATTGGGTAGGACCTTATGCGTTCCTTGTTTATGCTTTTGTGGTTTCTCTTGATCGTAGTTTAGCTCTTTTAGCCCTGTTGTTTTATGATAAGATTATGCTATGTAGTGGTTGTCATCAATCACCAAAAAGGGGGAGATTGTAAGCTTCATGACCATTGATGATTGGATCCCCTAGGTATGAATGTTTTGGTGATAGATGACAACTACAAAATTGTGGGCTAATATCTACACAAGTGTTCTCTATACAAGAATCATCTCTAAACTCTACTGCAAATCATATGGATGATGGTTGCCTTGCCGATGGAGTCCAAGGGTTGATGAAGATGGATCATGGCCAAGGACAAGCTATGGAGCAAGTGTTAGGAACACTTGTCTAGTTGTTAGGACTTTGAGTCCATAGGAAAAACCAGACTATCAAGGGGTCTAGGTCATTTCTATCATGTCTAGTCTGTGATGTGCATGAATGCTTAGTGAAATCACAGGCACTAGGTGACAGTGGAGAAGCCAAGGAGCTGTTCAGAGAAGCTGGGTAACGACATCAAGCTAGGACGAGGAGTTTCAGCTTCTGGATAGAGTGATCAGATAGAGGGGTTAGTGGAGACCGGATTGTACGGTCACTAGAAGATCAGGGAATCCGGAGAGAGCACTCAGCGAGGAATATGCCTGTGCTGGAATCTATAGAGATCGGATAGTCCTGTCTACAGATCAGACGGTCTGGTTCGAACAGGTCAGCTCAGGGTAGAGAGAAAGCAGGCTCTAGAATGTTTCTGTAATGGAGAGAGAAACAGACTAGACGGTCCGGTCAGTTGACCGTATGGTCTGGTCAGCATGAGGATCAGCAGTGGGTGGAGTTGTTGGAGTTAGATCTGCAGTGACTGGACAGTCTGGTCAATACACGTCCAGAAGGCGGATTTCATGGAGCAACGACCAGTTGGAGGTTGGAAGCCTATATAACTTCATTGTTGGGGTCTTGGAGACTTCTCTTTGCCAGTGGAATAGCTGAGAGCATTTGGAAAGAGCCAAGAGGAAAAGAGAGGAGCACTAGGAGGAGATATTGCATATCTCGAGAGTGCTAGTGAGAGTAACTAGAGCATCTTGCACATCTAAGGCTAGGGTGTTGTTGACACAAAATCTTCACGCGTGACCTGGGAGATCTGCTTAGCTCCAGTGCAGGCTCAATACAAGAAACCGGGGTGTGCCAGTCGATTTTCCCTACAAACCAACAAAGATACAAACAGTTAGATTCTATGGGCCACCGGCCTAGGATAGGCCGGTGATGAAAGCAGATAGTCACTGTGAGTGAAATCAGCCGATATCATTATAAGAATAAATATAAGATGAGATGAACTATACGATGGACTATATCAGCTTATCGACAAATTAGATACATGAAATATTGTTTGTTATAATGCCGACAAAGCTTTGAATCAAACACAACAAGATCAAAGAGATAAAAAAAATCATGTCAATACTTGCTGAATTGATAGCGCAGAGTCAATAGGGCAGAGTCAATAGAACTATAGTATACGTGCAAAAACCCACCCTATCGATAGTGCTAAGTCGATAGATCTGGTAGCTGGTATTGCAAACATGCCTAAAAATCATTGATCTATCTTATCATAACAAAGGGGCGATCGATTCTCAAAATATATGAATAATTGTGCCAGTGACTCAGAATCGATCGAACCGTGATAACCTATTGGCTAAATGTCCCGATAGAACTCTATCGACTTCACCTATAAACAAATCGGATCTAGCTCTATCAAACCAGTGAGAGATCAAATTTGATGCAGCCTCACTGCTTCAAACAGATCAAACTTAATTGAGACAGTGTTTTGTGGGACATATGTACCCGGGATACCTAACCACTCGGCTATATGGTCGAGTGGGCCGGGGGCTCGGTTATGACGTATTTGGCCCGAGAGATATTTATTTAGATATTTGTTTGAGTAAGCAGCAAGCTAGGTTAGCAGATATGTTGGATCGATACGATCTGTTGTAACCGACTAAAAGATTACCATGTAAGCCTCTGCCCCTCGGATATATAAGGAGGGTAGAGGGCCTTCGACAAGAGAGAGACTCCTATTGGAACCCTAATTCTAGTGCGAACCTTAGCAATACAGAAACACCAAACAGGACGTACGGTTGTTATCCTTTAGGAGGCCCGAACCTGTATAAACCCTATGTCCTGTGTCCATTGATCTTTCATACTCATACGCATACCTGAATCTACTATCGAGAATATCTCTCAACATTTGGCGCGCTAGGAAGGGGCCGCATTGAGTTCATCTCCATCGACATCGATGGCTTTCATCGACATCAAGTTTTGCTTGGGAGACAAGATCCGCTTCGGTACCGTCAGCTTCGTGGCCGATCAGAGCGGGTGCCTCGTCAAGCAAGATCAGGTGACCCTTCCGGTGGCCACCACGCCTCCAGATCCAGGCGTCAGCAGAGCTTCGACGACCAATCGGATTGATCCGGCCGGCCGGTTCCCACTCGGCCTTAACAACGCAGCGGCGGCACTCCAGGCGGAAACACTTTCGGGCTCCTACTCAATGTTGCCCGCAACACGCTGATCGGCAACCCTGGCCGACTCGGACCTTACTGTGGTTGATCTCCCGGCTCTTCATATGGATCAGTCGGATGAGGATCCCAATTTATTTTATGAATCAAGATTAGTAGCAACGATCGGCCTTGAAAACGAGTCAGTCTTGGACTTGATTGAATGGCAGAGTGATTTGGAATGTTGCTCGTCCGATTATGGCAAGGTGTTCATGGTGGCACCATCAGCCCAAGGATCCAAACCCAAGATGGGGAAACATCGGCGGCGGCCGCCGCTCGGGCAAACATCCAAACCCAGGATGAACATGAAACTGACCCCGAAGACGGCGATCCAGACGCTACCACTCCACCACTTCGACGACCGGATGTTTGGCAGAAATCCCGGGTTGTGCAGAATCTAGATATGGGCGACGTCACCTTAGAACTTGATGGTGAAGACGTCTTCAAAACCCCACAGCATAACATCACGGCTGCAGCGGCCCTTTTGAGCACATTAGAGCCCATGCTCCAAGTCTCCCCAGAGTTGACACCACAGGTAAACAAGCTAAAGGCACACATCAAGGCTGCGGCTGTACTGGAGATGCACGAGGAACGATCAGCGCCAAGTAAGACGGTATCTGGGGCCACCAGTTCAGTAGCCAGCCAGGAACGAAGGGACCATCAACGTACCGACCGGTAGGCAACCCTGCCGACCGCCTCACAATAACGGCCCATTACGGACTACCATGCTTGGCATCCAGACGCCGACCTACGCAATGGTATACCACCACGCGATGCCCGGGTTCGGTTGGACAGGAGATATCAAGAGTGGGACAACACGGTTCATCGCGAATATGAAGATGAACAACACCGTCGTGGTTTCATTGATGACCGATACTATGAGCACAACAACAGGAGAGAGCCACCTAGAGACGATCGACCCTACGATCGAAGAGATGAGGGTCGGTGCAAAGACAGAACTCGCTGAAAAGCCGGTCGCGAGCGGGAGCGAACCCCCCTCCCTTGAAGACTACGATGATGAGGCCAGCATTCGGGCCTTCACTCAGGATTTACGAACCGTCAGCTGGACGGCCGGTTTAAAACCAGTCGGCATCAAGAAGTATGATGGCAAGACAGATCCGTGTGACAGGCTTCACGTCTATGCCACCGCCATACGGGCACTCGGCGGTGATAGCTTTGTCATGGCGAATTATCTGCATGTGTGTCTGGCCCCAGCGGCCAGAACTTGGCTCACCAATCGACCTGACAATTCCATTAGCTCTTGGGCAAAACTTTGCCGACAGTTCACCGCCAACTTTCAAGCTACTTTTAACAGGTCAGGGAGTCATTGGGAACTCGCCCGGATCAAGCAGCGGGATCGGGAGCCGTTGCGAGAGGACATCCAGCACTTCTTCCGAGTGAAGAATACCATCCCCAACATCTCAGATGCTCAACACGGTAAATATAGCTAGATCTGATATATTTATAGATAAAATCAATAAAGAGACTCGAATAACAGATCTAAACGGCACCTACAAAACCTACTAAATTGCAGTAGATCGGACCTAACTGAGACAGTACCACAATCATCGATAGAACATATACTAGATAGATCTAATTACCAAATAACTAGCAATTCTAACAATAACAACTAGAATATCAAATCAATGAGAAAGGACTAGTAGATATTGATAGAATTACCGAGGGTGACTAATCCAAGTCTCGTGCCGAGATCGGAGCCGATGCAGCCCGCACGAGACGAGGGTTTCAACAAGTAGGAAAGGTTGGCGATGTGTCGAATTGTATTGAACGAAAATATTATTTTTTCTCGAACAGATCCTATTACATATTTATAACCACATGCAAGAGGTTTTAACCCGACTCGGTCAGGACTCCTAAACAAATCGACTAGTTTTTAGAATAAAAATCTAAACTAAAAACAGAAAGAAATAAAATAACCTATCGGGCCCACTTAACCTCCTTCAGGCATTGAATATCATTGACTTCGGCTGATTTTAATTTCCTGCCTCTGATTGATGGGAGCCGTTCAAAATCTTGTGCCATCAGGTGTCCTTGAGGGTGTGATCTAGGCTGTTACTCTTGGTCTATGGTGGGACCTAGACCGGTTAGGTATCGATGATCAGGGCTATGCTGATTGGTTGTGAAGGTTGTCACATGTATGTACACGGTTTGAGCCCACCGGTGAAAGGGGCATCAATAGTGAGCGCCTGTGTCGGCTCGGGCAGTCTGGCATGTTCTCAAGGGAGGCAAGCTTGTGCCTTGGTGGTAGCAGGGACGCAACCGTGTCTTCACTCTGGGAGTGATTGCGGGATCTTGTGCGAGAACTCCACTTGGTGGCGGGAGGGACCAGGACTTCGATGGGAGTGGTCCAATGAGGATTAGGGGAAGGCGCCCTCCTTCTGAGACCTCGAGAAAAAATCATGAGCATTCCTTGACCCCTCTTTACTATTCCACATTTGTGTGCTCTAGTTGATAGGGTGATTTGTGGCTTGCATAGGCTAGTGTGTTTAGCTTTCGCATTTTGTACTCATCATGAACACTAGCATGTGTAGGGTCTTGGCCTATTAGAATTTCCTAGGTTGTAAAGATTGCTAGGATCTAGTGGTGTGAAATTAAAGTATTCGGATTTGTGGTTGGCTTACCAATTCACCCCCTCCCCCCTTCTCGGTATGCCTTCGGTCCTTACACCCACCCATGGTCGGTCGAACACCCATGTTTGGTCGAAGGGTTGTGGGCACCACCAACCTTGGCCTTTTTCCAACGGTTGGATTTGGCTCCCCACTAGCCGTTTTAGACTGTTTGGGATTTTCCCTATAAATTGAGTGCCCGGGGGAGAGTGTTTTTCCATCCAATGTTCAATTCTCATTTCACTCCCTCCTTCACTCATTTGCTCTTGAGCTCTCACATTGCTTCTCCAAAGTTGCTATTCCAAAAACCACCAAAATATTTCCCTTTGTTTTTAGTGGGCTTTGTTCTTGGATTGTTCAAGTCCTTTGCAAATCTTGGCAAGATCAACATGGCCGGTAGATTTTATTTGCTAACCCCTAACCCATGTTTGAGCTGTTCTTGTGTTTTTGCTTAAGTGGTGCAGATGAAGAAAGCTAAGGCGTTGATACAGCGAGTGACACGTTCGAGTTCATGTCGTTCACATGGTAGCTCAAGAATTAACTTCTCCAGCGAGGATGAATCAATGAGATACACACCCATTGAGGACAACATGGAAGAGGATGAGCCACACATTCTTCTCGCCGACACTGACCTTGAGCTGTTGGATGAACGAGAGAAACGAGTTTACCACCGCCTACACAACCGCAGTTTTGTCCACACCATGGCGTATCACGACGACCTACTCTCCAGTATAAGTATGGACCTTGAGTTCTTTTCTATTTAGAAAGCTTTAGGTTGGACTGAATTTGCACACATCACTGAAGAGGGTTCACGCCTCCTCACTTTTCCGCTTGTTCGGGAAGGAGTACCGTCTCACTTGGAAAGACCTTAGCATCGTTCTTAAGTTTAGGAGTTACTGCAACACTAACTTAGAAGGTTCAATCACGGGTTTTGAAAAGGGTTCTTTTTGGCAAAGGATTTCGGGGGAGTTTTTAGGTGAACGTCTTAGGACTAGTGACATTCACAACCCAACTCTGCAGTTGTGGCATAGGTGGCTTGCTATGACCTTTTTTCCTAGACAAGACACTAGATCTGTATAATGATGAAAATTGCATGTCTTGTTTGCTGTAATTGCTAAAATCCCTATTGCTCCTGTTGATGCTTGATTGATCAATGGCTAGATTATATTAGGAGATTGGGACCCATCGAATGCACTTCTTTAGCGACCTGTATTGCTGCATGGGTCAGGGCTTTATCCAATGCTAGATTTAATTATCTTTCTGAGCTGCACCCTAGGATAGATTATAAATTTCTTGAGCAGGGTCACACATTAAAGAAGGGTTCTGATGGTTCTATTATCTTTTATTACCCTGACTATACAAACGAAACCCCGCTTCCTAACCTAGGAGCCAGGATATCATTTGTAGAGTTGTTGGGAACTAACCATACAGCTGCAAAGAGAAGGAATGTCAAGCAGGTCCACCAATCGACGCACACGTCAAAGCATGAAGTGTGACACCACTAGAGCAGCCAGAACTACACCCCCAGTCCATGATTACACTACAGACTCAGAACATTCCGGCAACCCCGCTTGGATGTTCACGCCGTAGCAGTATGAGACTAGAGGTTCGTCTTGACAGCAAGCTAGTAGCGCATAATGGGGACATGGCCCTAAGTCGATCGAGACGCCTCCACATCATGATGGACGTCACTCTTTTTTGGGCTTTGGTCATCATGACTATGGTCCGGAATTGAGAGATCTTACAATGAGGATGGACAATCTAGATGTGAGAATAGGGGTAATGCAAAACACCCTTGCTACTCACGCCCAGACCACCAGAGAGTGGCAGCAACACAGTGACGACAAGTTTCGTTGCCTCTAGGAGCAGCTACGGGAGCACCACGACTGTACGATGGCTTAGTATCATTGGAGAGTATTTGATCCTAACCAACAGCCGTGAGCAAAAGCAAGCTTGGGGGAGCACCCCCGCCAAGGTGACTTGTATCTTTCCTTTCTTTGTTTTTCTTTGTTGGAATCACCCTTATAAAACAAAATAAAAATTTGCAAAACTAAAAAGAACAAAAATAGTAGGTTGTCATGCATGCTAGGGATGTTCTACAGTCCCTCGTATACAACATAGTACTCTCCCAATTTGTGAGTTCGTTGGCTAAACATGCTTTCCTTGAACTTGAATACTTGTGAGATGCAAAGTGCATAATCTAAGTCTAGGTTGTTGTGAGGCATGATATGGTTAGAATAGGGCTACTATGATTCTTGTCCCAAAGTGAAGCTTAACATCCGGAGATTTTGTTTTTCAAAATGATAAAATTGAAAGGTTCCTCAATGATGAAAATTCCTACCATGCCATATGTTGTACTTCATTGCAGAACCTTCCACATATGCTGCTTGTTTTCACATTGAGCTTTATCAAAATGCTTTTAACCTTTGTGAGATCCATTTCATGCTTTCATGATCAAGATTCACGTACCCATCCACCATCATTTGCTAATGCTCCTACACCGGGAGATAGCAATATCATTCCATTGCATCCACCACCATATGCTTAACTTCTATCCTGGAAGTTAGCAAACTCAATACTCCATGAATATCACGTTATGACTCTCTCTCGATTGGTTGCATGGAAAGCATGGTTATCAAAAATTGAATAGATACTTGCTCTTAATCTTGAGCATGATGAAAAAAAAGATGAGAAGAAGTAGTCATGCTCAAATGCTTATTAAAAATGAAAAGAGTTTGCACAAAAAGGAGTATCCACCATTCCATCATCATTCCATCACATTCCACACACACGCAAATCTTGATTAGATTGTATGACTTGTTTCTCCATGGGTTCAGTCTTTTGGTTTAGCAATATATGTGTTTCAAGTATGTATCAATTATTCCTACCCTCAACTCCACATAAGCCTTATTTAAAGGTAGGAACAAAAATAGGCAACTTCAATGCCTTGGTAAGGATTTATACACATTGACCGACTGAGTGAATCATTGGAGGAACTTAGCTTTATTTGCCAAAATATTTTGAAAAACTCCGAATAAAAAGTGGAACACAGGGATAAGAGAATGGTGTCCTATGAAAGACCGTTATGTCTTTCAATCACCCAAGATGAAGAGAAGCCAAAAGCCCTACAGGGACTAAGGTAAAAAGGGTGAGTTACCAAATGCCAACTTATTCAATTAAAGGTAGAGTATTTTGTTGTGCACTTGGTATTATGTAGGGAATATAAAATATTGTAACAACTCCTAATCAACAACCTAAAGTTCTATCTTTGCAGTAGGACGAGCAAAGGTTCAGCTTGGGGAAATTTGTTGATGGTCGTTAACTACCATTTCCGACAATCAATATTACTCAAAATAAAGGAGGATTTAACATTCCCACCATGCATGTTGGTTAGAAATAGTAAATATCCACTAGTTCCTCAAGAAATACTCACATGTAGGAGAAATAACGAAATGGAGGGCGAAACACACCTAGTTGGCAAAGAAACACAACTTCAACCAATCAGAGCGCGCCAACAGGGACTCCCATGGATTAAATTTCCCACCTACAGAAGCAAACCACCTCAACAACCGACCTTATAGTGTCACTGGGAAAAAAACCCCACCTGCCAGGGCACCAGAGTCGGCAGCACTCAAGGGGACTCCCACACTGTTCGGCCGAACAGGGAGTGGCCCCCTTGGTGCATGGCTGCCACGTGCTGGCTCCTGGTGGCTTCCCAACCTCGGTTGTATGGGTTTGGCGGCAGTCACCGACTCCAGGAACCGCCTTTGGGCCCTATAAATAGAAGGGAGAGGCCTCACTCCAAAACACACACCAAGAAGCATTACTCTCTTTGTCATTTTGAGTTTCTCTCTAGTTTTAGTGGAGTTAGGCTTAGAATATAGTCTTCTTCAGCGCCCATGTCTTTCTTGGAGTTGTGGTATGGCTCTTGTATCTTTCTCCTTTTGTAATACTTTGTTCTATTTAATATATTTAGTCTTTCTATATTGTTATGCTTGGTCATGTGTTTCTTGTTAGATTATATGATTCATTCTTGTATGTGGTTATTATGCTTGCATGTTAGTAATGTAGTTATACTATACTACCATGTTAGACATAAGCCCTTACTATAGCCTTCATTTATATCGTTACAGTGATGCATGACTAATGTTTGACTTAGGTCATTTCCACGTGCTTAGTGTTTACTTAAATTTGATTACTCCTTTTCTGATCCATCGGTAGGGGAGTAAGGGTATTGTTCTAGAGATGTAAGCGTGGTGCTTAGATCAATAGAATGCATTATTTTTTGTATAGCCCACGGATTGCTAGGTGTCAAGACTTGATCTCGGCAATAGATTTATAGGGCTACGTCAGGACTAAGAACTACGATGGTTGAAACACAAGACACCAAGTTATACAGGTTCGGGCCCTCTCGATGGGAGTAAAAACCTACGTCCTGTGTCTCGTGGCTGTATTGCAATGTAAATTGGTGCCCTCGATAGGGAGGTGTTGGCACTACCCAAGTGCCCCTTTTATCTGTGAATATTATCCCAATCAGAGTATAATTGATACTAATTTAGGCCATTTACCTATGATATTGTCTATATATTTGTATATGCTTTGTTTTGGAGCTTTATTGCAGAAACAGGTAAAATTGGTGATTAAAGTGATGCTGGAGAGGACAGGAATCCAGAACCGACGAAAAGCACTAAAGAAGCCTAGTGCGTCAATCGGTGCAGTCCATGAGCCGGTCGGCGCAAGGGTGTTTCGGCCCACAGAAGTGACCGAGGCCCATTCCACATGTTTATGGAAGTTTATCTGCGCAAGACACTTGAAGATATTTGCCGAGAAGATTTATGGAACTTCAAGATCTTGACGTGCAATACAAGTCTTTATCTCGAAGGAAAAGTCCCACATGGCAGCTGTGGAAGACAGAGGAACCGACTCGAAGAAGAAACCAGAGAAGACACGACTTGCGCTGATCAGCGCAATCCTGTCTTATTTGCTAGAAACCATGTCCTTTACGAGTAGAATCTCTATAAATACTTGTAAACCCTGGTCGCAACCAGAGGCGGATAGAGGTGACAGAGGGACAACAGATCCGTGAGTTAGAGCCACCGAGGCTTGCCCCGTTAGAATAGATCTCTAGTTGAGTTTCAAGAACCATTGGTGTTAAGAGTTGATCCGTCAAGGTAGGCCATCTCGACGGGGATGAATCTTACTCTATGTATCTCAAGGATGATTGAATATGTTGATGATGATTTTGGTGATTTGTCTATCTTGATTCTATAATCATGCATGTGCTTATTCTAATTGCTTAGTTCTAGGCTAAGTAAGTACATATTATCTTGATCGTGGTGACTAGGATAGTATTCGGATATTGTATTGATTATGGTTACTTGATGATGCTAGTAGTGTGGTTTAGCGATGACAACACTAAGCCTGCGCAGCACTATTGGATAGTTGAGTAGGGTAAGATACTCGCGCGATTAAGGGTTTCTTCTCGGCAGCGATAAATCGGGAGCCGCTCAGAAAGCAGGGTGGTCTTATTCATTATAGGTTTTCGTTGATCCATGTAATTATTCATTGTGATGCTATTTAATTAGACTTTCTGGTTACGATATCACTAGTAGATATCTGGTTACTCACTTAACAACATAGGCTTACAAGGTATCTGGCGCACTTTGGCTTAGATTCACTAGTGCGCCGATCGGCTCAACGCCTGCGCCGATCAGCGCAACGAAAGATTTACTATATGGCGCACCTTTGATTAGATCTTTTACTATTAACTTTGTTTAATTATCCCTAAGGTCCCAGTGGATTTGATAAACCTTTGAATACTCAATTCAAGGGAAAATGTGTTACAATCGTACACCGTCCTCTTGCGGTATATAAGTGGGTGCGTAGTTATGACCAACAAGCTCTATTTTCTGGCGCCATTGCCGGGGACCATAGCAGGTTTTAAAACATTGTTTGATGTATTAGTGTCTAGTCATTGTGCTTTATTTTTCTTGTCTCTTTAGTACATATATTCTATTAAGTGAAACTAATAGGTACGGACGGTACTAAGTCAAACAAACCCTCTACTTACACAGATGATCCAGAAAGACTCTTTCACAAGAAGAGAACAGCGGAGAAGAGAAGCAAGTTACTTGGAGATTTATCTGGAGAAGCAGTCCACGTTACCCCTCGAGCATTATTCACAATAGAAGCCACAATTCAAGATTAAGAAGAAGTGGAGATGGCAGAGGTACCTATGGTTAATCGTCTCAAGCCTCAATTGACTAATGTTGTCAAGACAGATTTCCAAGAAGCTCAAGATCAACTTCTATATCAATTGGAGAGATATGTTGTAATAGGTGCGCAATAACCGTTCACAGGTTTGGAAGATCCCAATCATCACTTGCAACACTTCCTTGAAGTTTGCAGTACATTCAAGATAGCGGGATTGACCGGAGACCAAGCACGTGTGTGACTATTCTCCTTCTCTCTAGTTCGACATTCCAAGAAATGGTACAATGGATTGGGAAACCCTGTAAAGACGGTGTGGGGCATGTTAGCAGCTAAATTCTTGGCCAAATACTTCCCTCCCGGTAAGACTCAAGCTTTGAGGAATAAGATTCTTAGATTTACACAGAATGTTGATGAGAGCATTGGAGAAGCATGGGAGAGATACAATGAATATATGGATGCATGCCCTCATCATGGTCTGACGGTTGGAGAAGTTGTGGAGAAGTTCCATACAGGATTGAATCATCTATCTCGTCAACACTTGGATGCTTCAGCTGCAGGTTCATTCATGTCAAAAACTGCAGGTGAGAGAAGTTCAAGGAATTTGCAACCTTCAAAAGGAGTGGTGAAGTGTATGATTGAGAGGACTTGATTATAGATCGCCTCGACGCTATTCAAAGGAGGTTGGACAATAATCTTCATATCCCTAAGGAAGAGCCACTCAAGCTAGCGGAATCACACTCCACTTGTGGTGAGTGTGGAGAATTTGGTCATGTGCAGAAAGATTGCCCTGAAGAGATGAAGATGCTAGAATATATGAAGAATAGTGGCTGGAAGCCCCAATATAAGCAGCAAAGGAGTTCTTTCTCTTCTAGTTCGTTCATGCAAAATTCTATCCCACTTCGTCTCCAATGTCATGAGTTCTTCCAAGCTCAAGAGAAGATCAACAAGGACAATCAAGCTAAATTCAAGGAGATTGATCATGTCCTTGAGGGAATTAATGACAAGGTGATAGAAATTGGGAGCTCCAATGAGTAGATTTTGAAGCATACCAAGATGTGGAGCAATAGATGGGACAGTTATTGCAAGCCATTCAAGGTAACAAAGGGGTTATTCCTGGCAATACGAAGTCTGCAGAGCAGTTGAAGGCAATAGCTACGCAGTCAGGAAAGCAAACAGAAGATCCAGAGCACCCTGCGGGAGCAAAGAGGCCCCGTGCCAATCGGCGCACACCTAGCGCCGATCGGCGCGACGGTCCTGATGGCACTGATCGACTCCCTGAAAGCGCCGATCGGTGCAAGGAGGATGTTGACCTCTCTTGTCTGAAAATGGGCATGGAGACAAAGGAGCATGACCCTGCCACATTCCAAGATACTCAACTGCTGACGAAGACTAAAAGAGCATGACAACACGATGAGCAATTTGCAAGGTTCATCAATATTATGAAGAAGCTTTACATCAATGTCCCTTTTGTCGATGTTATTCAAGTGCCCACCTATACCAAGTACATTAAGGACATGATGCAAAACAAGAAGTCTCTAGTTTCTAAGGAGGTTGTGAAGGTTACTAAGGAGGTTACGACGGCAATCAATGATGTTGCACTTGAGAAGAAACCCGACCCTGGATCACCAAGCATCAAATGCATGATTGGAACAAGGATATTCGATAGGTGCTTGTTGGATCTTGGAGCAAGTGTAAGTGTTATGCCCCGTCATATATTCACAAGTCTCAATTTGCCTGAATTGGAGCCTACGGGTATGTGTTTGGAGTTAGCCGATCAATCGGTACGCTTCCCTGATGGAATTGCTGAGGATGTGCCTATTCAAATTGGAGATCACATCGTCCCTATTGATTTTATTGTGCTTGATATGGATAAGAGGACGAGGACCCCGTTGCTGTTAGGTAGACCCTTCTTGAGGACAGCAAGAGCAAGTATTGATGTTGAGAGTGGTGAGATAGCTTCGATATAAGTGGGACTCCCTACTCTTTCAAGTTTCGCCCAAAGGTAGAAGAGTGTCATACTGTTGATGAAGTGAAGAGATACAAGACACCGTGGCAATGTGGCATCGAGAGTAATTGGAGGGGATGTATGGATAGGTCGTCCGAGCTATATGAACCATGGAGATAAGTGAACCTTGTAGTGTCGCGGCCTCGCTGTTGACGGCTGTTAAGTACCATTTTTTACCGTCAACTATACTCAAATAAAGTAGAATTTGGCATTTCATACACGCATGCTTTAGCACAATAATATAGTTCCACTTGTACTTGGAGAACTTTGTGCATGCAGGAGGAAATGTGAAGGAAACACCTCAAAAGGCAAGAAAACACACTTTCGACCAATCAGAGAGTGCCACATGGACGTCACACGGATTGAAGGGCCCATTTTCAGCACTTAACCGACGTAACTCCCTGTAATACCGCGCAACCCGACGTCAGGGCCCACAGGACAGCCACCTGGAGAAAGCACAGGCTAGGAGGGGCCACCCCCAGGTCGGCCGACCTGGTCAGGTCGGCCGACCCGGCCGGGCGCCCTCTCCGCCTGGGCTTCCACGTGTTGGCTCCTCCACGACTCCTGATGACGGTTTGAGATGCCTTCCGTGGCGGTTACGCTCCCTTGCCGACCTATTGAGGCTATAAATACGAGGGTGTGCCTTCACACTTAACACACACCACAAGAAGCATTTCTCTCTTGCTAGTAGTAGTTCTTGGAGTTTTAGTGGAGTTAGGCTGAGTCTAGAGCTCTCTAGTCCCAAGTCTTCACTTGGAATTGGTATGGCTCTTGTATCTTTTCCCTTTTGTAAGACTTTGCTCTTATCAATATATATATCTTTTCTATATAGTTGTGCTTGGGTCATGAGTTTCTTGTTTGATATTGTGATCCATATATGTGATAGTATAGTCTACTTGTGTGATAGTAGTTTATATTTATTATACTACTATTGTCATGCTAGTTATATACCGTCACTATAGTCTAGTTTATATGTTATAGTCTCTATGCTTAGTTTTAGCTGATAAAGTATAGCATGGGTTTGGTGATCGTATTCGTACGGTAGCTCTGCCTCGTTAATAGTAATCGCGGAGGGGCAGAGTGCTCTTTGGTCATGCAAGTATGGTATTTGGGTGACTGATTTGCATCAATTATTCGTTAGTCTACTGGTTCGTTGAGGTAGGCGGCAGGTGGTGACAGCCCTGTCCGTCCTTTGAAATCCTCCCCGCTAGGCTAGTGCGTAGGCTCTTGGCAGAAGTCGCCTGTGGATGCAGGGGTAAGTCCGTGCCTGAAGTGCTATATTATTGACTGCTGAACCTGAGTGTGGGTCTGTATGTATTCTACTTAGGCTATGCAACTGTATAGGAATGTATAATAGGAGTAGCTTAGCCTAGTCTTTCCTCCACTAGACTTTATTTATTTAGTAGGAATCTTCTGTGTGTGTCACACTACCCGGTTATTATCATGTACCCGCCTGTCTTGGTTAGATATCCTTGCTAATTGTTAACATGATCTTATATGTTAGTAACGCTTCTTGATCATACCCTTCCTTTGGGATAAACAAATACGATACCCTGAATACTTCCGGGTGAAATGCTACAGCGGTATTCTCCGTGCGCTTGCGGATTTTACCTACTTGACTCTGGGACATATTAGTGAACCGTTTTTGGCCCCGTGCCGGGAATGATTTATTAATATGGCTTAGCAAAAGTCAACAAGCATTTCTGGCGCCGTTGCCGGGGATCATTTATTAATATGGCTTAGCAAAAGTCAACAAGCATTTCTGGCGCCGTTGTCGGGGAAGGCGTATGATTTAAGAAAAATTACTAATGTAGATAGTAGTGTTGCAATTATTAAGGCTATCTCCTAGGCAGGCTAACCTTGCTTTGTTTTCTGCATTTTGTATGAAAACAAGGTAGTGTATGACTGGTTTCGACTTGCCGACAAACTTCACTGAAGATCCTGAGTCACTTCTGAGAAGGACACGAGCTAGGCTCACCCCTCCTCGTAAGGAGACTCGGCCAATCGAACCTGTCATTCCCGCACCATCAAGCTCTGAGCAAATGGCCGACAAGACCCTCCGCGAGTTCTCCGCTCCCTCCGCTGCCAATATCCCTACGGGACCAGCTGGCAATGTGGGAGATGCGAACTTCGAGATCAAGACCGGTCTCATCACCATGGTGCAGGCTAGCCCATTCTGTGGGAAAGCCAATGAGGACGCTAGTGCTCATCTCCAGCAATTCCTGGAGATTTGCAACACGTTCGAAATGAAGGACGTCACCCCCAACGCTGTTCGCCTTCGACTGTTCCCGTTCTCTCTCCTTGGGAGAGCAAGACAGTGGTTCTACGCAAACCCTGAAGCTGTGAAAACTTGGGAGAAGTGTTCAGCTGCGTTCCTTGCAAAGTTCTTCCCGCTGGGCAAGACCAATGCCCTCCGTGGAAAGATCTCAATCTTCCAGCAGGAGTCGAAGGAGTCGATTCCTGAGGCATGGGAGAGGCTCCAGGAGTACATCCTGGCATGTCCCCACCACGGGATGGATGATTGGCTGATCATCCAGAGCTTCTACAACGGGCTTACTCCGTCGGCCCGCGACCACCTCGACGCTGCTGCTGGTGGAGCCTTCTTCTCGCTCACTGTGAGCAAGGCAAAAGATTTGATCGAGAAGATGGTGTCCAACCAAGGTTGGAATGAACAGCGCCTCCAACCTCGCCAGCGAGGCATGCACTCCGTCAAGGAGGTTGACATGCTCGCCGCCAAGATTGACCTTCTCATGAAGAAGATGGATGAACAAGCCAATGGAGAAGTGAAAGCCCTAGACGCCGATATGACTTGCGAGGTCTGTGGCAACACGGGACACTCGGGCAATGACTGCCCTGAGACCCATGAGGACGCAATGTTCATGGGCAACAACAACAACAACGGCTACCGTCCACAAGGAGGTCAAAGTTGGGGTCCACCACGTCCCAACTACCAAGGAGGTAACTCTGGCAACTTCTCTGGTTTTAATTCCGGTTATAATCAGCCCTCCTTGAAAGATCTTGTGCTTGGTCAAGCTAAGGTTAATGATAACATCAGTAAAAAGCTTGCCACCACTGATAGGACTCTTGAGAGCATCCACACTAAGATAGAGGGTGTTTCCTCTGCTCTCAAGAATCAGCTGAGCTTTAATAAAATGATAGAAACCCAATTAGCTCAGTTAGCTGCTGCTGTTCCTACTGCTGAGTCGGGGAAAATCCCGGGGCAACCCGAGACCCCCTTAGAAAATGTTAATGCGGTTACCACGAGAGGAGGTAAGTCCACTCGGGATCCGCCATACCCTAACCATGCAGGAAAGGACACATCAGCTCAGAAGCCGGCAGAAGAAGAAGAACTGCCGCCCAGGAAAACGGCCCCACATGAGTTCTATGACACGAACCTCATGCCGTTTCCTGAAAGAAGAAGGAAGCCCACCGTGGACGAGCAGTTCACACGCTTCGTTGAGGTGATCCAGAAGCTGCACATCAACGTGCTCTTGCTGGATGCGATACAAGTACCCACGTACGCTCGCTACCTCAAGGATCTTATCAGCAACAAGCGCCCACTACCGACCACAGAAATTGTCAAGCTGACGGAAGAGTGTAGCGCTGCTATACTCAAGCGGCTTCCTGAGAAGAAGAAAGATCCGGGGTGTCCCACGATCACCTGCTCGATCGGGACACAGAACTTCGACCATGCCTTATGTGATCTTGGGGCAAGTGTGAGCGTCATGCCGAAGGATGTCTTCGACAAGCTCAACTACACCACACTATCCCCCACGCCGATGCAGCTGCAGCTGGCCGATTCAACGGTCCGCTATCCGGCAGGGATCGCCGAAGATATTCCGGTGAAAATCCGGGATTGCTTCATCCCCGTCGACTTCGTAGTGCTTGACATGCACGTCGGGAAGAGCACACCGCTCATCCTGGGACGCCCATTTCTCAGCACTGCGGATGCTCGCATCGATGTAGGAGCCGGAGAAATCCGCTTCCACATCAATGGCAAGGAGGAGAAGTTTGACTTTCGGCCACGGAAAGAACAGTGCAACATGATCCGTATCAAGTACGGGCCAAACCCAAGCAACATCAAGGAAGTGGAGGTCACTCCGCCAAAGAAGGACAGCCTCATCACATTCATGAAGAACTTTCTTGAGAAGGAAAAGGTTGCACAGCAACAACTGATGAAGGCAAGGGGGCAAAGGTCACACATTAAACAACAGCCTCCGAAGTCCACAAGGCAGCAACCTCCGAGGTCTGCAAAGAGACAGGCTGTGAAGCCTGCAAAACCGCAGCCTCCGAAGCCCGGGAAGCCACCGGCCGCAACAAAGACCAAGAAGGTGTGGCGAGTGAAACAAGAAGCATCATCCGTGTCTTCATCTCCGGGACCGGACAACGCTTCATCGAGCTGAACGCCGGAAAAAAGTCCCGCTCGTCGGACTTTAAAAGGTGAGTCCTCGCCGGGAGGTTAAACCGGTAGTTATCCATATTTGCTCTTATAATTGCATATTTGCTTTCCACCACATTTTGATTTTTTCCGACCACTGCATTTTTGCATTTTTGAATTTTTCCAGCCACCTTGAAATTTTTCAAAACTCATTTGCATTTCTGAAAATTTAGAAAATAGGTTTTTGGGCTTTCCATTTTGAAAAGATTTTTTGTCGAGCTTTTTGAGCAAAAAGGCAGCAGGGGACAAATCCCCTAGCCGTTGGGAAACACATAGGAAAAAGGGGGCTGCCAGGAGGCCCACCTGCCAGGTCGGCCGACCTGGTGAGGTCGGCCGACCCCCTGGCCCCACCTTTTCCTGTGCTCCTTTCTCCAAACGGCTATATGGCCGTTGCTCTGTCCCTTTCTAACGGCCATCTTGCTATAAAAACCGCCCAGGAGGAGGAGCTTCACCATTCCAAGCTCATCTTTGACTCCCCTCCTTTGCTCACTTGTTGCTCTCCCAAAATTTCGTGTTCTTCAACTTTACTACAGCCCCAAAAACCCAAAAAAAATATTTCCCCTCTATTTTAGTGCATTTGCAAGTTGCTGTGAGAAGAAAACCAATTTCGGAGAAGCTCGGGTTTGTCGTTTTCACTAACGCTCACCCGAACACTTGTTCGATCTTGTTTTTGTTCTTGTCTTGTGTTTGTTCTTGTGTGCAGTCATGTTCAAACGAATGAAGCAAGTCGCCGGAATCAAGCGGAGAAAAAGCACTCGTGCAAGCACGAGTCAAGCATTCTCCGTCGAGCTCACACCAAGTCCGGGGCATGGTGACCCCGAAGCTGAAATTCCGGAGGAAAGGCCGGCCTTGCTCATCACCGAGGAGCATCTCGACATCAAGGACGACCACGAGGGCCAAGCCATCGCGCTCATGAGAGAACGGCCATTCGCCCACACCCGACGCTTCGATCCGGACTTCCTCGAGAAAATAGGTATGAGAGAAGAATTTGCCTCTATTTTTCGCACTATGGGTCGGCTAAATTTCGTAGAAGTAGATGAGCCGGGTTCTCGTTTGCTTACTATGCAGTTTTTATGCACCCTTAGAAAGTATGATGAAGGCATTTCTTTTCTCTTGTTTGGGCAAGAGCGCTTGGTCACATGGGGTGATCTTCATGCTATGCTAGGTCTAAATCCTAAATGTAGGCTAGACTTAGATAAAGCGCTAAAGGGGTTCCATAAAGAAAGTTTTTGGAAAAAGATTTCCGGAAACGAGTGGGGTCCCAAGCCTAGAACAAGTGCCATCCATAATCCTACACTTAGATTTATGCATGTGTGGTTGGCTATGACCTTGTTTCCTCGAGGTGACATTAGGGTTGTCCGGCAAGATGAATTGAAAACACTTTATGCCATGGTTAAGAAAATTAGGGTGTCACCCGCGGAATGCATGATTGATCAATGGTTAGACAATATAAAGTTGACAGGACCAATTGAGTGCACCTCTTTAGTTACTCGCATTGCGCAGAAGTGTGGTCTGCTTGAGAATGTTCATGTTGAATATTTGACGGTAGATAGATAATTTCTAGGCGAGGACTATTTTGTGCAAGGACATACTTTGAAACATGGTCCAAATAATACCTTGATCTATCACTTTCCCGGGTATACAAATGAATTCCCGTTACCTAACCCGGGTCTTCGTTTGTATCACTATCGGGCACTAACCCTCCCAATTGAGCCAGTGGGAGAAGTTCGCAGGCATAGTGTTTCAGGGCGACCGACATGTTCCCGTAGGCATATGGAGCCTACACCGGAGTTTCACACTCCGACCGGAGATCCGGTATGGGAGCAGCCCCCGCCACAAGACGAGGCGGGTGCATCAGCATGGCAGGCCGGAGCATGGGAATCTCAGTACGATTACCCCATGCAGACGTCATCAAGTTCAAGCGGACCGCCATCCTTTGCCACTCGATCATTCTCATCCCGTGGGTTCCGTGAACTCAACTATGGGATGGCCGAGTTGACAAGGAGGGTGAACGACATTGATTTGCGCATCGAGAGCATGCAACAAACTCTCACGCAACATGTCACCGACACCCAGCAATGGCAGAATTTCAGCGACAACCAATTCCGCCAGCTGAACGCGATGATGGCTCAGAATCAGAACAATTGGGATGCCTTCTTCCGCTCCCAAGGCTACGACCCGAACCAGCAGATATGAGCAAGAACAAGCTTGGGGGAGGACCCCCCTTCTCACGGTAACTTGTATCTTTCCCCTTCCCTTTATTTCTTGCATTTTCTAAATCTGAAAATCCATAAAAATTTGCAAAACATAAAAAGAACAAAAATATTTCCCTTTTTTCATGCGCGGTATGAATGTGTATAATTTTCCTATGTTGAGATGATGAATAGTTGCTCTGTCCTTTATTCCTCTCTAATGCTAGTTTACAACTTAGTACTCTCTCAAGAGTTAGGTTTGTTGGTAAATCTTGCCTTGAACTTGAATCTTGTGGGTAGCATATGCATTCTCTAGTTCTAAGTTGTTGAGAGGTATGATATGATAGATAGGGCTGCTATGATCTTGCTCAACGTAAAGCTTGAATTTCGGAGTTTTATTTTTCAAAATGACAAATTGACAAGTTCCTCAATGATGAAATTCCCACCACAGCCATATGTAGTGTTTACATTTGAAAACCTTTACACATATGCTGCTTGTTTCACATTGAGCTTAGTCAAAATTGATGTGACCCTAGTAGAACTCTTTTCATGCTTTCTTGATCAAGATCATATACACACATCCACCGCCATGAGCTATCCTTCTAAATCAAGAAGATAGCATCCACCATATCCACCGTGAGCTATTCTTCTACACCGGAAGAAAGTCACTATCCATCCATCCATCCAAAGAAACACTCCATATATCCATTACAAAATTCCTCTCTCAAAGTATTCATTGCAAACTAGGACTATGGCTATGCAAAAAGAAAAGAAAAAAAATGCTCAAAAAAAAAAGAGAGCAAGCAAAAGATAGCCATAGCCTAGAAACTCCAAAAGAGAGAAGGAAAATTCAAAAAGGAGTTATTTCTTCCCATCCACCATTCCTCCGTTCTCCCACACACTTGCACATCTTGATCAAGATTGTTTGAATTGATGTTTTTCTTGGATCCGGTCTTTTGACATAGCAATATTATGTGAACATGAGTGCCTCATATATCCCTACCTTGAGCTCCACATAAAGCCTTATTTAGAAATAGGTGATTATAGGCAACACTTTGCCTTGGTGAGGAATCATACACATATTGAGTAATCCGAGAGAATCATTTGAGGAACTTGGTTTTTATTTTCAAAATCTTTTGAAAACCTCCGGAATAACATAGCGGAATCTAGAGCAAGTGATTGGTGCCCTGCAATTGTTCTATCTCTCAACCGCCCAAGACAATGAGGTGTAAAAGCCCCATGGATCGAGGTAAATGGGTAAGTTATGTGCCAACATATTTAATTCTAGGAAGAGTACTTTGTTATGCGCATAGTATTATTGAGGAGTAGGACATTGTAGCAACTCCTGATCAACAACTTAAGTTTATCTTTGCTTCGGGACGAGCAAAGGGTAAGCTTGGGGGAGTTTGTTGACGGCTGTTAAGTACCATTTTTTACCGTCAACTATACTCAAATAAAGGAGAATTTGGCATTTCATACACGCATGCTTTAGCACAATAATATAGTTCCACTTGTACATGGAGAACTTTGTGCATGCAGGAGGAAATGTGAAGGAAACACCTCAAAAGGCAAGAAAACACACTTTCGACCAATCAGAGAGTGCCACATGGACGTCACACGGATTGAAGGGCCCATTTTCAGCACTTAACCGACGTAACTCCCTGTAACACCGCGCAACCCGATGTCAGGGCCCACAGGACAGCCACCTGGAGAAAGCACAGGCCAGGAGGGGCCACCCCCAGATCGGCCGACCTGGTCAGGTCGGCCGACCCGGCCGGGCGCCCTCTCTGCCTGGGCTTCCACGTGTTGGCTCCTCCGCGACTCCTGATGACGGTTTGAGATGCCTTCCGTGGCGGTTACGCTCCCTTGCCGACCTATTGAGGCTATAAATAGGAGGGTGTGCCTTCACACTTAACACACACCATAAGAAGCATTTCTCTCTTGCTAGTAGTAGTTCTTGGAGTTTTAGTGGAGTTAGGCTGAGTCTAGAGCTCTCTAGTCCCAAGTCTTCACTTGGAATTGGTATGGCTCTTGTATCTTTTCCCTTTTGTAAGACTTTGCTCTTATCAATATATATATCTTTTCTATATAGTTGTGCTTGGGTCATGAGTTTCTTGTTTGATATTGTGATCCATATATGTGATAGTATAGTCTACTTGTGTGATAGTAGTTTATATTTATTATACTACTATTGTCATGCTAGTTATATACCGTCACTATAGTCTAGTTTATATGTTATAGTCTCTATGCTTAGTTTTAGCTGATAAAGTATAGCATGGGTTTGGTGATCGTATTCGTACGGTAGCTCTGCCTCGTTAATAGTAATCGCGGAGGGGCAGAGTGCTCTTTGGTCATGCAAGTATGGTATTTGGGTGACTGATTTGCATCAATTATTCGTTAGTCTACTGGTTCATTGAGGTAGGCGGCAGGTGGTGACAGCCCTGTCCGTCCTTTGAAATCCTCCCCGCTAGGCTAGTGCGTAGGCTCTTGGCGGAAGTCGCCTGTGGATGCAGGGGTAAGTCCGTGCCTGAAGTGCTATATTATTGACTGCTGAACCTGAGTGTGGGTCTGTATGTATTCTACTTTGGCTATGCAACTGTATAGGAATGTATAGTAGGAGTGGCTTAGCCTAGTCTTTCCTCCACTAGACTTTATTTATTTAGTAGGAATCTTCTGTGTGTGTCACACTACCCGGTTATTATCATGTACCCGCCTGTCTTGGTTAGATATCCTTGCTAATTGTTAACATGATCTTATATGTTAGTAACGCTTCTTGATCATACCCTTCCTTTGGGATAAACAAATACGATACCCTGAATACTTCCGGGTGAAATGCTACAGCGGTATTCTCCGTGCGCTTGCGGATTTTACCTACTTGACTCTGGGACATATTAGTGAACCGTTTTTGGCCCCGTGCCGGGAATGATTTATTAATATGGCTTAGCAAAAGTCAACAAGCATTTCTGGCGCCGTTGCCGGGGATGATTTATTAATATGGCTTAGCAAAAGTCAACACTCACATCCCGCACCGCGACACTAAGGATAGATTGTTTGCGGGGAGGTCAAGCTCTTTGACCTCTAAATAACTAGAGCGCTCTTGGGAGGCAACCCAATGATTGGGGGATTTAGATGTTGTTTAGTGCTTGCAGGAGGGCAACCCGTTTCACCTAGTTAATTAGTGCTGGCCGGGAGGGCAATCCGGTGTTTTAATTTGCTTGCTTATAATAAAAACAATCTCCTGAATAAAAGAAATAGAAAAAGTGTGTGCTTAATTCTTGTGTGCTCTTGCATTGTCTGTTTATTTGTGCAAAACTATGTATATACATACTGTAGACTAACAACGTAGGAATAAAACAAAAAAGACCAAAAATAGGAAGAAACAGTGCTTGCGCCGATCGGTGCACTATTGCCCAGGTCAGGACAGAAGGCTGACGACGCCCAGAATTGAAGGAGTGCTAAAAATCAACCACCATAGCAATTTTCAGAGACGGGGCTATTTTCAAGGTAATTAAAATTTTTTTGAATTAATTTTTGTGTGCAAAATGGTTGCTGAATGACGTAGGAAAGGATGAAGAGCAACATCTAGCGAAGAAGCGAGGGGCCAGGAGCGAAAATGGACGTCGCGCCGATCGGCGCGTGTCAGCGCCGTTCGGCGTGATCACCAGATAGGCCCCGCTACGTATGTCAATACTAGAGGAACATTGGAAAAAGTGGAAAATTAGGTGAAGGAGATGAACACGACAGGATCAGCGCTGGACCAAAAGATGAAGTGCAAGGGACTTGCGGCGATCGGCGCCCTGCTCCGCTGATCGGTGCAGGTACCCATGCGGTTCCTAAAAGGGTGACAAAGGCGGTAGGTGTTGATTTTGAGGAACAGGTATGATTGCCATGCAGGTGTGCGGTGCAGAGGAGACACGGAATTGTCCAAAAGCTGATAAAGAGACGGCGCATCGATCGACGCGGGCCCATGCTGATCGGCGCAATCAAGCAAGACATCGGGATTCCATGTTGTTCCACTACCAACCAACATGATGTACCGACAAGCGACCTAAAGGATGGGAATCAAGCACCACAGTTGTCGGAGCATTCCAAATTTGAATTGTGTCGAATGGCGCATCGTCGCGCCGATCGACGCGCTCTTAAATTTTGAAATTTTTTGGCGGTTCCTTCTCCTGGATGTTTCCCGCACTATAAAAGGAAGGCCAGGCGCCCCCAGTTCGACACACCATCCTGGTAATTTCTCCATCTTCCCCACTACCCACGATCTCGCCCACGTTCCGCATTCCTCGCAGATGGATCGTCTCTACTCCTCCGTTGGCAAGTTGAGCAAGAGGCTGTGCCGGTGAAGCAGTTCTGGCAGCAGCGGCGAGTCGAGCGGTGACACCTCGGCAAGGGCAAGCTCCGGCACTCACGATGACATGTTGGTGGGTGATGCATCCACCGGCTCGGCGCCGGTGACCCACGAGATCCGCGCCCGCCACTCCGTCTTTGGCGCGCCCCTTCCAACGGGGCGTGCTACAAGGAGCCAAACGGCGGCAAGCCGTGGGGTTCCCAGATCACCACCACCGCCGACATTCACGCCGTGCATGGTGGAGGAGGGCTTCACCCTCCAGAGTGCAGAGGAACAGCAGCACTACCATGTGGTGAGGGGAAGGTTTGTCCCCAACTTTGACTTGGACGAGACCTTCCTCACCACGATCAACATGTGGGAGTACATAAGGAGGATGCTTAACAATCTTGGCTGGGCAGACTTCCACCTCCTTCCTATGGATTACAACCTCGACGTCGTCACTGAGGTTGCCTCTACGATGAGGCTCGGCACCGACGAAGTCGGCAACGAGGCCGTCAACTACTGCGTCCGTGACATCAGCTACACGGTGACCATCAAAACGACGGCTCTAGCCTTCGGCTTCGACGCCGACATCACCGGCATCTTGGGATGTGGGGAGTTGGACTCCATTTGGAGGCGGCTCTTGTTCATGGAGGAGATGAAGCACGACAATATCCGCAACCTGATCATTCAAGTCTTCCATCGGTGGTTGGCGGCGCGCAATCCGATCATTCACCGATGCGGACTTGTAGTGGCTCTACAACGCCATCATGAGTCTGTCTCATTGCAACCCCATGTTGGTGATGGTGCGGCATTGGCTCGACAATTGGGGCAAGGTGAGCAAGAAGTTGGCCTTCGGGGACTATCTTCAATGCCTAGCAGCCCTCGTCTGCAACGGCGATGGACCGGGAGGGCGCAGCAACAAGTGGGAGTGCGTGACGGAGATCGGCGAGAATATGACTCGTGGCAATATTGTCACGGGAAGTGTTCGCGCCAGCTTCCATGTCGGCGGCACCAACATCAGGCTCCCGTGTGTGGAGCTAGGAGTTTTTCTCCATCGCAAGCTGCAGGGAGGAAATTGGCTTGAGGAAGGTCCCCTAGAGGGGGGGGGGGCGAGTTCTCAAGGACCGTCGTGGGCGAGTTCGACAACCGGCAACATCTACAGTAGCCGGCGGTGAGTGGGACCCTTGGAATTCACGCCAGGAGTCTCAGCAGTACCAGCCAGGGTGGAGCGACGCATCGGGCGGTTCACAGCCCTCTACGCCAGTCGGTGTAGGCGACGTGCCAGTCGGTGCCACCTACTTCAGGCAGGTATCGACTACAGGTACCAAGGACGTGTACCTGTGGTGCCTCCTGTGCCTGGTGTAGACTTTTTCGTGCCCATGCAGGGGTACATCGACAACAACATGCACCACATCGAACGCGTGGAGGACGCCACGTTCCAATGGAGGAACAACCACGAGGCGATGGTGGAGGAGTTCGAGAGACTCAAGGCACGATGCTATGGCTTCGATCAGCCACCGTCTCCACCTCCGTTTGAGTAGAGTACCTAGGAGTTGGCACGTGTATCGGTTTCCCGGTTTGCGTTTTCTCTTATTTTTGCAATCTTTTTCTTTATTTGCTTATGTGTGTGTGAGCGGATTGGGAAACCATGTATCGGGTGTGTTTACTTTCATGCAAGTGTGTTAGTAGTAGTTTTATTTTTATGCAAGTGTGTTCAAAAATCATCACCATGTATTCGAGTCTTGATCTTAATATAATGGTGGCGGTTATGCTCTTTTAGGAGAATTGAATTATTTATTATTTCTTGAAAAGTGCCGATGAAGACCAAATAATGTTGAGCATTGAATAAAATTTTGAACTTATATTTAATGATTATTCGGCAAATATGTCTTATGTGGAGCAATTTTGAGTACTCATGTGCTTCATTTGTATAGTCCAATTTGTGATGATAACTTAGTACCAATCTTTTCATAAATAAATTTTCATGTTGTGAACTTTGGAATTTATTCTTTTCTAGATCCTTACCTACCAATGCCATATTTTGAGCAATTCTCATGAACCTTTGATTTGTAGATAAACATTAAATTGATGGTTGAGTTCGGTTAGGATTTAATTCTTTTTGGTATGAACCTTACTAAGATGGCAAATCTTTGTATATCTTTTTCTAGCCTTGATTACTCATGCAAAAATTCAATTCCGCTGAGTATCCTACCATAAACCCAAAATATCTTGTTGAGTATCATTCCTTGACCACATCCTATATTTCTAGCTATATTTAATTCTTGAATAGATGTAGAAGCCAGACAAATCAAATACCAATAAATGTTGGTGAATTTGTGTTGAGAGCCGATCGGCTCACCCTGAACCGATTGGCACAACAGAGAGCAAAATTAAAAAAGGGAGAAAAAAGTGTTAAAAAAATAGAAAAAAGAACAAAAGCTCTGTTGTTTGCTAAGGGACTAGCAAAATTTGAAGTGTGGGGGATGGTATATGACATTCTTATTCTCGAAATTCATTCTAATATAGCCATGAATCATTCCAACCATGTGCAATCTGATAATGGGAGTTCTTTTTCTTTGAAGATCAAATTTTTGCTATGCACATGTCCACATATCCAAAGTATGAGTCCTTTCTTAATTTTTTCTTTCTTAATGGCCTTCTTGATAAGTTTTTATAATTCCAACAAAGAATAATCTCCTAGCTTTATAATATATTGTTGATTTATGTTTGCAATCCTTGAATTACCTCACCTAGTTACTCATATAAGCCTTACACAAATATTATTTGATCATTATGATGTAGAATACAGGTTGAGTGATTTGAAAGATGAGTTGTTGCATTGGATTATTTGTAAGATAGATTCTTTATGTTCACAACAATCTTTTAAGTGATTTACATGTGTGGAAAAGTTATAATTTGTGAGTTGGACATGATTTGTTGCTTTGGGGAGAAACTTTAAATTTTATGTCCATATTTGAACTATGTTGCTGAATACCAATATTAAATACACCACAATAGAACAATGCTCAACATTTGCTGATTTGAGGTATCTTTTATGATAGAAAGAATATGTTCTTTAATTTTTCTTTCTTTTACTTTACTCAGAACGAGCAAAGGTTTAAGTGTGGGGGAACTGTTGGCACTCCCCAAGTGCCCCTTTTATATGTGAATATTACCCCAATTAGAGCATAATTGATACTAATTTAGGCCATTTACCTATGATATTGTCTATATATTTGGTTTTGGAGCTTTATTGTAGAAACAGGTAAAATTGGTGATTAAAGTGATGTTGGAGAGGACAGGAATCCAGAACCAACAAAAAGCACTGAAGAAGCCTAGTGCGCCGATCGGCGTAGTCCATGAGGCGGTCGGCGTAAGGGTGTTTTGGCCCACAGAAGTGACCGAGGCCCATTCCACATGTTTATGGAAGTTTATCTGCGCAAGACACTTGAAGATATTTGCCTAGAAGGTTTATGGAACTTCAAGATCTCAACGTGCAGTACAAGACTTTATCTTGAAGGAAAAGGCCCACATGGCAGCTGTGGAAGACAGAGGAACCGACTCGGAGAAGAAACCAGAGAAGACACGGCTTGCGCCGATCGGCGCAATCCTACGCCGATCGACGCAATCCTACGCCGATCGGCGCAACCGCCTTATTTGCTAGAAACCAAGTCCTTTACAAGTAGAACCTCTATAAATACTTGTAAACCCTGGCCGCAACCAGAGGTGGATAGAGGCGACAGAGGGACAATAGATCTGTGAGTTAGATCCACCAGGGCTTGCCCCGTTAGAATAGATCTCTAGTTGAGTTTCAACAACCATTGGTGTTAAGAGTTGATCCGTCAAGGTAGGCCATCTTGACGGGATGAATCTTACTCTATGTATCTCAAGGATGATTGAATATGTTGATGATGGTTTTGGTGATTTGTCTATCTTGATTCTATAATCATGCATGTGCTTATTTCAGTTGCTTAGTTCTATGCTAAGTAAGTAGATATTATCTTGATCATGGTGATTAGGATAGTATTCGGACATTGTATTTATTATGGTTGCTTGATGATGCTAGTAGTGTGGTTTAGCGGTGACTGCACTAAGCCTGCACAACACTATTGGATAGTTGAGTAGCGTAAGATACTCGCGCGATTAAGGGTTTCCTCTAGGCAGCGATAAATCGGGAGCCGTTAGGAAAGCAGGGTGGTCTTATTCATTATAGGTTTTCATTGATCCGTGTAATTATCCATTATGATGCTATTTAATTAGACAATCTGGTTACGATCTCACTAGTAGATATATGGTTACTCACTTAACAGCATGGACTTACAAGGTATCTAGCGCACTTTGGCTTAGATTGACTAGTGCACCGATCGGCTCAACGCCTGCGCCGATCGGCGCAACGACAGATTTACTATATGGCGCACCTTTGTGCTGGCCAGTCTCCCCTCATGCAACCTGATCTCGACAGTAGCTTTGATTAGATCTATTACTGTTAACTTTGTTTAATTATCTGTAAGGTAGTAGTAGATTCGATAAACCTTGAAATACTCAATTCAAGGGAAAAAGTGCTACAATCGTACACCGTCCTCTTGCGGTATATAAGTGGGTGCGTAGTTACGACCAACAGGAGGTCCTTTCCAACTTATATATCCGGTTGGCAAGAGGGTACATGAAGAGTCCTACTCGTAGTCTATAAGGATTTATATAGAAAATCTATCTCTATTGCCGTGTGCTCCAAGCCGACTCGGCCGGTTCCCTCATGGTGGGCCACCCGATTGTCTACCGACTGAGGGCTTACTATGGATACCCGGAGGGTAAGTTGATGTGGACAAGGGTTCCCGATCTTCCGAAAGGTTCTGGATACGTTGATTTGGTCGGAGGCAACACACAAATCGATCCGGCTTCAGAACAACACGTTCTAAACCCCGCAATCATAGCACGACGTCTCCTCTGGTTATCAACCGTCCTAAAACGATTGACCTCGCCGAGAAGACCAATCCCTGCCTACAAATCAAGAACACAAGCAAGAACAAAGAAGAAGGCAACACAATTGCAGATGTATTATGAATCTCACGAAGTTGGGGTCTCACAAACCGTGATGACGGCGAAACTGTTATGAACAGAATAATCTAAGCAAAACCCGAACCCTAATGGTGTGGCGGTGGCTGTATATGAAGACCCTAGGGTCGTGCAAGACCCTCTGGATGCACCCCTAATTGGGCTCAACTAGATACAAAGCCCAAAGGCCAAAAATAGGCGATGCAGCACCAAAACAGATTCTAGACCCTCTCTTGTTTTGACAATTCCTGATGACTCCGGATGAATTTTGATATGAGACCGGCGGAATTGGAAAGGTATTCTTCTTATCTTTCCGTGCATATATAGAACATCCAAATCCGAGTCCGTATGTGTCCTGGGCCTCTGTTTTAGTGCAGACTGGTCCTGAGCCCCAAAACAGACTCGAAGTCAGTTTTGGTTGGGCCTCCACCTTGGCTTCCACGTCCTTGCTGGTCCTCCACGTCTCTAAGTCCTTCTCCCATCATCTCCTGGTTCTCTCCATAGTTCCTAATTACAATATAATCATTAGGTAGCAAACCATTCTCAAAAATGACATATAATAAAGAATATAGGAACAAGCTCACCTCTAAATTTAGTCGTCGTGCACGAGCTCTAGTCATTGGACCTTGCAAGTCCAGAATTGGAGGAGTGTTGCATGTATCCTTAGGAGTGATGTCCTCATCATCCTCCCCCTCTTGAAGTGGAGTCGTCAGCGACTCAAGCTCATTCTCTTCTCCCAAGTATGGTTTCAAATCTGAAATGTTAAAAGTAGGACTAACCCCGAACTCGGGAGGCAACTCAAGTTTGTATGCATTATCATTAATCTTATCAATTATTTTGAAAGGACCATCAGCTCTAGGCATTAATTTAAACTTTCTCAAATCTGGAAATCTATCCTTTCTCAAGTGTAACCATACTAAATCTCCTACATCAAGTTTTACTTCTTTTCTACCTTTACTACCAGCAATTTTATACTTTTCATTCATCTTTTCAATGCTAAGTCTAGTGGTCTCATGCATTTTCAAAATAAATTCAGCACGCTCCTTAGCATCAACATGAACTCTCTCATGAATAGGTAAAGAAAGTATATCAAGTGGAGTACGAGGATCAAAACCATACACTACCTTGAAAGGACTTACCTTGGTAGTAGAATGTGTTGCTCGATTATATGCAAACTCAACATGAGGCAAACATTCTTCCCATTGCTTCAAATTTTTCTTCAAAATAGCTCTCAACATAGTACCCAAAGTGCGGTTCACCACCTCAGTTTGTCCATCAGTTTGTGGGTGACAAGTTATAGAAAACAACAACTTTGTACCCAACTTATTCCAAAGCGTGCGCCAAAAGTGACTCAAGAATTTTGCACCACGATCTGAAACAATAGTAGAAGGCATACCATGCAAACGTATAATTTCTTTGAAAAAGAGGTCAGCAATATAACTAGCATCATCAGTCTTATGACATGGTATAAAGTGTGCCATCTTAAAAAATCTATCCACAATAACAAAAATACTATCACTCCCCCTCTTAGTCCTAGGCAGTCCTAAAATAAAGTCCATAGAAATATCTGCCCAAGGAATAGAAGGAACAGGAAGTGGCATGTATAAACCATGTGGATTCAAGCGAGACTTAGCTTTTTGACATGTAGTGCAGCGAGCAACAAAGCGCTCAACATCTTTCCTCATCCTTAGCCAAAAGAAGTGTGTGGCCAAAATATCCTCCGTCTTCTTGGCACCAAAATGACCCATCAATCCACCTCCATGCGCCTCCTGTAACAACAAAAGACGAACGGAACCAACTGGAATGCATAGGCGGTTAGCTCTAAACAAGAAGCCATCAGTCAACACAAATTTGTTTCATGCACGACCTTCTTTACAATGCAACAATACATTTTTAAAATCAACATCAGCAGCATATTGTTCTTTAATTGCCTCAAGTCCAAAAATTCTACAATCAAGTTGAGACAATAAAGTATAGCGCCTAGATAAAGCATCAGCACTCACATTATCCTTCCCTTTCTTATGTTTAATAATGTAAGAAAAAGACTCAATAAACTCAATCCATTTAGCATGTCTACGGTTCAAATTACATTGAGAACGAATATACTTATGTGATTCATGATCAGAATGAATAACAAATTCTTTGGGCAACAAATAATGATGCCACGTCTCTAAACAACGTACAAGTGCATACAATTCCTTATCATACGTGGAGTAATTCAAAACAGGCCCAGTAATTTTCTCACTAAAGTATGCAACAGGTTTACCAGCTTGCATCAAAACACCACCAATGCCTATACCACTAGCATCACATTCAAGCTCAAAAATCTTATCAAAATTAGGTAATTGCAGCAATGGTGCATGTGTAAGTTTATCCTTCAAAGCATCAAAAGACTCATGATGTACCTTACCCCAATGGAAATTAACGCCCTTCTTTGTCAACTCATGCAAAGGTGCAGCAATGGTGCTGAAATCTTTGACAAAGCAGCGGTAAAAACCTGCAAGACCAAGAAAACTCCTCACCTGTGTGATAGTTTTTGGTACAGGCCAGCTCTTTATGGCTTCAATCTTCGCCTCATCCACTTCAATTCCCTATGGAGTCACAACATAGCCAAGAAAAGAGACTCGATCCGTGCAAAAGGTGCACTTCTCAAGGTTACCAAATAAACGTGCATCTCGTAAAGCATCAAAAACAGCACGCAAATGATTCATATGTTCATCTATGGATTTGCTATAAATCAATATATCATCAAAGTAAACTACCACAAATTTGCTAATGAAAGCTCTTAAAACCTCATTCATCAAGCGCATGAAAGTACTAGGTGCATTAGTCAAACCAAAAGGCATTACTAACCACTCATATAATCCAAATTTGGTTTTGAAAGCTGTTTTCCATTCATCTCCAAGTTTTATTCTAATTTGATGGTAGCCACTACGCAAATCAATTTTAGTGAAAATTATAGCACCACATAACTCATCAAGCATGTCGTCTAGCCTAGGAATAGGATGACGATACCTAATAGTAATATTATTAATGGCTCTACAATCTACACACATACGTCAAGTACCATCTTTCATAGGAACCAAAAGTACAGGGACAGCACAAGGACTAAGTGATTGACGAACATACCCACGATCCAAAAGGTCTTGAACTTGTCGGTGTATCTCCTTAGTCTCCTCAGGGTTGGTCCTATAAGCAGCACGGTTTGGCAAAGTAGCATCCGGAATCAAATCAATTTGATGATCAATCCCTCTTAAAGGTGGCAATCCCGGGGGTATCTCAGCTGGAAAAACATCCTCATACTCCTACAAAAGGTTAGTGATAGCAGGAGACAAAGCACTAGAAGCAATATCATCAAGCGAAAAGAAAGCTTCTTTGCATATCAAAGCATAGCAAATATCATCATTATCAGAAATTTTAGCAAGCTCAGATTTTGTTGCAAGACATGAATGACCTTGTAATTTAATTCTAGCACCCTTAGAACTTGAAGAATCATTAACATTACTAGGTGTAGAATTAGAATTAATAGGTTGTTAAATTTCAGGACCTTTATTTTTCAAACTAGCAGCTCTTTCTAAATCAGCTTGTACAATTTCAGCAGGGGTCATTGGTAACAAAGTAATTTTAGTTCCTTTATGCATAAAAGTGTACTTATTACTTCTACCATGGTGTACAACATCATTATCAAATTCCCAAGGTCTACCCAATAAAAGTGAACATGCTTGCATCATTTAACCACTGAATGTAGTACGGATGTGGATGTGGGCATGTGGTCAAAGCAAGCTTATTGACCACATCAGAACTCACCAAGTTATTGCAGCTCCCTCCATCAATGATGACACGTGCTCGGTGGTTCTTAATGATGAAGAAAATCTGGAACAAGTTGTGGCGCTGCATCGTCTCGGGCTGATGAACTTGTGTACAAAGGACATGTTGAACAATAATGTTCATGTATCCTGTGGTGTCTCCGCCTCCAAGGACGAGGCCACTGCTAGTGGCAGCGACGTCCTCCTTCTCATCATCCTCCACGTCGGAGGTGCTCATGTAACCGCCATCGTCTGTCGCCACATATGCCCGCCTACTTGGACAATCTTTTTGCACATGACCAAGTCCATGGCAGCAGTGGCACTGAATCCCTGTAGTGCGCCCCGTCGAAGCAACAGAGGAAGCACTACTAGCTGGTACCTACACAGAAGTTTTACCTGAGCGCATAGAAGGTGCAGGGGCTGATCTTGGGGCTGCAGAAACAACACTGGTTCCCTTGGTAGCTGCTGGTGGGGGCGGCCGAAAAGATGGCCTGTGCAGCCCTGAAGTCCCCGTCGAGCGTGGGGGGTAGGAGTTCCTTGACTTGCTGTACTCCTCAAAAGCCTGGAAAAGTCCCTGTGATTCTTTCTCTACAAGCATAGCATACTGGAAACACTGGGTGAGGGTATAATATTCTTTATAATCAAGAATGTCCTGAATTTCTTTTCTTAAACCAGAATAAAAGCGACAAATCTGATCCTCTACTTTTTCAACTACAGCACAATGAATCAAACCCTTCTAAAGCTCACTAAAGTACTCCTGAATAGTTTTATCTCCTTGTTCTAAACGCTGCAGTTTATTACGAATCTCTCTATAAAAAGAAGGAGGAATAAAACGATCACGCATTGCTACCTTAAGTTCTTCCCAAGTAGTAGGCAAATCAGTTTCAGCAGCTAGACCACTCCACCAAACAATAGCAAAGTCCTTAAACTCACTAGTAGCTTGTCTAACTCTATGTTGTTCAGGAACAAGGTGGGCATTAAATTTTTGTTCGATAGTCATCTCCCAATCAAGATAAACATCACCATCATACTGACCCGAAAACGAAGGAATTGAAAACTTAATTTTAGCATACGGGTCATCTGGAGCATAGTTACCGTGTGGACGACGATTGTAGTTATGGAAACCACTCATACCTTAAGTATTATGGTGCAAACGACGTCGTAATCTTGCGGTCCTTGTAGCTGACCTATCCACGGTGCCATCAGCCTTATACACCGTGTCTTCATCATGGACGTCGTCAACGTCGTGGTTATTAGTGTTCGTATCATTGGTCTTGGGGGCGGTCTCCAACGTGACAACATGATTGGTTAACTTAGAAACCCGCTTCTCCAACCGCTCGATGCTTTCTCCGACGTGAAGCTTGCTGACCGCATCAGTAACAACTCTGGTGATCGTCTCTGCCAAATCACTCTGAGCAGCCTGCAAAGCCTTCTGGAGCTGCTCTTGGCTCACGCACTCAGCAAATTGTGAGGGGGAAGCCATCTCTCCATCGTCACTTCCTGCCATCACAAACACCAAAACATGAAATAAACAGTGAAAGTTATCCATACAAAACAGCTAAGCAGTGGTGCCTCTCAACACAGCAAAAGGAAACTCCTTACAAAGCTCTTGCAAAGTTCTGAAAAATAAAGCAAAGGATACCAGGGAGGTGTGTTCCATGATTGCAAGGGTCACAAAAGAACCTATGTGCTGTCCAGAAGAAATATGTAGAGCTAGGAAGGCCAAATATATATATGTGAGTGGGACACAAATCAAAGTATGTCTCTAGCTGAATAAGTGCCCAAGTAACTTGTCTCTAGCTGCTGGTCTAAGTATGTCCTAGAACAGTAGTGATAGCAAAGTAGAAACACGGAGACAAAGGCACACAGGCGATAACAGGGGGCTAAGTGCAAAACAGCCAAATCCAGAAATTTCAGGGGGCTACATGTAGCACTAGTAGAAATCCTAAATTTCTTTTATTTTATTTTATTTTTTCTGATATATTTCTCCAACTCACTAACAATGGCGGAGAATCTATAAAAAATTTCAGCTCAAACAGAGGTAGGATGTGGCCTACAGAAAATCTTGAAGTTGCAGAAAACGTTGGGTTTAAACTTAAATCATTTTTTTGTTTATCTTCCCGATTTTTTTTGAATTTTCTTACAAGGGCACACAGGACATAGCCCAGTGTGGGTATGCTCAACTTTGAGTCAAGAATCTCCTGTAAAAATTTCAGCCAAAATGGACAATCGAGCGAAAAGTTATGCTCATTTTACCGAAGGGGGGTCGGAGTCGGTTTTCCAGAAACCCGAGTCGGGTTAGGGGTCGGGTTTGGAATCGTGTAAGATATTTTTTTTGGCGGCGTGGATGCAGCAGAAAGTGGAATTTGTGGGGATTGGTCCGAGGTGTTTGAGGGTGGGTTTAGGGTGGGATTAGGGTGGGTGTATCGATCAATCAACCCTAGCACACAAAGCCGATAGAACAGAGGTTGGTGAAGGGGATGGCGGCTAGGGTTGCAAGGGAAACACTACTGATGACAAAAACACAAACTAAACCAGCGACTAAACAAGAACTAGTGCACAAACTCAACACTACAGACTCTGAAATTGAAATATGCAAAGGCTAAACACGTGGTTATGGGCGGAGGGGAATTTTTTTTTTTTGGCTTTTCTGTGGATGATAGGATGAACACAAAACGAAATTAACTAAGAATAGTGTGAACCTGATGGTGCACCTGAAGCTCTGATTACCACTTGATGTGGACAAGGGTTCCCGATCTTCCGAAAGGTTCTGGATACGATGATTTGGTCGGAGGCGACACACAAATCGATCCGGCTTCAGAACAGCACGTTCTAAACCCCGCAATCACAGCACGACGTCTCCTCTGGTTATCAACCGTCCTAAAATGATTGACCTCACCGAGAAGGCTAATCCCTACCTGCGAATCAAGAACACAAGTAAGAACAAAGAAGAAGGCAACACAATTGCAGATGTATTATGAATCTCATGAAGTTGGGATATCACAAACCATGATGACGGCGAAACTGTTATGAACAGAATAATCTAAGCAAAACCCAAACCCTAATAGTGCGGCGGTGGCTGTATATGAAGACCCTAGGGTCATGCAAGACCCTCTGGATGCGCCCCTAATTGGGCTCAACTAGATACAAAGCCCAAATGCCAAAAACAGGCGACGCAGCACCAAAACAGATTCTGGACCCTCTCTTGTTTCGACGATTCCCGATGACTCCAAATGAATTTTGATATGAGACAGGCGGCATTGGAAAGGTCTTCTTATTATCATTCCGTGCATATATAGAACATCCAAATCCGAGTCCGTATGCGTCCTGGGCCTCCGTTTTAGTGTAGACTGGTCCTGAGCCCCAAAACAGACTCGAAGTCGGTTTTGGTTGGGCCTCCACCTTGGCTTCCACATCCTTGCTGGTCCTACACGTCTCCATGTCCTTCTCCCATCATCTCCTGGTCCTCTCCATAGTTCCTAATTACAATATAATCATTAGGTAGCAAATCATTCTCAAAAGTGACATATAATGAAGAATGTAGGAACGAGCCCACCTCTAAATTTAGTCGTCGTGCACGAGCTCTAGTCATTGGACCTTGCAAGTCCAGAATTGGAGGAGTGTTGCATGTATCCTTAGGAGTGATGTCGTCATCATAATTATTCCACAGCAGCCCCCTAGTGCTTTCTGATTTTGAGCTATGACTTGCCGAGTGATCTTCAATGTACATGTGAACAAGTCACAAATTAGGAAGACCTCTTGATTGAAGTTCCTAATTGATCTGGTGTGCCGACTAGGTGCACCTGATCAGGTGTAGCCCCCGACTCTTATATAATTTGGAGATTAAAAAATAATGCAAGAGTCTAATAATATTAGCTCTTAACATTTTGTTATATATAACTTGCTCATACCATCAAGCATGAGCTCTTTAACCCCCTAATCATCAAATTTGAGGGTCGGTCTTCATGTCGTCAAACCTGCCGACCGATGGCTTACAATGCCGAGTGACAAACACGCTATTCCAAGTGATTTATAGAATTATGCCATGACATCAATCATGCTTTGATCTATATAAAGCCATCATAATACAATACTAAGCTATAATGACATCAATCATGAAACAACATTTCCTTAATAAATCATCACCCAAATTATAATAAGCTCACTTTTAATATTAAATTACTAATATCAATTAGAAATATATATGTCATGAACTTATATCCGTACGACCATCAAGTCCTCTGCTATATGATCATCAAATCACATAGATACGGCAAGTATTTTTTAAGTGGATTTGCCACTTCTTCTCATCAAAGAAGCCCCCGAGATTATTCTCAAGGTTGATAGCTCTGGTTCTTTTTAAAGAATAAGCCTTTTACATTTTTACTTTTTCTAAGCGGAAAAGCCTGTCACTGTGTGGCCCATACCAGCCCATGGGACCCAAAGACTAGGTCAAAAGGCAAAAGTATAAAAGGGCAGAGGGCTGTTGACTCCAAGTCTACGCCGCCATTTGCACACACAACGCTTCGTCTTCCTTGTGCCTCCCCTGTTCTTGCGACTCCTCTGCTCCTAGAGCTAGGGTTAGCACTTTCACCCATCGCTGCCGCAAATCTTCATCGCTGTCAAGCCCTCGCATCTTGGCTAAGATTTAGATCCGCCACACTTCTCCATTCCTCGAAGATGACTCGCAAGCCGTCCAAGAAGGCTGTCGCCACTGCTGAATCCTCCTCCTCAGAACTAGAGATCCTGGACCAGCTCTGTGAGTTCTCGAAGAGCAGCATCTCTACCGTTGATCTGGACAAAATGGTGGTGGACGGCATTCTCCCGAAGCAAGCTCGCATCGACTGGAAGGTACCGAAAGAACCTTGCCCCCTTCCAATTTATAAGCAGATCATAGTTTTCTGCTCATTCTTTTACCATGACTTCAGAGTTCCCTGCTGCAGTTTTCTGCGCGGGCTCCTCTTCTTCTACGGGATTGAGCTCGTCAACCTCAATGCCAACTCTATCCTTCACATTGCCATCTTCGTGCATATGTGCGAGGCTTTACTAAGCATTCTGCCCTATTTTACCTTATTCCGCCATCTCTTCGTCCTCCGACCACTGCCAACCAAGGACAACAAAGTCGCCATAGGTGGAGTTGGTTTCCAGTTGTGCAAGAATGAGGCCTACATCAATGTGCCACTGAAGACCGAGAACACAAATTGGAAGGACGAGTGGTTTTACTGTGACAACCCCCCCTTCGGTTCTTGCCGACTTCTCTGGCGCAAAAGCAATTCCCTAGGCAAGGTGGTCGGAGAGACCAGACCCATCTGACCCTCAAGTGGTCACTCTTTTGGAGAAGGTTGCTAGATTCAAGAAAGAGGGGATTGACGACATTACTATAGCTAAAAGCTTCATAGTGCGCCGAGTGCAGCCCCTGAAGCAGCAGAGTCACCCTGCCTAGAAATACGGCACCGATGACGAGACGAGGGAAGTGCCCGATCCTCCGAACTCTACCCTTCGTCGAGCTCAATTGTCGAAGATGTTTGAAGGAGACATCATCCAGGATCATATGTTAATCATGAAGGCATACAACGTGGGCACTCTGCGGGCCTGAGTAAGCCTTCGGTCATCTTGAGTAATTCTGACATCCTTTTGAATAATCATAGTATGTGATGTCTTGGTGTTTTTGTAGGTTCTGGACACTTTTGTGTCACATCCTCCGCTCCCTCCGACTGATACCGAGGGACCGGATTATGTTGAAAAGCCACCGCCGACCGAAGCCGGGGGTGTTATATCTGCATCAAACATGCGGACGACCGAAGAGGTCGTCGCAAATGTCTCCAGCGCACCTCCTCGCCCTGACTTGCCTTCTTTCGGTAGGCGGGCAAAGCAGGCTGCACATCACCATCGACAATATATGGGCGCTGATGATGATGACAAGGTGGAGCAGCCCCAGGATGCCGGACTGCATACTTCTGCTCACGCCGACCGACCATCAAGCCAGTCGGAGCCCCTGATGCTGGCAAGTGGTGCAAAGGTGGCGACAAAGACTGATGAATCCGCCAAGACCTCTCTGAAGAGGAAGGACATCGATCCGCAGACCGCTTCTCTAAATAAGAAAGTCTGTCAGATCACGATCAAACAAGCCTACAGGTATTTTTCTACATTTTGATTCTTCGTTATGGTAATTACCAACCATATGATAACCCTTTATGTTCTCTGATGATGATAGTGGTCAATCGGACAACACTCAGAGCCCCCAATGTTCTCGAGATACCCGATCGACTCCTACTCCTCAACCGGTTTGTAAGAAATCAAACGTATAGACCGAACCAAGGAAGTCACCCGACGTTCTAGTCCTGCACCAAAGCCGATGTCATCGCCTTAGACCGCCAATCTTTCCCCGACCGACATTGCTTCTCCTTTGTACAAGGGCAAGGCCGTGCTGGTTAAGGATTCATTAGCTTGCCCTGAGTCTGAAGACATGGAGGTCCTCCATCAGCACAAAGAGGCAAACAAGGTACATCAATACCAAGGTATTTTCCCTTCTTGAGTCATTCTTCCAACTAACCATGATTTTCCTCTTTTTTTAGAGAATATATTCTGTTATGGAGAAGAAGCAAGCCAGGATCAAGTATCTTGAGGCCGAAACTTTCGGTATGTCTTAAATTGTGTCTTCAATAAGTTTATCTCAATAAACTAACTTGTTTATTGAACTCTTACCAGTCACCAGCGAACAACTCTCCTACACCAAGAAGCAGGTTGAAAAGCTGTAGACCGACCTTAAGGAGGCCACGGGTGCACTGGAGCAGAACAACCTTGACAATACTGGTAAGCTTATTGACCAATATATATATGATCCCTTGTTTGTTGACTGTAACACTAAGGATTTTTATCTTCAACTCGTGAGCAAAAGGTAATTGACTTGGAGAAGCTGACTTCAAACCAACAAAGGTTCTTTACTGCCTTGACTGCTGAGAAGGATGTCCTCTCCAAGTCTCTTGGCGAGTGCGATGCTGAACTTGCAGCTATGTAGAAAAGGTTGAAGGAGACCAAGGAGAAGCTTGTGGAAGCTAAGAGTGACTACAAGTCCTTCAAATGTAATCTTGCCAGTAAGCTCTCCCCCAAGTCTCTGTTAGCCTCTTTGTCATCTTTAACTCTAACATTCTTCATGACTTTTGCAGCCTTATCTTATAGTGCTCGGAAAGCATTGGGTTATATCCATGCTAACGAAGTAGAGAATACCGGGCACTCCTTGGAGTACTTGCTGGAGCATGCTTCAAAAGTAATCGCCGACAACACTAGGAGGGTGGCGACCGAGGCCGGAAGTCAGGTCATTGCCATTTGCCAATCTTTGTCCCCTGCATTGCCATTGGACAAAGTCAAGGAGGACTTCAACCCAGACTTGATGGTCGACTAATGTCAATAGCTTATGAACTCGATACTGGAGACCTCCCGTGCCTTAGTCGACAATGTAGAGGTCAACCCCATAGCATCGACTCCTTCGGCTTCTCCAGAAGTAGAGCTGCAAGATGATGCTTCTTCTCCTCCAAAGGAGTTGTAACATCTTTAATGTTAGAAAACATTACTAGTATTTGAGTAGGAAAACAGTGTTGTTTCCATGTAAATATTATTTCTTAAGCTTGCTTAGTTCTCAAACAAGTTAGGAAAGTAGACCGAATAGTCAAAGAAGAAGTCTCATGCTACTTATAGCAAATCAGTCTGCGCCTAGCTGCATTATTCGCGCTTTAGCACTTAGACCTTTTACCACAAGTCTTTAGAGATACAAAAAAAAGAAGTTGCACCAGTCTGCTTTAGCATACTAGGTTGTAATTTATAACCGCGTAACAACTAGAATCGACCAATCGACACATGACCTCTCGTTGTTTGGCTCTAGGTTTAGTGTAGTGGCAGTCTGTTGTGCAGTATAAATTGTATAACCGTGATGTTCTAGCGTTAGACCAAAATTCATAGGACCATATCAAAATATGAGAAATCGGTCGGAAAAATCCAAAACTAGAATTTGTTCAAGGTTAAGGAGTAGTGGGACATTATTGCTAGCCCCCTGGCTCGATTGATTAATATAATAAATTAAAGAATCAAGACAAAGAAGAATGAAAGTCATCAAAAATCTTTCATCAAAAAGACTGAAGTTTCATTCAATAATAATGTGAATACAGAAATAGACAAAGTATAAAAGCGACGTAGCTGATTAATGTGAATACAGAAATAGACTAAGTGTAAAAGCGTCATTGTCTTCATACATTAGTCGATAAGCCCCCGGCCGAGTGACTTCTTTGACCACATACGGTCCTTCCCATTTAGGGGACAATTTATGTTGATTCTTGGTTGATTGCACTCGGCGTAGCACCAAATCCCCCAATATGGAACTAGCGACTGCGTATATTCTTGTCAGAATAACATCGCAGGCCTTGCTGATAGACTGCCAACCGAAATAGAGCGTGATCACGCAACTCCTCGGCCGCAATCAACTCAATCTCTCGGGTTTCCTCAAAAAGCTTCTCGTCATATCCCTTGACTCGTGCTGATATGAGGTTCACCTCGGTCGGCAGCATAGCCTCAGAACTATAGACCAACGAGAAGGGTGACTGGCCAGTAGCCCGACTGACATTAGTACGCAGACCCTAGAGAACTGAAGGCAACTCTCAAACCCACCGACCGGCATAAGGTTTGAGTCTGTCAAAAATACGGGGCTTCAACCCCTGAAGAATCATACCGTTGGTCCGTTCGACCTATCCATTGCTGTGAGGATGAGCCATGGATGCAAAG